>CM035421.1:182013627-182093627 GCA_020310875.1 Ceratopteris richardii | reverse complement strand
TTTCTCTTCATCTGTCCATGCAACCTGATTTCCATATTCTTTATGGCCTCCTGATCAACGGTCTTCATCTTGTAGTCAAGTTCATGGTGCGCTTGTTGTAGAGTTTCATACTGATCTTGTAAGATCACATTTCTCTCTTCTAATGCTATCACACATTTTTGAATTCAAAGAGATTCATTATTGAGTGTTGCATTATGCTCTTCAAGTTGCTCATACTCCTACCTTGATTGATTGGCACATTAAATCATGGTATTTGATGTAGTATCTACATTAGTGGATACTATAGCTACAATTGAAAATGCATGGGATTTGGAAAGAGGTAGGGAATAGTGGATGCAATACATGATGGTGTTATAGGTGTAGGTGAGGTTGGTGGAGGGGGAATGGGAGATTGTGAAGTGTGGGGGGTGGGGTTGGTGTTGTGGGTGGAGATATGTCCATGGGATTTGATGTGAGTGTGCATGATCTTTCTACCATAAAGAGAAGCATGGTAGGTGCTATGCTTATCGTGTCTATGATTAATGAAGAGGTTACAAATGGATAAGGAATCCATGAAGAAGATGGTGATGGGGCTCGAAGCATGGCTTCCATGAAGGCAACCCATAATGGGGGTAGGCTAGTTGCAGATGGTTGAGGTTGAGATAGGTAGGACAATATGGAGGACAATATGGAGGAATAGGATGTCATAGTATGAGGGATATGGGTGGGTTGGAATGCAGGGATGCCTAGAATGCCTTCAGTTAAAGATGGGTGTCCTTGGATAGGTGCTTTAATGGATAGCCTAAGGTGGGTTCAAGTGGATCTGAGGAGGTAGTGTGTAATGGGTTGGTGATGGAAAAGAAAAATTTGGCATGGAAACTCAAAGAAGGTGTGGAGATCGCTACATCAATCGTATATACAAGGATTTTGGAGTGAGGGGGTGAATAGGGTGGGGTATGAAAAATTGGCTCTTTGGCTTGGGTGGTTTCAGTGGCTATGGTGGTAGTTTGTACTTCTTGGGTTCTAGGTGGGGATGGACAATGTGGAGGTGAGATAGGTGAGGTTTGGACACACATTTTCGCAGTGAGATCAATAGTTGTTGTCGACATCGCTTCTTGAGTAGTGGTGGCTTCCATTTGTGAATAGGTATTTGAATGTTCTTGTCCGGTCATGGACTAATGTTGATTCACCTTTGGTTGTATTGAGGCCATGGTCACTACTTCATGGTATGGATGGCTTCCACCACTCCACAAGTTTTTGACATGAGTTGGAGGGACTCAATCAGGTGTGGATCGACACCTTCTTCTCTGAATATCTAGTGGAATGACTGACGGCCTCTTTCTTGTATGATCGTGATCGTGTCATATAATCTTTGTGTTGATATAATTAGGTAGTTATGTGTGTGAACACTCTAGGACCGTTGGGGAACTTTTTCCCCTCTTTTGGAGGTCCCCCCCCCCCCCCCCCCCCTTGTATATATGCCTATTTCCCTAATGGGCTACTTATCTTTATACATTCTAGTGGTAATACATTCAGTATTGTGTGTTGTGCTCCAATCATGCCTACAAAAATATGAAATGGTGTCCTCTTTGCCTAAACTTGAGGCACTAGGAAAACATGTTTATGAAGGTTGTATTTTGGGCAAAATGCAGCATTCGTCCTTTCCAAAAGATGCTTCATTTTGGGCTACTCAGAAATTGCAGCTTGTACATAGTGATGTCTGTGGTCCTATGTAGACACCTTCTTTTGGGAACTATCTTTACTTCATGACTTTCATCAATGATTTTTCCAGGCATGCATGGGTATATCCATTAAAGGCAAAGTCCGAAGTGTTTATATGCTTCAAACAATTTCTAATTTTGGTTGAAAATCTGTCAGCATGTAAAATGGGCACCCTCCATTCTGATCGAGGGGGGGAATATATGTCTTCTGACTTTAATGCATTTCAGGCTGAACATGGGATAAAACATCAGTGTACAATGCCATATACACCTCAACAGAATGGGGTTGTTGAATGGAAGAACAAGTCACTCATGGAGATGGCGAGGTGTAGTCAAGAGTCAAGCTTTACCACATAGTTTCTGGCTTGAGGCTGTCATGTGTGCAGCATATGTACTTAATAGGTGGTCCCACTAAAGCATTGCAGTCTATAACTCCATATGAGGCTTGGCATGGTCACAAGACATCTGTTGCTTATCTACGTGTTTTTGGTTGTTTGGCATATGCATTAGTGCCTGAACAACATCACAAAAAATTGGATGATAAAGTAGTAAAATGTATTTTTATTGGGTACAGTTCTAAAAGCAAAGGCTATCATCTGTATCATCCACATACTCAATGCATTCTGGTTAGCCATGATGTTATTTTTGTGGAAGATGCTATTCAGCCCTTAGTTTCATGTACTAAGGAGACACCTGTTAGCTCCAAAGACATGTATGATACTTTGCTACCTCTTTTTACAGGTGGATAGTCTACTGCTGGTCCTAATGAGGCAACTTCTCAGCCTTTGCAGGTTTCATGTGATGATGTAAATCATTCCATTTTTGATGCAGATTTACATGATGCACTTGTTGATGAGAGAGGTGATATCAAGCATGCAAAAACTATGCCAAAATGGTTGGTGTAGACTTTGGTGACAACAAATTAGATGCACCTCTATCATACCGTACTCATTCAGGCTCTCATGCCTCTTTTGCATCAAATTTCTATGCTATGGTTGCCTCTAGTCTGTGTGATGAGAGTGAACCTGTTTCGTTTGATGAAGTACAAAATTCAGAACATTAGATGACTGCAATGCAATCTGAATATGATGCTATCATGAAAAATGGTACATGGTCTTTATGTGACTTGCCTCGTGGCAAGAAGGCCATTGGCACTACGTGGCTATACAAGCTGAAGCGTAAACCTGATTGAACATTTGACAGGTATAAAGCTAGGATTGTTGCAAAGGGTTATGTGTAGGAAAGAGGCATTGATTTTGATGAAACCTTTGCTCTTACTTGCTGAATGATTAATGGTCGTAGCATCTATGCACTTGCATCTCATCATGGTTGGAATGTACATTAATTGGACATTAAAACAACATTTCTGAATGGTGACTTGCATGAAGAAGTGAATGTTTTTCAGGCCCATGGCTTTGTGCAGAAAGGGCATGAAAACTAGGTGTGCAGGTTAAAGAAGGCATTGTATGGTTTGAAGCAAGCACCATGTGCTTGGTATGAAAAGATATATGCCTATTTGATTGCACATGGTTTTGAGAACAGTCCAACTGAAAGCACTTTATATGTTAAGCGTGCTAATGATGTGCTTCTTATCATTGTGGTATATATTGATGACATGCTACTCACTGGTCCTCATGACATGCATATTGCTAATTTTAAGGCTCATTTGCATGCCTCATTTGAGATGTCTGATTTGGGGCATTTACATCACTATTTGGGCATTCAGTTTATGCAAGTTGATGGTGGAATGGCTTTGTATCAAACAAAATATATTGACACATTATTGCAACGGTTTGGCCTTGAAGACTTTAAGCCTATTGCCACTCCTATGGAGACAAGTTTATGATTGAGTCTTCATGATCTTGTAGATGCATTTGATGCTTTTCTCTATCAGCAAGTTGTTGGATGCCTGATTTACGTATGCATTAATCGACCAGATATTCAGTTTGCTGTCTCACATATGAGCAGGTTTATGTACTGCCCAGGTGTCAAGCATTGTCAGGCAGTTAAGCGCATCTTTCCCTACTTGAGTGGTATCCGACTACTTGGATTGTTTTATCCCAAGGGGGGATCACTACCGCCAGATTTGTATGCTTTTTTTTACAGTGATTGGGTTGGTTGCTATGACACTCGTGTGTCCACTAGTGGATTTTGCTTCATGCTTGGTAGCTCATGTATATCTTGGTTGAGCAAGAAGCAGCCTACTATGGCCACTTATAGTTGCGAGGCCGAGTATTGGGCAACTTTCACAACGACTATTGAGTGTGTGTGGCTCACATGCCTTATGGCTGATTTGGGTGTTGGTCTGGCTTCTGTCACCACCATCTTCACTGACAGTCAAAGTGCATTGGCAGTTGTGAGGAACCCTGTGTTCCATGCTCGCACTAAGCACATTGAGGTGCATTATCATTATGTCAGGGAGAGGTTCTCTAGTAGGGAGATTAGCTTGGCATATATGCCCACACAGGAGAACATTGCAGACCTTTTTACAAAGACTCTGCCCAGGGAGAAGTTTGAAGCTTTTCGCAAAGCTTTGGGCTTACTTCCTTTTGTGGATCGATTCCACATAGCTTGGCACTTCCTTATACATGAGTGCCAGCTCCTTGTTCACTGCATCACTCCCAGGGGGGATTTGTTGATATATTTAGGTAGTGATGTGTTTGAACACTCTAGGACCGTCGGGGCACTTTTTTCCCTCTTTCGGAGGTTTTTTTCCCCCGGATTGTATATATGCCTATTGCCCTAATGGGCTACTTATCTTTGTACATTCTAGTGGTAATACATTCAATATTGTGTGTTGTGCTCCAAGCTTCTTCTTCTTCTTCCTTTTGCTGTTAGCGTGCTTCTACAGACGTCTAAATCCAACACTTTGAAGTTGCACCATGTAAGTGGGGGCACCTTTAGTCTTGTCATCTCCTTGCTCTTCATTGTGTCCTTCGTCCTCTTGTTCTTGTTCCTATTGTTTCTCGTCCTATTGCTCCCCTTCTTGCTGCTATTGCCAATGGTCACCTCCTTTCTCTTCTTTTGGATCAAGGTTTACATGCTTGAGGATCCACTCAATGTCTACATTGCCTAACTCTTTTAGGCCAATGCCTTCGGGAAACTCTAAATTCCTCGCCCATGCAAGGAGTTTCCACTACCCCTAATCCTATAAGATAAGATTCAATAGGATTAATGCATAATTCCATGTCTCTAATAGTGCTTATGGCTGCCCCTGAGTCAATCAAGGCCTTGATTTTCTTTGCACTCATTCCCTATCCTGATTCTATGGTTATAAAAGGATGTCTATCGATTATATGGTGAGAGGGAACACTCTTGGTCTAGTACATAGTCATATGATACCTTGGGGCTTCATAATTAATGTGCCTTGGTTGATCTATACCTTATCTTCTCAACTTCATACGTTTGATATGTTCTAAGGCCTCTACTTGTGCCTCTTAGTGGATTCGTTTCTCTTCTTCTTTGTGCTTCTTGGCTGTGTTGAGTCGACTTAACATCTCTTGTGTCAAAGGTTCTTGATAAAGTTTCACTCTACAACCACTAATATAGGTTTTTAGTATCTCACCATCTAATGTAGCTAATTAGATAGCTCCACTTGTTGATATCGTGTTGATAGTCATTGGTCCATAGCCACACTTTTCCAAGTTTCTAGAATGTTGCTTCAATATATATACCAAGACTTGGTCGCCTGATTTTAGGCCCTTATCTTTCACTTGTGCATTGAAGTATGCCTCTTGTCTCTTCTTTGCAGCATATAGTCCCATAATTTCTCTCAATCTAATTTTACTCAATGGTTCTAAATCGAAAATCTTACATGATAGCTCATGGATCGTCCACTGATGCTCTTATGAAACCTTCAGTGTGGGTATTAAGAAGTCTAATCGTAGAACAACATTCTGGCCAAACACAATCTTAAAGGGAGTGACATTGCGTACTATTTTATAGGAAACTCCATATGCCCAAACGACATGATGCAGCTGTTTATCCCAATCAAAACACTTGTTATTAATGAGCTTATTCAACATGGTGCATATGATCTTATTTGTGTGCTTTGCTTATCCATTGGCATGTGGATGGTAAAGAGCAAAATTCTTGTGAATGACCATGAATTCTTGCATCAAGTATTCAATGACCTCATTCAAGGAGTACCAAGATCACTTACCAACTCTATAAGAAATCCATATCTTGTTAATACAATTTCAAATAAAAAAATTGTTATCATTTGTGCATCATTCTTCTTAGTTTCCTTTACTTCTATCCATTTGGTCAGATAGTCGATAGCGACAATGATATACTCAACATGTGGACTCTTGACAGGAGGATTAATAGGACCAACGAAGTCTTTTCCCCACTTTGGAGAATGCATGTCCTTCCATCATGGATCTCAATGGCATCTCATGCTTATGTATCAGATATTGAGTTCTTTGACATACATCACACCCCTTCATATAGGTATGAACATCCATATGAAGGGTAGGCCACCAAAGGCCTGAGAATAGAATTTCTTTGATCACTTGATTAGTTCAAGAGTGTCCCCCCTGCCACACCTTGGTGCACAGTTTCTAAGATCTTTAGATGTTCACTTTCATGAGCACATAGTCTTGGGTATCCGTCTCATCCATGCCTATATAGATTATCTCCAATGAGCATATGTTCTTTAGCCTTCTGCTCTAGACTCCTTGCTAAAGTCATTTTTTGAGGAAATGTTCTCTTCCTCAAAAAGTCAACTAATGGACTACTCCAATCTAGTATCAAAGACACTTGATACAAAGTAGCATGCTCCACCAGAGATCTATTAATACATGTTGGACAATACTTACACATCCTATAGAGATCTGCATCCATAGTTGTCAAATATATGCCTAATCTCCTCAGAATGTGTAGGGTTCAATGTTTCAAATGGTGCTTCTCTAAGGCACCAACATATGCTAGTTACAACCATTTAACACATTCTTCTTCTTCCACACAGCAAGCCAAGTTTCCTTGATCATTTTTCTTGTATATGCATCCCGCCAGTATATGATATATTCGAGATTTGACAATCTCTTTGCCCTTAGCCCTTACTATGGGGCTTTTGGGTCCAAAAGTAAGAATAGGCACAATAGTTTTAGCCGAATTAGGTACTACTTCCAAGTTGAGCAAGTGAGCATCAAGAAGTCCATCTGATATTGCTTGTGGGGATTCTCTTGAAGTAAGTCTAGAAAGGTGATCTGCCGTAAGGTGAGTGTTGAGAGCAGTATGGGCACCCAAGGGCTGAGGAGACAAGGAAGCCAGCGGAGAGAGTCAGAGCAAGGCGAAGGATTAAGTAGACAAAGCAGTCGACGCAGATCTGGCAGATAGGCCTTTAAATTTTTCCAAAAAAACAACATCTTTATAATAGTGATTTTTATCACTAACCATCATTGTAAATATCATTTCATATTTTTGTAGCTCCATTTTGTGCAAGCCAAGGAGTCCTTGAGCTTGAGGAGCTTTAGAAGTACCTACTTGTCAGTTTTCACATTTTTTAGACTTCGTTTGAACCTCCAAATAGGGTAGAGAACCTAATTTTTAACTAGGCTGGACACTAGGTCTGGACAAGGCCAAAACCTAGTCAAAAACTATAAAAAGAGCTAGAGAGCTCATTTTTGAGGTGAGATTGTAATTGAAATGAACTTGTAAGAGCTTTTTGAAAGTAATCTAAGAACTCCATTGCTTCTCACTCTTTGTCTTGCCGTGTGTGCGCGTGTGTGTGTATGTGTGTGCATGTTAGTGTGCTTCTCACTCACGCACTTGTGCCTTCACTTGCTCGAGGTCTTCATACCATCCTCACGTCTTCCCGGATTGACATTAAAGGAGGTGCTACTCATCACTGAGCAACACCAAATTTTGGCGCCGTTGCCTGGGATCGAGCTTTGAGGACGAGCGTGTGATGGTCAGACGTAGATTTGGGATGTTGGCGTTGTAGGTAATTTCTTCACTTTTCTTATTTTTCTTTTCTTCACCTCATTACCATCATCACCATCATCATCATCACCATCTTCCACCTCCATCTCCATCATCGCAAAAATTTCAGTTTTTTGACTATATCTCCTTCCTCCTTTCATTTCCCTCATTTCACTTGTGAGAGAGAGCGAGAGAGCGATATTGTGTGCATTGTTTTTGCATGTTTGTTGAGTTTCTTGCAGGTTCCAGCAGCATCATCCCCTCCAGCACGTTGCGCAGGTACGGAAATGTGCAGAACTGTCTCGCAGTCGCCAGCTTCTGTCGATCGCGATTGACAGAAATTTTCATCCTTAGGTAAAACTGAGTGCACCACAGTAGTCTAGAGGCCTTGCACAGCACAGATCCACAAAAATTTTTGAAAAAATTGCAAAATTTCAGTCCATCGCGATTGATAGCCAGTCAATCGCGATTGACACTGTCCATGGCGACAGACAGTGTCCATCGCGACGGACACCCCTGTCCATCGCGATCGACAGAAAAATCGCAATTGACACCCCCTTCCGCCGAGATTCCTATCCATCGCGACATATAGAGCCCCGATTGACACAAATTCACAGAAAACCCCAAAAATTTCAGTCCATCGCGATTGACACCCATCAATCGCGACTGACAGTAGTCAATCGCGACCGACAGCTCAGTCCATCGCGACTGATACCCTGTCCATCGCGATTGATACCCTGTCCATCACGACTGATACCCTGTCCATCGCGACTGATACCCTGTCCATCGCGACTGATACCCTGTCCATCGCGACTGATACCCTGTCCATCACGACTGATACCTGTCCATCGCGATTGACACCTGTCCATCGCGATTGACAGCCCAGTCCATCGGGATTGACAGCCCAGTCCATCGCGATTGACAGTCAATTTTGGCCAATTTTTTAGGGTTTTTTAATTTGAAGATTTTGGCTAATTTTGGACATGGATCATGGACTCTAGAGCATATAAGGAGGCTATAGGCAAGTAACCCGAGGAAAACCTGTTGTCCTGTTGGCCTGTTTGAACCCTGTTTTAATCCCTGAAGCCTGAACTGACATAACTTCCTCATACGAAATCCGTTTGCTGTGATTCTTGTTTTGTTGGAAAGCTCGTGGGGAGTACAACCAAAACTTCCACTGGTTATGTGAAAATTAATATCAGGATTATTAGATAGGGTATTTTGAAGTTGACCATACCCCGAGGTAGGAAAACTGAGGGATCCTTGGGATTGTTTTCCATAAAAGCAAAGGATAATTTGGTCTGTGAGTTACATGCATGAAAGTGGTCTATTGTGTCATTTGAACCTAAGTCTTGAGCTAACCGTGGGACTTTTACAGGTCCAGTAAGAGCACTTGAGGGCATTCAAGCAAGAGTAAGTGCAAGCTTGGGAACACGCTTCCTGGGCACTCAAGGGCAACCAAGAAGGAAACAAAAGGTTGGAAATTCTCAACTCCCTTTGTCAATTCCTAGCTTAGGCCAAGAACGACTAGTGATAGGAGTAAGCCAGGGCGGCAATAGGCATCAATCAAGTTGAGGACTACCTATGCACTCAAGTTCAAGATTAAACCTAACCTCTTCGTGATGCGATAACCTTAAAGGAAAGAATCTAACGTGGAACGATCAACTTGCAGTGCGAAAAATTAACTCAAATATTCCTGACGACGTGATTTTTGACAAGAGCATAAACACGGTAACCACTAAAAAGAATCAAGAAACTGATACAAAAGAACTCAGCAACGAGGTTGTACTTGGGCAAATTTGGGCTATTCAATTAGGCTTATGAACCTTAGATCAGGGCGACATCTAGGGAGAGATAGACAAAGTCTTAGGTCCTCAGAGGCTAGTGTCAACCACACTGCTAGGTCTTGGGCCCAGTAGTTGAGCCACCACTCATACTACCCTAGCTCTGAGACCAGTGAATCAGAGATGTCTCAAGGCATGGACCGACCTACGGGAAGTTCAGGAGTGCCATACTTGCACAGGGTAGAAGGCCCGTACAAGACGCAGCTGGAATACCTTAGGACCAACCGATTAGGTGCTAGCATCTATGAGGACGGTCTAGGAAGATCCGTGGTCCAAATCAAAAACCCAGACCAATCCATAGGACTAGAGCACCCAGCTGTCAAGTTTGAAAACAGAGCATACTTGGACAAAGAAGGAACCATATACGTGGTCACCAGTCACCCAGATAGGACAGAAGAATTCAGGAATGTGATCCCTGAGACGGACATAGATGACCTAGAACAAGGAAAATGGGTGCAGAGCCCAGGACCCCACGAGGGAAATCTGTTCTTACAAGAATTCTCACTCCTGAGTGGATTCCCCAAGACAACAAGAGCATAGATCTGCTTCTGAACCGAGAGACTGATGAAGCCTTTTGGAGGTATAAATCTGATCGACCAAATGATATAGGAACAATCATGATCTATGAGTTTAAAGATCCAGATAGCCCAGGTAGAGTGACCTACTTAGATCACGCTTCAGAGAGGATCTTTGTGGTTACAGAACATGATAGACATGCTTACACTTGGAAGGGTGAATTCGTTTTCCCCCAACCAAGATCGAATGTGTCCTATGGTCACCCTGGAGCTGGAACATCCCAAGCTCATGGAACTCAAAGAGACAAAAGTAGAGATAGGCCAGAAGTAAGCTTTGCCAACCCAGGGGGCAGAGAAAGAACGAGGACGGAAACAAACAGAGTAGAACCTGAGGTACTTAGAGCTCCCAGGAATCAAAGAAATGCGGATGAGTTCCCTCTACCACGACCTAGAGAGCACACAAGGACTTTGAGACCGACTCAGCTAGTGAAGTCCATGAAGAACTACTTCGATGGCACTGGAGATCCATACGATCATGTGGCTGAGTTTAGGCAAGTCTTGAGAGCTGAACAAGTGGAAGATCTATTCACGCAGTACAATGCCTTTGGTCTAACCCTTAGGAACACAGCCCTTACGTGGTTTCAACCATTGAATGAGAGACAATTCAGGTGTATAGACCAACTTCTAGAGGCATTCATTATTGAATTCTCTAAGAGTGGCATAAGACATAATACCTCCTCACTGATTCACAGCTTCAAGCAAACCCCTCAAGAGACCGTGAGACTTGCAGGAAGAAGATTTAGGCAATATCTTGAAAGATGCCCTGTCCCTGAGTTACCCACACCAGCAAAGCAAGTGGCTTTGTTCTTGGATGGATTGCTAAGTACCAAACTGAGATCTTATGTGTACTTGAAGGACCCTAGGACCATAGAAGAGTGTGTACGCATGTGCATTGACATCGAGGATAACATAGGGGAGGAGTTAGAGCTTTCCAAAATATACAAAGATTCAGATAGTGCCTCTAGCCTCTCTTCCACGCAATCCACATCAATTGAGGAACTTGCAGAGAAAGTAGCTCAGAAATTAGGTGTCACTAGCAAACAAATCCCAAGATTTGCCCCAGTGAAAAGATGCTATACCTGTGGAGGTGACCATATGGCGAACGTGTGTCCCATTATGGCTCAACCCCAAGTAAATCCGAGTAGCCAATACTGTACCATAGAACGGAGATACACAAATCACACAGCACAAGATTGTCCATACAATAAGCAAGCGGTTAGGCAAACCTACCCTCAGCCATATCAACAGGGAAGATATCAGAACCAATATCCACCACAACAGTATGCTAGGCCCCAACAAACCTACCAACCACAATATCAAGCCCAGCAAAGGCCTCAGCCTGTGTTAGCACAACAACCCCCTACCCCAGCTAATGTGATCCCAGTAAAATATGCAGCTGCAGAAGAGAACCTGAATAGAGCTATAGTCCCTGTAACACCATTGCTTTCTGAAAGTGACCCGAGTGACCATAGCTTTGATTCGACGCATATTGACAGCCCCTAGGCCTACTACATGCAATCTCCTGAACATGGTGAGTCCTATTACAGTGAAGAGCCAAATGAACCTAGTTGGGAGTCAGATTACACAAACGTCATGTACGCAAACCCCAACCCTAGACCTCAACCTAGGCAAGTAAGACCCCCATTCCCTAGAGGACCATGCTACAGATGTCAGGGAGATCATCTCATTCGTGATTGTCCCTTGCCTCCACCTGCACAACCCCAATCAGTGACTATCCAGGGCTTCTGCCAAGATTGTGGAAGGGAGCATCTCTTACGAGATTGCCCAAAGAACCCCAATAATATGCCACAAATCACTCCTATCAACGTTATTGGGTTAGTTGTAGACTCCACAGGGAGTGTGACTTCCACTGCACCAGTACAAGTAATCACTAGAGCCCAAGCCTTGCAACAGAACCAAAGCGTAGGCCAGGAAAAGAGCCCAGATGTTAGTGAAACAGAGAGCATGACAAAGAAAAGAACTAGAGCTTGGAAAGATAGTCGTGAAAGAATGAAAAGACAATGGGCAAAAAAGATGAGTGAACTTGAGGAAAGCCTTAGAGAAACAAAGGCCAGGATAACTGAACTCACATCTCAAACTCCCTCTCACACTACCCCACCACCACCATTCCCATCTCCATCTGACCCGCCACCTTCCAACCCACCTCAACTAATTCCACCACCCCCTAGAGTAGGATTAGTCCTAGCAGATCCCACTCTCGAGGACCTAAATATGATGCTTAAAGCATATCAGGCCAGAATCCAAGAAGGGCCAAACGTAACTGATCATGAAAAATGTTACCCTAGATCAGAACTAGAGCTAGAACGAACCAAAATTTGTGCTAAGATGGTGGAACTGGCTCAGACCATGTTTGAGGCCAGTCGCCTATTTAACATCTCTAGTTCAGCGAAGACACAGTTGCACTTTGATGGACTGTTAGAAAGAATAGAGAAGCTGATTGCACAATCAAAAAAGGAACCCGCCTCTCAACACAAGGACAAGGCAAGTGAAAGAGTAAGCATTCCTGCCCAGGAAGCCTATGTGCCTGAAGCCTATGTGCCTAACTCTACGGAGCCAGACACATCATCTTCTATGAATCGGTTCACACTAGAATTCCTACGCGAGATTCAAGAAGACAAATGGGCTAAAGAAAGTGAAGTCCCTCCTCCTATTGAACTTGTGGATGATGCACACGACCAATTCCCACAAGACATCCCATCCATTTATGAGGAGCAGGAGAGCACCCACTCTCAGGAAAGATTAGACTTTGAGTCCAACTCTTTACAAGAATTACCCCACTTCACGGGCCCATGGGAAGCTAAGTCTACTTGTATGAGAGCACCCACGGTCATGGTACGAAATGAGGACTCAGTCATACCTAGGAACACAGAGGTAGTGAAAAACACTAAAGTACAATGCAACCTCACCTTAGAAGAGCTACTCAAAGTAAGGCCAGGGCTATGGAAACATGTAGCCAAACAAGTACCAGAGATAGCAAAACCTCGTTCCCAGGTAGGATCCCAGAAAACAATGCCAGAAATACCATTGGACAAGATAGGAGACATGAGTGAGGGTGAAGAGGGAAACACATATCTTCCTATCACCCATCAAGGATACACCACCAAGGCCATTCTAGACTCAGGTGCAGGAGTTGCAATTGCTACCACTTCCCTATGGAAGCGTTGGGGCAAGCCAACACTCAGGCCCACAAGGATGAAATTGCAAATGGCCGATGATCACATAGAGAGACCCCTAGGGTTGTTAGAAGGGATAACTCTCACCACGTGTGGTGTTGAGTTCGAGCACATATTTGCTATATGTGATTTTAGCAAAAATCATGCCTATGAGATGATCTTGGGAAGACCATTTATGCGACAGTTGCAAGTGGTATAGGACTGGGGAACCAATTCCTTGTACCTGCAACATTTAGGTGTTACGACCAAAGTGAATCTCAAAGATTACTCTCATAGAGATGTCCCTCCTATCCAATGGAATCCCATCCATAGGGCCAAAGATGATACGGAATCGGTGCATTCCATAGGATCAGGATCCTCATGGATGCATGAAGACACCCACTTATGGATGTGTAAAGTAGCAGTAGAAGAAGAGAGGAGAGAAAAAGCCAGAGAGATAGATGCAAACGAAACACATAGATCAATTCAAGACCCAGCCTATGCACCTGTAGTATTTCTTGATGAAGAATTTGAACCCCATGGCTGGGCAGAAATCTTAGCAACAATGGATGTAGCCATCAATGAAGAACAATGGACACCCCACTGTGATGAGGATGGCTATGACATTTCAGTCTTCTCCATAGAGCCAACCATGGGAGAGGCAGTGTTAGAAGAGTGTGAACCTAGCCCTGATGCATTTGAGGATGCAAGTGACTCCGATCTAGAGTCAATCATTATGGACCCACCTTTTGCATCAGATGAAGAATACTTCTACGAAGTAGAATTTCAACCCAGGGGTATGGAGAGCTTACAAATGATGTAAGATTAGCCACACATATGACCCCGAAGGAAGAAGGAAAGAAAAGAAAAAAGAGAGAAGTCACACCAGAAGAGGAAGAATCTTTGTTTGAGGTCCCGGAAAATTTTAAGAAGTATGAGATAGATGACAGAAGAGTCATGATCAGAATGCCTAAATGAGAGGCGCAATCGTGGGAGGCCTATGATAACAAAGAAACCACGAAGAAAGTAGTTGTAGCCATCGAGGAAGGAGAAGAAAGATGCACGTACATAGGCCATGACCTGACAGAAGAGGAAGAACAAGAGCTAATAGCCTTGCTAAGAGAATACAGAGATGTATTCGCTTGGAGTTACAAGGATTTGAAGGGTGTTGACCCAGACATATGCTCACACACCATCCCCATGACCTCAGATGCCAAACCCTCTAAGCAAAAGCCATATACATATAATGATAATTATGCGGCCAAGATCAAAGAAGAGATAGATAGGCTGGTTGAAGCTGGATTTATCTATGAAATTGAGCACACTGAGTGGGTATCCCCCATTGTAGTGGTGCCCAAGAAAAATGGAAAGCTGCGTGTATGCATTAACTTAAAGAAGGTTAATGCAGCCACAATTCGAGATAACTATCCGCTTCCTATCACAGAGCATCTCTTAGAAAGAGTAGCAGGCAAGGAAGTGTACAGCTTCCTGGATAGATTCTCTGGCTACAATCAAGTGGCCATAGCTCCAGAAGATCAGCATAAGACGGCATTTGCCACTGAATGGGGCATATTTGCCTTTAGAGTAATGCCATTTGGGCTTACCAATGCACCAGCTACCTTCCAGAGGCTGATGTGCCATGTATTTAAAGAGTTCCTGAGGAAGAACTTAGAAGTCTATGTTGATGATCTTTGTGCTCATTCCAACATTAGGCACACCCATATTCCCGAACTCAGACAAATATTTGACAAATGTAGAGAATATCAAGTCTGCCTGAACCCAGAAAAGTGCGTCTTTATGGTCAGGCAAGGCAAGATTCTAGGACACATAGTGTCAAAGAATGGCATATCCACTGATGAAGAGAAAGTGAGAGCCATAGCAGAGCTACCTAGGCCAAGGAATGTCAAGGAAGTACAAGCTTTCATGGGGCATTGTGGTTATTACCGACGGTTTATACACATGTATGCTGTCATTGCAAAGCCCATGTACGGACTTTTGACTAACTTTGAGTGGACTGATGAGTGTGAAAATTCCTTCAATGAGCTTAAACGACGATTATGTTCAGCACCAATCTTGACCACACCAGATTGGAACAAGCCATTCCATGTTCATGTGGACGCTTCCAATTATGCTATTGGATGTGTACTCGCGCAACCTACTGGTGAAGGTAATATGGATCTTCCAATTGCCTATGCTAGTAGACAATTGAATGAAGCTGAACGAAATTATACCACTACGGAGAGAGAAGGATTAGGCATGGTATATGCAGTTAAAAAGTTTAGACATTATTTGCTTGCAAATAAGTTTAAATTTTTTACTGACCATCAGGCACTGCTATATCTCGTGAACAAGCCATGCAATACAGGTAGATTAGTAAGATGGTTTCTCTTACTAATGGAATACGACTTCGACGTTGTGGTAAGGAAAGGTAGGACTCACTTGAGAGCAGATCATCTATCTAGGCTCACATCGGGAGAAGCCCCACAAGGAGTGTCAGATGACCTTCCTGATGCTTACTTGTTTAATTTGGAAGTGGTGCTGCAGTGGGCTAAGTCATTAGTGCCAGTATTGACATACGGGCCTAACCACCCAGTAGTAAACACACAGGATAGAGAGGTAGTAAAAGCTCAAAAGTATCACATCATGGCAGGTACTATGTACAAGCACACAGATCAAGGGATCTTGGCTTGTTGTGTGGAAGAGGATGAGTACGCTAAATGGTTGCAATTAGCACATGTAGGTGCACTAGAGCAACACTACTCAAAGCAACGAACCCTACAGACACTAAGGAGACTTGGAGTGCATTGGCCGACTATGGAGGCTGATGTCCAAAAGTTGTGCAAAGAATGCCCAATCTGTTGCACTAAACCACCTGTGGAACATGCCACTCTTTATCAAGTGTCCATAGTGCCAGATTGGAGTGAACCACTAGTATCCTTCCTGAGGACGAAAACATTCCCTCAAGACATGACTCTGGCTAGGAAAAGGAGTTTAGAACAAGAAGCCCAGGATTACTCACTCATTGGTGATAATCTATACAAGCGTGGTAAAGATGGTTACCTGAGACTATGTGTCCATGAGAGTGAATATCTTAAGATCTTGGAAACTGCTCACCAAGGTGTAGCAGGAGGACACTTTGGACCAGATCGGGTGATCAAGGCAATACTATTTGCGGGCTTCTGGTGGCCGACCCTTCACATGGATGCAAATACCTATGTGAGACGATGTGATGTCTGTCAGAGAACTCAGTATCCTATACGAAAAGATGAGATGCCACTGAAACCTATGATGGGTGGACGTGCATTCTCTAAGTGGGGAATAGACTTCATAGGTCCTATTAATCCCCCAGCTAAGGGTTCCCATGCAGAATACATCATTGTGGCCACGAATTATCTAACCAAGTGGGTAGAGGTAAAAGCCACAACGAAGAACGATGCTCAAACGACAGCTAAGTTTTTATTCGAGAAGGTGTTCACCAGATACGGGTTACCTATAGAGCTAGTTAGTGATAGAGGCACTCACTTCTTGAATGAAGTTATTGAAAATCTGCTCCAAGAATTCTTGGTAGTTCATAAGAAGTCTGCCCCCTATCACCCTCAAGCAAATGGCCAGGCTGAGAGCACCAATAAGATCTTATGCAATGTACTGACGAAATTAGTGAACAATAAACGCTCTGATTGGGACAAACAGCTACACCATGCTGTTTGGGCATATCGAGTGGCCTACAAAACGGTACTCCAAGCCACCCCCTTTCAGATGGTATTTGGCCAAAATGCAGTGCTACCATTGGACTTCTTAATACCAACACTGAAAGTAGCACAAGAGCATGAATGGACGGGTCATGAACTCTCCTCTAGACTGTTTGACCTTGAGCAATTAGGAGAAACAAGACTGAGAGCAGCTGCAGGGATATATGCAGCTAAGAAACGACAGAAGGCCTACTTTGATGCCCATGTTAAGGATAAAGGTTTGAAGGAAGGCGACCTAGTACTAGTATACACGTTGAAACAACATGCGAGGAAACTGGAGAAGAGAGGCTACGGACCCATGATCATTAATAGAATCTCAACAAGTGGAGCAGTGCAACTAGCCACATTAGAAGGCGATGTTCTCCCAAGCTACATAAGCGGATGCAGGGTCAAGTTATATCAGGAACCTCTCACAGAGGAAATGCTAAGTCGACTCAACATTGCTAAGAAACGCAAAGAAGAAGAAAAACGAATTCGAGAAGAAGCTCAAGCAGAAGCATTGGAACGCATCCGGAGAATGAAGTTGAGAAGACAAGGTAGAGAGCAACCTAGGTCAGATGCCGATGCAGATCAGGGATATCACATGGCTATGTGTGAAGTTTCAGGTATCAGCTCCCATAGGATAACTGATCGACATCCTTTTATAACCTTAGATATAGGACAAGGAAAGGGTGCAAGGACTGTAAGAGCCTTGATTGACTCAGGTGCAGCCACTAGTGCTGTTAAATTGTCTTACTGTCAAGAGTTGAAATTAACTGTTAATCCTATAGAAGCATATCTCATAGGATTGGGAGGTGTGGAAACCCCTTGCATGGGCGAGGTGGAACTTCCCCTCTATATTCAAGACGAAGTAATGACATTCAAAGTACTGGTGTGTCAAGATGAGGACCTCACTGAGCCTCTTGTCTTGGGTCAGGACTGGATCTATGATCATGCGGTCAACCTAAACCTAAGAAGTGGACTTCTTCAGGTATGGGTAAATCATAGTCGAATTATAGTTGAATTGGAAAATGAGGCACTCAAGGAACTAGGTAAGGCACGAACTCCTGGTCCTTCCAGGGGTGCACATGAAGTTGACAATGCTATTCTTGTCCAAAAATGTATGATGCAGAAAGAGGATTGTCTCAACAACGGAGTCAAGGATAAGACGGTACTCCCTTCTTTTCCAAAGGCCAGAAGGATGCAACAGCCAACGGCAGATCAAATACAGAAGAAGCAGAACACTACCTATACTGGAGGCCAAAAAAAGGAGCAAAGCAGATTGTTTCAGCCGATGAAACAAGTATGGAGGCGAAAAGGCGAACACCCTGTTCCGACCAGGCCAACACCACGGCCAAAACCTCTTATTAGTAATCAACAACACGATACTAATAAGAAGTCCTTCATAAATTCTTCTGCGAAAGTGAAGTCTATTTGGGTACCCAAGAAGTCAATGAAGGCCAGCCCACAATCACGACAAATTTGGGTGCCTAAGGCTTGCTTGCAGGCTCAAATAGCTACACCAAGACCACACCCTGTACAACATGGTTCACCCACTCGCACAACCGATACCCACTTGTATTCATCACGCGCGAACACACATTGGCACATGAGCACGAGCAGAATCACTTGTAAATGGGTCCCTAAAAAGCCTCATTTCCAGGCAGACACTCTTATAAAACCCTCCAGAGTCTCCACAAAATCAAGACCAACAGCCAAACAGTTTGTTTGGCAGCCCAAAGCATGTACCAAAGCCCCGACACCATTTGTAAATTCATTACCACTGACCAACTGCATCACCCTCACACTGCACCCGACCCCCCATTAGCTCATAGGTGTTCAGCATCAGCTAACCACACTTCACACTCACATCCATGCGAGCACTAACTAACCAACTAACTACATCACAATTCATCAAGTTAATGTTGTAACGGGGACACAGTGTTATTTTGTGTCCATTGCAATGTTAATGTTTGTTCATATATTCTCACAGAACCAGCTGTGAAGTTTTCAACATGGCTGAGGCAACAGGAACTAGCTCTCAAACAGAAACGAGCCAGCAAGTGGTGGACTTAGACAGTTTACCCGTTTTGCCTGAGACAAATGAGAAACCAGAAGAATTGCAGGCCATCAAAATCATACCTATTGCGGACCCTCCCAGTGGCCATACCATGCCCGTCGGAAAAGCTTCCCACTGGTTTAGTGAAGTGGCAGGACCCTTGGGAGAGGGAACGTACCTATGGGAATCAGAGTTGGACTTCAATGGGAAGCAAGGTAAATACCATTTCTTTACAAGAGAATTCGAGAAGTTACAAAATGCAGAAGGTCTACGTTCGATATGGGAGAAGGCAGGATTGGATGCATATTTCAGTGCACGGCTCCCAAAGCCTGACTTCATGCGATGCTACTACCTCATCAACACCTTGAATCCAAACAAGAACCCAAAAGGTGCAAGATCATTTGTAATCCCATCTCTAACGAAAGGAAATGAGCTCAAGAGGTTTAGATTATCCAACAACTTGGTGAGGGAGGCTCTAGATATGCGCGGAATGCATATTCCTACAGAGAAGGAAACCCTAGTACTGGATTACATGAAGAATCGAAGTCTCACCAAACTCAAGAACATGGTGTCCATGACGCCTAATATTGCAATACATCTTCGCATGTGCATGCAACACTTTGCTTTTCCTGCCCAAGATAGATTCACCATGCCGCCCAATAAGATTTGGTTTAGTTTGTATCTGGCAGACACACAGAGCCTCACCATCAACTTACCCCACTGGATAATTGATCAGATACACCTAGCTCACAAACGATGGCCGCAGAAACAAGTTTTATATGGATGCTGTGCTCTGACGAGAATCATTTATAGGTGTTTGGCTTATGACAACCCTATTCAACGGGCCCTAATGTGGAATCGTGTAGAGCAGTTTAGAGGCAGGACATCCACTGGACCCCCTTCTAAGAAGATGAGAGGTACTGTCCAAGTCCCTTGTGCTCAACCACGTGGAGCCACCCTAACACCAGACGTCACCCCTCCACCCCGAAGAGTCCGACCATTCACACTCAGACTTCCAAGACGCAGCACCGATGGTCCTAACTTGATATTCCCTCCCATCCCAACCGATCTTGAATTTCCCAGTGGTGCACCTTTGGAAGAACTCACGAATGAAGACGTCGAACAATTATTACAAGACGTAGAGCTGGAGGCAGAAGAGGCACAACAAGTGGAGAATGCGCAAACGCAAGCGACAACCTCCCAAGTACCTGTCACCATAGTTGAAGTAGATGAAGAGGATAATGAAGATGAAGAACAGGAGGAAGATGAGGAGGATTATGATCAAGAGCAACATGATGAGCAACAAGAAGTGCCAGAACTTGTAGGTGCACCTACATATACAGCTCAACTACAAAGGTTATACGACACAATCAAAGCAGTACAAGAAAGGCATCAACTCTCTCTTGTGTCAGGTCAAGCTTTGATGCAAGAAATGCTATCAGATGATGGGGTGGATCAACATTTTATTGACACCCTCAAATTAGTGTCAGAGTCTTTAGGAGTTTCGGAGGTTGTCCATACTACAGTCCGCCAGTCCGTCAGGTATGACAAACGTAGAGTTGACACATTACCTCGAGCAGGTAAGACTATCAGGATGCCCGTCACAGAACAAGAAGTACCCATTGAAACCACAGCTACCCCCACCACCACCATTGACCTCTCTGCTGAAACCTTCGTTCAGACATCACCCATCTCACCCCAGCATCCCCCATCACCACCTTCTCCACCCCCACCACCACCTCCCACCATGGAAGAAACGACAGTCATCACCTCTACCTTCACTTACAACCCATCCTCATTCACATCATTCTCATTTCGCGAACCCACCTCACAAGACACCCTCTTCTCTTTCGTCACCAATCCCTTGTACGCTTCAACCCTTCTATCCTCCGAACCCATAACTGGCCATCCCATAATTCCAAGTGTGGTTGGAAACCCGGCACCCACAAAAGGCACCCTGTGTTTCCCAGCCTATCCCCCAATACGGGTACCTCCATTCCATGACCCTCACTTCCCATCTGGCCCCTACACCTCTTTCAACCTAACCTCGCCACCCCAATACCCTTCCTTTGTGGAGCAGATCATCCGCTCTCCAATGTTTCAGAGGCACATCTCCCCGATGTTCGCAACGACATCAATTTACACGAACACCACACTCACTTCACCTACCATACCCACCTACATGGTAGCCCCTATACACACCACTCTGTCTGACCCAATGGACATTTCACCCACCACAGCACCTCTCCCCACAATTCCACCCTCTCCCCCTCCACTACCCCCCACCTCACCACTCACCACATCATTGGCACACACAGCATTCACTACCTCCCTCCCCAATCCCACCTCCCCTGCATTTCAAACTTTTCCCCTTGCATCTCATAATGTAAATAGCACGTTCAACACATTACTTCAGTGTGCACATCAACTACAACAAGAATACCATCAATTGGAAGAACGCACTACGGCCCTCCAGGCAGAATTTCACCGTCTGCAAGCTAGGGTCACCACTCTTGAAGCTGATTACCAAACGCTCCTAACTGAGCATACCACCTTACAGCAGGCTCACTCTGAATTGGAATCAAAGACATCGACAGTAGATGATTAAGCAGTCAAGGAACTAGAAACAGTGCTCCAAGCGCAAATGATATCTAATGCTACACTCAGACGCAACCTTGGGCTATTAAGGAAGCATATGGCAGCAGCACTAGAAGAGAACAAGAGGCTTCAACAACAAAATCAAGACAACTTTGAAGCGGCTATGAAAGGAACTGCAGGAGCAACCGTTAGCCCTACCAAGTATAGAGCTGTCCCATCAGAAGACATTCGCATCTTACTCGAAGAGCATGCAAATTTCTTGGAGTCATATGAAAAGTTAGAGGTTGAATGTGCAGACCTAAAGAAACAGATAGCCAGTGCCCCCACAGCGCAACAGGAGCCGGTAATCTTGCAACACTCTACAGAAGAAGTAGAGACCCTCCGGAAACAGGTGACCGAACTCCAAGCACGTCTCTTACCATATGAAAGGCCACCCTCGCCAACTGAGGAACCAGAACCTGAAACAGTGGTGGAAATCCCCGTCGATGATAGCTATGAAGAGCCGTATGAGCCGATGCCGACACCCGGTGGTCGCACTACAGAGGAAGGACAAGACACTTTAGAAATTCAAGTTCTAGATTGGGTCAAAAGGGTCGAGAAAGTGGGTAAGACACATGATGATCGTGTGGCCGTGCAAATGCAATCTCTCACAAATCTGGAAGAAACTGTCCTTCGGTCTTCTTACTTTCAAAACCTATCCCACCAACGGTTAATCACAACATCAGAGTCGCAATACATGCCTTATTTTGTCTTGTTACATGATTATAATGCAGAAGTCAAAAGACATACAGGGAAGGAGCCCACATTCGCCACTCAATTTGAGCTAGGGGATTTACCGACAGATGCACGTGCTGGCTCGATCTTCCAGCCTAATTGGCGTGCACGTCTACTAACCGATTACCCAGAGCTGATGAGCACCTGGGCAACCATGCCACTGTATATCAAGTATAATCCATGCTATTTCCCAGTTGTACGTCGCAGATCCTGGCAAGCATTTGCAATCAAGGTACGCAACAATAAAGAATGCTCGGCTTGGGTTAACTATCCATATTTTGCTCCGCCTCGAGGGACCCCAACCATAGCCTACATGATATCAACAATTCGACACTGGTCTACTCGTCTAAATAATGTACCCGACATAGCTGCGAAAATGTGTATGAAAATATTCGAGCTCATGACCATTGTCTTCAAAACCTTTCGGAAGGTACAAGCTCCATACATCTCTGCCCCTGGATTCTCTCAAGGTAACAAGGATTTACTCTACGACATGAGCCAGACTCCCTCGGTCACTATAATCTTTGCCTGGCATGCACGAATAAAGTACTTACCCGCATGCTTCAAGTAGACATTTGAGGAAATGTTCTCTACGGGATTCTGGGAATATCATTCAGAAATTTTCATTCCTAGATCCACATTTGCTACATCTATTCGCAGTAGAACAAGCGATCCATGCAGATCAGTTACGTCTGCCACATTCGGACATTCCAGGACCAATTGATTGGGATCGTATGATGACAGACTTGGCCAGAGGACTACGCATACAAGAACATCAGCTTGCCACTCAGGTTGTGGAATATTACATCATACACTCCCAGCAACAAGGGTCTGTCAGGGACGACAGACGCGAGAGAGGGGGGGTGTTGAGAGCAATATGGGCACCCAAGGGCTGAGGAGACAAGGAAGCCAGCGGAGAGAGTGAGAGCAAGGCGAAGGATTAAGTAGACAAAGCAGTCGACGCAGATCTGGCAGATAGGCCTTCAAATTTTTCCAAAAAAACATCTTTATAATAGTGCTTTTTATCACTAACCATCATTGTAAATATCATTTCATATTTTTGTAGCTCCATTTTGTGCAAGCCAAGGAGTCCTTGAGCTTGAGGAGCTTTAGAAGTACCTACCTGTCAGTTTTCACATTTTTTAGACTTCGTTTGAACCTCCAAATAGGGTAGAGAACCTAATTTTTAACTAGGCCGGACACTAGGTCTGGACAAGGCCAAAACCTAGTCAAAAACTATAAAAAGAGCTAGAGAGCTCATTTTTGAGGTGAGATTGTAATTGAAATGAACTTGTAAGAGCTTTTTGAAAGTAATCTAAGAACTCCATTGCTTCTCACTCTTTGTCTTGCCGTGTGTGCGCGTGTTTGTGTATGTGTGTGCATGTTAGTGTGCTTCTCACTCATGCACTTGTGCCTTCACTTGCTCGAGGTCTTCATACCATCCTCACGTCTTCCCGGATTGACATTAAAGGAGGTGCTACTCATCACTGAGCAACAGTGAGACTTGCCTTTCCTCACAACTACTTCAAAATCATATTCCATTAGTGAGAGAAACCATCTTACTAATCTGCTTGTGTTGCAAGGTTTGCTCACAAGGTAGAGTAATGCCTGGTGATATGTAAAAAATTTTAAAATATTTGCAAGCAGATATGTCTAAACTTTTTGATTGCATACACCATGGCTAATTCATCTCTCTTTGTAGTGATGTAGTTCCTTTCTACTACATTTAATTGCCTACTTGCATAAGCAACTGGAAGATTGGCATTTCCTTCACCTATGGGTTGTGCCAATACACATCCGATAGCATAATTGGGAGCATCCACATCTATTGGGAATTGAACTCACGATCTCCCAGTTAGGAGTGTGATGGGCTAACCACTTGCCCCAAAAGCCATGGTTAAGGATTACTTCCTAATTCTCTCTCTTAAGGTGTGGTTCAGCCATCTCCTGCCACGATTATGTGACATTCCTTCGCCCTTAGATTGAGCATAGTCCTCAATGCTCACTTGTGGATCCTTCTATCTAAGTTGGGCCCTTTTCCACATTTGAGTGCCTCCACTAACCTCAAATTCTAGTGCATGGGCCTATCCAACCATCTATTGATGCCCAAATGCCCATGTGCCTTCCGTCTTGGTCAATTTTAGACTCACTGTGGTCAAGCACTTCCCAAGTGTCCAAGATTGAGGCTTCTTACCTTTGTCTTGCCCAAGTTCCTCAACTATGCTTTGATACCAATGTTCAGAATTAAACTCATGAACTCTTGATTGGAAGTGTGATGGGCTAACCACTTGCCCCAAAAGCCATGGTTGAGGATTACTTCCTAATCCTCTCTCTTAAGGTGTGGTTGAATCATCTCCTACTGGGATTATGTGACAATATGAACATGGTGCACTCTTCATTCCACTCAAAGATAGTCAATAGGTTGTACAAAGGCTTCACAATGATAGCATACATGTGAATAAAATGTTGGTAATATCCACACTAACCCATGAAAGCTTGTACTTCCTTGACAGTCTTTGGTATAGGTAGTTCTGCAATGGCTCTAACCTTATATTTGTCTGTTGAAATCCCATTCCTTGACAATATATGTCCTAGAATCTTTCCTTTCCTAACCATGAAGATGCACTTCTCTGGACTCGAGCAGAGTTGGTATTCTCTACATTTGTCAAAGATCTATGTCAATTCAAGATTGTGGGTTTGTCTGATGTTGGAGTGAGCACACAAGTCATCAACATAGACTTCTAGGTTCTTGTGCAAGAATTCCTTAAACACGTGACATATCAGCTTTTGGAATGTAGCATGAGCATCGGTGAGTCTGAATGGAATCACAAAAAATGCAAAGGCATGTCACTTTGTGGCGAAATCCATCTTATGTTGGTCTTCAGGGGCAATGGCTACTTGATCGTAACCAGAGAATCCAGCATAGAAAGATAGGTATTTCCCTCCTCTCCTTTGCTCATGTCCCCTATCTTATCCAAGGGTATCTCTAGAACCATCTTATGTGATCCTACTTGAGAGGGTGGTTTAGCTACTCTTAAAAATTCGCTAGCTATATGCTTGCACAATTTTGGCTTAATTTTTAGTAGCTCTTCTACAGTAAGGTGACACTGCACTTTAGTTTTCTTTACTACTTCCGTGTTCCTTGGTAGAACTGATTCATTTTTTCTTATCATAACTGTGGGGGCTCCCATGTGAATAGAATTGGACTCCCATGTGTCTGTAAAGTGAGATAGTTCTTTCAAAGAATTGGATTCAAAGTCTAATTGCTCACAACACTGTGCATCATCCTCTACTGGCCCATTTCTTCTCTTAAATCTCTCTCAAGTATCCTTGGGAATAATGATTTATTGAGGAAGAATTTCCATCGTTCATGGAATTAGGAACATAATCTTCCTTAGGGAGTAAGCTTAATCTTTCACTTCCACTACTCTGAGCTTTTGGTGTAGCCAATGTCCCAACCACTCTAATCTCTCCAATATTCCTTCAAAGTGTAATTGTGACTTTGCTGGGCTAGTGTGATTGAAAAGAGAGCTTGCATCAAACATAGCTTGAGCTAATTCTATCATTTTTGCACAAAGCTTGATCCTCTCAATCTCTAGGTCGGCTTTGGGATAACACTTATCTAATTCTGCCATGTTCAACCCCTCTTGGATTTTGGCCTAGTATGACTTGAACATCATGTCTAAATCTTCTGAGGTTGGGTCTGCTAGAACTCATCCTACTTTGGGTGGTGGTGATACACATGGATGGTTTTGATGAGACGAGGAAGGTGGTATTTGACAATGTGTTTGGGATGCGACCTCTATTAGTTTTGTTTTCATTTCCTTTAGGCTTTCTTCTAGTTGGATCATCTTTCTCACCCATTGTCTCTTCATTCTTTCATGGCTATCCTTCCAAGCTCTAGTTCTTTTCCTGGCTATGTTCTCTGACTAGCTAGCCTCTGATTTGTTCTTTTGATCTACATGTAGAGTTTGTTGTAGTGCTTGAGCTCTAGTCATTATTTGCACAAGGGCCATAGTGGTCACACTTCCACTGAAATCTACCACCAAGCCAATAACATTAATTGGTGTAATCTTTTGAGTATTGGACAGATTCTTAGGACAATCTCTTGAGAGGTGTTCCTTTCCACAATCGGAGCAAAAGCCTTGAATAATTACAAACTGGGATTTCCCTCGTAGAGGAAGCGGATATTCATGAATGAAATGACATTTGTAACATCATCTTCTTGGATCTTGGGGTCTCATATGCCTTGCTTGGGGTCTGGGGTTTGGATCTGCATACATCAGTTGGAGTATTTAGGCTCCCAACTTGGTTCAATAAGTGTTTCATAGGGATATAACTGATTATGCTCACGTGAATCCATGTAGTAAGTCGGAGGCCTATCCACATGGGTTGAATCAAAGCTTTGAGCATTAGGATCACTTTTTGAAATCAATGGGGATGTAGGCACCAGGACTCTATTTAAGTTATCCTCTACTGCAACATAAATGACTAGAATAACATTGGCAAGGGGTGGAGGTTGTTTCCGTAACACAAGCTATGATCTCTGCTGAGCTTGGTAGTGGGGTTGATAAGGTTACTGGGGCCTAAAGTATGGTTTTTTTGGCATTGATTTGGATATCTCCCTAGCTGCTGATATGGTTGCTAGTAGTTTTGCCTAACCACTTGTTTGTTGTAAGGGAAATCTTGCTCAGTATGGTTAGTATACCTTCTCTCTATCATGCATTAGTGGCTATTAGGGTTCCTTTGATTTTGAGTCATAATGGGGAAAACATTGGCCATGTGGTCCCCTCCGCAATTATAACATCATTTCATAGAGACCATTCTAGGGGTTTGTCTACTTGAGACTCCTAGTTTTTGAGCTACTTTTTCTACTAATTCATCAATTGATATTGAAGGTTTTGAAATGAAACTAGTAGAACTATCCAAATCCTTGTAGATATTTGAAAGTTCTAACTCGTATCCCAAATTATCTTCGATATCAATACACACTCACAACCATTGCTCTATGGTCCTAGGCTCCTTGAAGTATACATGATCATAACTTTGCACTTAGCAAGCCATTCAAAAACAATACCACTTGTTTGGCTTGCATGGGTAACTCTAGAATGGGGAATCTCTCCAGGTACCGTCTAAATCTATGTCATGCTAGCATGATTGTTTCTTGAGGTGTTTGCTTAAAGATATGGATCAAGGATGAAGTTTTGTGTCTAATACCGCTCTTAGAAAACTCCATGATAAATGCTTCTAACAACTAGTTGATGTCCCGAAATTGATCCTGATGCAAGGGATGAAACCATGTCAGAGTTGTATTCCTTAGGGTTAGACCAAAAGCATTGTATTGAGTGATCAAACCATCAACATCTTTAGCTCTTAGCACTTGTCTAAATTCAACCACATAGTCATATGGATCTCCTCTTCCATCAAAGTAATTTTTCAGTGACTTTATGAGTTGAGTAGATCTCAAAATTCTAGGATGTTCTCTCGATCGAGGCGAAGGAAATTCATCCATGCCTCTCTGGTGCCTTGAACCTCTCTCTCTCTCTCCTGATCCATTATATCACTCTCTAAGCCTGATTTTTCTCTTCAAAAGGGGCTTACAACTCTTACTTTGGGAATGTCCCTGGTTTTCTTCTTGTGATTACCTAGAATATGGGAAGATCCTGCTCCATGCTCACTATGAGACACATGAGATCTAGGTGGAGGGAATACCAATTCAACCTTCCGAGTGTAGGCATGTGTGCCATGTTCCATTGTTCCATGAGCATAAACACCCTTTCAGAAGAGTTATCTAAATAGATTACCTTCCCTCGGGTATTCGGGTCCTTGAACTCATAAATTGTTACTCCATCCACCTCACTCAATTTATCCGGCTTGAATCTCTAGAAGTCTTTATTAGTATCTCTATTCAAGAAAAGCTCTATGTTCTTATTATCTTGAGAAATCCACTCTGGTGTTATTATCCTTGACAGGATTGGCTTACCACGACATGTTCTAGACTCTTTTCCAATGTTTTCTTACTCTAAGTCTTCTATTTCCAACTTAGGAATGATGATTCTAAACTCATCTTCCCTATCAGGTAAGCTTGTAGCCGCATACATGGTTCCTTTCTTATCAATGTAAGAACCCTCTTCAAATTTGACCATTGGGTGTTCAATTTTGAAGGATTAATTAAGATTTTTGAGTTGGACCACTCATTGCCTTAAGCCATCCTCATAAATGTGAGCACCTAGTCGATTGGTTCGTATGTACTCTAACTAAGTCTTGTAGGGACCTTCAGAAGTTTGTAAGTAGGCAAGTCTCGAACTACTGGTATGCCTTTCCATGCTGAATGGCATTTCTGAATCACTCATCTCAGAGCTCAATATGTAAGGATAGTCACTGAGATACTGAACCCATGACCTTGTAGTGTGATTGACACTAGCTTCAGATGACCTAGTGCTTTCTCTATCCCACCCTAGATGTCTACATGACCTGATGTTCTTATGATTTGCTGATTAGCCCAATTTTCCAAGTACAATTGTGTTGTTGGGTCCTTTTGTAGTATCCACTTGCTCTTTTTAATTTTTTTGGATGTATTTCTTATCTTAATATGGGCATCGTAAGGATCACTTAAGTTTTCCACAATTGATTTTCTTCTCGATCAAATTATGTCATTTTCCACTTTGGTTATCCTCGACTAAGCTTCCATGAGATACCGAGCCCATGACCTAGTGGTGTGATTGACACTAGCTTCAGATGACCTAATGCTTTCTATATCCCACCCTAGATGTCTACATGACTTGATGTTCTTATGATTTGCTGATTAGCCAATTTGCCAAGTACAATTATGTTGTTGGGTGCTTTTGTAGTATCCACTTGCTCTTTTTATTTTATTTTTTGGATGTATTTCTTGTCTTAATATGGGCATCGTAAGGATCACTGAAGTTTGCCACAATTGATTTTCTTCTCAATCAAATTATGTCATTTTCCACTTTGGTTATCCTTGACTAAGCTTACATTTTTCTTCAACTTTAGAAATTAATGCATTATGAACTCTTTCATGCCTATTATAACCTTGAATTAATCTAATTTGCTAGTCGCACTTAGCCTAAGCTACGAAATTGACTGAGGGAGTTTAATGAATCTCCAACCTCAAGTTTAATGTCTTGATTGATGCCCAAATGCCCAAGATTCAAGCTTCCAAGCATGCAACATATGGTAACCTTGCTTAGTCTTTTCGATGAGTGTCAAATGTCTCCAAAAACTCCAAAAATTAGACCAAAATTGGCTAAAAAATTGCAACCCTAAAAATTCCCGTTTTCACTTGTCTATTACGATGGACAAAGTGTGTTTATCACGGTGGACAGAAGTGTCCATCATGTTTTGTCTGTTGCAATGGACAGGTTTGTCATGAGAGACATGTTTTGTCATGATAGATAGCTCTCTGGCATGATGGATGTCTATCATAGGTCTTATTTGTCATGATGGATATATATATATATATATATATATATATATATATATATATATATATATATATATATATATATATATATATATATATATATATATATATATATATATATATATATATATATATATATATATATATACCATGATTTTTTTGTCTATCATATGGGTTATTTTTCGTGATGGAAAACCTGTTTGTCTACATGGACAGAGGTGTTCATCATGGTCTATCTGTCATCTATCGCTGGCAGACGATAAGCTCAGTCTGTCATCAATTTTGTCTATTGTGATGGACATAGAAAATACCTAGTTTGTAAAAAAAATTTATATTTTCATGATGTGCAAATGATCTAGTCTACTTTGATGTAATTATTTTTACCAAACACTCCATTTTTCTATCTGAGGGAAGGTTCAACAATTGGATGCAAAGTGGATGCTTGGTTGATTTCAAATTGTTTGGAATAAAATCCAAGTACCATATAAAGAAGCACATGACGAATTTTAGGATCTACAATGTTACCAATTAATACACTAGGAAAACCATGTTTTCAAATACTAATGGAACATGGTGACTAATATGCCATATGGAAACCATTCATTCTTGAAAGAAGAGTTTCAAATGTCAATGGGGTTATTAGCCCAAAGCATTGATTGATGAGGTAGCATTCTTTGGAATCTTCCTAAACATTCTTGTATCTCTTCCCTAGGAAGGAAAACTATCAAGGGGAGGCTTTGGATAGAGAGGCAGAAGCCTTATTGCCATGCCACGCCCCATATCACCAAAGTTAATGATCACCAAAGATGAGATTGCCATGGTTGCATGCTCCAGCATGGGAAGAGGGACCAAAAGGAAGGCCAAGAGACACCAAAAGGAGTCTACATGTCAGAAGGCTACTACAAGTCATACATGGGACTTGAAAAAAAGCTAACCATGCCAACTTCCTACTCAGACCTCCTTGAAAATTTCAAAAACACTTCCTTCAAAACCCCTCCCCCAAGGAAATATTTGGATTTATCAGTTAACATGAATGTCTGCTTCCAAGGTTAAAAAACCTACGATTGTTAAATAACACTTAAAATTTAAAGCTTCAAGGGCCGCATCATTTGGTTCTTAAAACCTAGGATGAGTATTTATTCTAAACTTAACATGTCCCCTATTGAAGTTTGAATAGACTTTAGAAATTTCAAAAAAGAGCAAAAAAGAACTAAATTGAAAGGAAAAAAGAAGGTTTTGACAAAAACACAAGATAATTTTGAGGAAAAAAACACCATTTTAGATCTAAATGTGCACACACATAAGAACTTGAAGATACCACCAAAGATAATCTTGGGTCTCTTGCTTTAATAAGCTTGCTTTTTTATCTATTGATGGAATGGTAGTGCACTAAGTTACCATTTGAATAGGTTGGCTTGCTTCCATGGTAGCAAGGCAATGCATAAGTGAAGAACTATACTAGAGGTGCAACAAGCAATCACACGGCTCAAGGGCTTGGATCTTAAAATGATGGAGTTCATGAAAGTAACACTAGGAAAGTATAATGGAATATTTATCAATTTATTAGAACACCTAAACATTAAAGTAAGACAATAAAACGAGAATGCATAAGCAAAAAGCCATGATTAAGGATTAGTTCCTAATCCTCCCTCTTAGGGTGTGGCTCAACCATCTCTTGCCTATCATTTCTTGTTTCTAACACGTTCTTCCCCTTCTAGGGATCATTCTCCTCAATGATCAATCCTTGATCTCCCCTTGAATTGATGTCCTCACCCTGGCACAATCTCTTGAAACCTTGGTCTCAACCAAGTTAGATCCATAATAACTTTTTGAATTGAAACTTGCCTTTCCACTTCTTGACCACTTGCCTACAGACTTGCCTTGCCTTGCTCTCAACTTGGGTAGATCCACAATAACCTTTTGAATTGGAAACCTTGCCTTTTTTTCTTCTTGGCCACTTGCCTACGAACTTTCCTTGTTTGTAACCTTGATGTCTTGAGTCCTGGTTCTCAACCATGCTAGGTATCTTGGATCATCAATCTAGTCTTTCATTGGAAAGTTTGTTCTAAGAGCTTTCCAATGGTACCTTATACATTTAAATCCGACCTACAGATTGGGAGATACACTCTAATCTTTGTTGGGCTGATCTTTGAAAGCGATGTGTGCGCCTTCCATCCACCTTGCCCAAGACTATTTCATAGGCTTCGATACCAATTGTAGGAGTTGAACTCATGAACTATTGGCTAAGACTAGGATGGGCTAATCACTTGCCCCAAAAGCCATAGTTGAGATTAATTGCTAATCCTCCCTTTTAGGTTTGGTTCAACCATCTCCTCCCTATCGTTTCTTGAGTCTAATAGTGTGAGCATGAATTTTTACTTGAAAATGAGAAGAATTGTGCATGATCTTGATCCTTTAGGTTGACTGTCATTGATCCAATTTCCATTGAGGTTTTGGGTTGATTTCCATTGATATTTTTGTGAGTTAATGATAATGATCTTTTGATGGATGATTGTCAATAATCATTTGATCATTTATCATGTGCAATTAGTTTACACTTGAAGCTTGGTTCAGATTGGATCGCCAATATGAGACCAAGAATCATACTCGAATTCTCGAGAATCAATTAACAAATGCAAAGCACTCTAATTCATAAAAGGTTGAAGACCATCAAGTCAATCAAACATTTAAAAAATCAACTACTTGTTTTTGGTGTTTTGATAATGCCTAAAGAACTATCTTGTAAGTGTGTTCAAATTCTTCTTGCAAAATATGATGGGGTTGGTAATTTCCCTTAGCACTTAGGTTAGAACTTCCCCTCTAACCTTCAAAGAGTTTTCCATAATGCTTTTGGAAGAAGAAATGCATTTCAAGAATAGATAAGTTTCAAACAATGCAATATTTTCAACAAATGCAAAAGGAAAAGGCTCTTTTAATAGTTCAAAGAAGAAGCCAAAGAAGAAGTTCTTTGGAAGCTGTTTCTATCGCAAAAGTGCTAGATCAAGGGATCTTGCCTTGATCAAGAGATTTTGATATTTACAAGGTGTCTACTTGCTACCAATCATACCCATGGTGTATTCTTCGAACATAGACCTAAAAATCTACTAAGATAAAAGGGACAAACTCTACTAAGATTGTAATTGGTATCCATCGTTGATATACACCTAGAGTCTTAGAACTTTTGTGCACTATGCAATCCGGCTCAACTTGCGTCTAATGCATGTTGTATAGACACCCTACATGCACACTTGGGATATTTAGTAGCTTAGCATGGTGTGAGACTATCTAAGGGAAGCTCATCTAATCATTGTGGTTGAAATTATTTGTGTTATGCTTTTAGGTTTCCAACAAAAACAATAAAATAAATGTAGATGATTATTACAAGGTTGATTGGGGAAAGTATACAAGGCTTGATTATTTAATGATTTTACAATGGTTAATTATCAATGGTTCAGGAGCATCCTTTTTGTGACTAAGACTAGGTTGCATGATTGTTCAGGTACCCACTTCCAAGTTACTTCAAGCCTAGGAAATGATGATCTAGTAAGTTGATTTCCTATAAGGTGAAAGAGTAAGACATGGAAATAAGCAAGCCTTTAATAATGATATGTTTTGAGCATGTTTTTGGGGCCTCTAGAAGACACTTTGGCACTCAAACTAGGTAGTTGAATGGACTTGGTTATTTCTATCATGTCTTTGTTAGGTCGAGTCTTCTTTTAGTTGATCATTTTTATTTCCATGATATGAATCTTCATAAGTTGGTCCACTAAATCCTCTCTTCACCAATATCTATTTTGGGTTCAAGGGGGCATTTAGTTCTCTATAGTGGTAGTTGGTATTTGGTTGTTGTCTTTGTCATAAATTTGTTGTATGCTTCTTGATTTTTGTAGTAGAATGCCTTACTCCTCACACAACGTTGTCCTCACCAAAACATTAAGAGAGGAAAAGTTTGGAAAAGAATGGAATTCTATTGGAAACCTATCACACAAAATTAATGATTTTCTAAACCTATAATTATATTCCTTCCTCAGAAACTCAACCATAATGAGTCGGTTTGGAGACTAAGGTCAGTTTCATATTAATGAATCCATTCTTGGCCTAATACCATTGATTTGGCTAGATCATCATCATAATTTAGCCATCATAGTGATGCCTGCCCAATGTAGATTTGCTCACATGATACACATAGCAATCAACATCAAGCAATGGATACTCACCCACAAAAAGTCAATCGAAGATACTGACTGGTTAGAGGTGTGAAGACCTTCATCATGCTAAGAGTCATGCATGCACACACAAGGAGTCTCACACATGTGCACATGCATACACACATAAACATGTAAGCAAGATTCACTCATGGACAAGACACAAGAGTTCCCAAGGAACTCACACTTGATTAGAAGAAAGAATGAACAATAACAAGAAGAAGTACAAATGAAGGTTAAATTCACTTTTATAGGTGAGTTTTAAAAAGGGACCCTCTTCACACTCTAGTATCTACCCTAGTTAAAAATAGTTTGTAAAGTCGTATTTGAGGTCCGATTTGAGTGTGTAAAAATCTTGTAGAATCCTAGCAGGTTAAAGAATCTCTCCTCAAGCTTGAGGATGACTTAACTTCCACAATTATGGAGTAAATTACAAAAAATGGCTTCTAGGCATATTTCCAAATCCGGTTTTTTACATAGAAATGAGATTTTTTGCAATTTTTGAGGCTCTTTTTGAGCACATCCACCATGCTTATTGCCTTTGCTTATTTACAACAATGAACATCTTATCTATTTTTGGCTAAAGACAAAACCACTTTGGTTAATCTCCATCTCCAACACTCCCCCATCCTAAAGTTTGTTGTCCCTGATAGATGAATTGCATGAGGTTGGTCTTGTGGAGGCATGGGTGTTGAAGCACATTAGGGTTGTTGAGTTTCATCAAAACAAGATTTTATGGACATTGCAAGTGATATTTCTTGTCTTACTTAGTAAGGATGTATTACTTAGTGCATTCCATGGGCAAAAAAGAAAGGAAAGTGCATGTGCATGACCTTGTAGGGTGGACCTATGCATGTATACTATACAATGCAAACAAAAAAATTGGTGAAAAAAGAAAAAAAGTACTTGAGCAAGGTTTTGAAGGGGTGGGTGTTGGAATCTTGTGGTGGTGTACTATGGGTGGTTCCTTTTTGAACCAAGACTTGTGTGGTGTTTGGATTCCGTTGCTTGGTTTTAGGATTGAGTTTTAAACTCCCCCCGTCCTCGACCTTACAAGAATTGGAAAAATTCTTTCCACGGGAAGTTTTCACCCCAATGTGACCACTCAGTCGACTAATGCATGATGCACTATTTGAATCATACCTTGAATAGTATTCATGATCTACATAATCAAATTCTCTAGTGAGCCCCATATATTCTTGATCACAATAGAGATCACTCCCTACTAACTAACCTAGAACCAAATGTTCATAACGATTCATGTTCGGTCCTCTATATTCTTCAATTAGTTTTGTTGCAGATTCTGTGTGATGTGGCGATCTTGGTGCAAGTTCAAGAGTACTGAAAACATCCATCCATTGCAGTGCATTAGTGACACTATTGTTTATTCCTTTTAAAGAGCATGTGATGGTCTTGTTGGTTGCATGAATGTTCTTCTATGTTTAGCCCTGTACAAAGATTTTGTGTGCTTGAGCAACCATTGATATCCAAAAATGAAATCTTCAGGTAGATCATGGTCATGGAAAACTAAGAATGTAGTATGTACGAGGTGTTTATCAATGAATATCCAAATGATGACTTTCCCCACACATTGGATATATGTGCCATTGATGCCTATTAAGTGGTCCTTAGGCAAATACTTGTGATGAGTGCCATATGTAAGGGTAGGAAAAATTAATTTTGACCACTTGGGAAGTACTACCAGAGCAAACAAATATGAGTTAGGAAGATCATCAGACACTCCTACAAGTGATTCTTCAATGGTCAATCTAGAAAAATGGTTAGCTTTTAAATATGTTTTTCCTTACTTAAACACAATGTCAAAGTCAAATTCCATGAGCAATAAAAACCATCCCACTAGTCTGCATGTGGCACAAGGTTTTTTTTACCATATATAACAAGGTCTAGTGATCATCAAAGAATTTGAACTTGTTCACTAGGAGATAATGGCAAATATTCTTCACTGCATACACCATCCCAAGTCTTTCTCGCTCAATGGTCATGTAATTCTATTCAACATTGTTCAATTTCCTAATGGCATAAGCAATCAAAAAGTCCATGTTTCCTTCAATGGATAGTTGGGATAAAACACAATCGATTGGGTAGTTTGATGCATCTATGTGCGCATGGAATGGTTTATTCCAATCTAGATCTTTCAAGATTGGTGTTGAACTTAGATGATTTCAACTCATGAAATGATTTTTCACTATAATCAATCCATTCAAATTTGTTTAATAAGCTCCTGTGCAATACGATCAAAGAAGGCTACATACACGCTCCAAACTAGGTAAAACTATTCACATTCAGGTTACCTCCCTAGCCACCACCACATCGGACACAGGAGAATATCATCCTAATGACAGATATGGACACCATTCCTCTCACCGAAGACACCACTATTGTATCCGCTCCCTCATCTCATATTCGCCCTACACTACTTCTACTTACTACAATCATTACCATAGAACATCTTGAGTTCACCTTTCATGAACCCATGTCCCACTTGTCACGTTTCTCATCCTTCCTCAACCCATTGTTCACCACCACATCCAACAGCCAAATCTTAGAACCAATAATAGGTCAACCTACCACCCACCAATTCATCATTGGTCAACCAGCCCTACAACTAGTTCTAGGATAGCCACTCCCCACAACACAATCTACATTCCCACTACCCCCTCTCATAGGCACAACATCCACTTACCTCATCCCTATTTCCCAAGCCCTGAATTACCACATATACCCATTGCATCCATGCAAGTTAATCATGCATTGGACATGATGATTCACTATGCCACTAAATTGAGAGGTGAGTATTAGAGGCTAGAAGAACGCACACAGGCAATTCGATTGCAAGCATAAGTATCTGCCCTCAAAAAGGACATCACATTGCTTCAATATCAATATCAGCTCTTATAGCAGTCCCACACAAAAGTCGAGTCCAAGCTCCAAGAAGTAGGTAAGGAAGTAGATGACCTTCTATGGTCACAAATGGAATGTAACACAAAACTTTAGCCAACATGGATTTAGTCCACAGACATTTAGTAGTTGCACACGAGGAGAACAAGAGACTACAATAGCAAAATCAAGAGAACTTAGAGGTAGCCATAGAGAATATGCCAGGCGCACCTGTTAGTCCCTCTAAATTTGGTTGTTCCTTGTGAAATTATTCAAATCATTCTAGAACATTGCGTGAAATTACTCGAGGCACATGAACAATTCTCTGAACAAGTTTCCCAACTCCAACACCATCAAGAAACGACCGCAGTCACAACAACTCCACCTATACCATCACCACGGCAATCAATGCATGATTCAACCGACTTGGTGGCATTACAACAAAAGATTATGGAATTATGAATGAAACTTTTACAATATGAGAGGCCTCCATCCCCACCTGAGACACCGATAGAAGAAGAAAACATCTCCATTCCCATAGAGCAAAACTTTGAAGATGACTATGAGCCTGAACTTGTTCCAGGAGGTAGGATCACAAAAGAGGGAAAAGAAACATTCGAAACCTCGCATCCCCCATTGCTTAAGCAAGTAGAAGACATTGGATGCACTCATGACTACAGCTGTTCACCATCTCAGAACTATAGTATCAACCATATTTTGTGATTCTTGTTGATTATAATGCAGAGATTTAGAGAGTCACTGGGAAAACCCCCACTTTTGCTACGCAATTCTAGCCCGAGGATTTACCATCAGCATCATGGAAAGGTACAATTTTTCAACCAACTTGGCAGAAAACTCTTCTAGAAACTTACCTTGAGATGCTATGTACATGGAACAATGCACCTCTTCATCTTTTGTACAATCCATGTTACGAACCAATCCCCATGTGTAGATCGTGGAAAGCTTTTTCCATCAAAGTACAGAATAATGCATCAAAGTACATCATTGGATCCCTCGGTTAAAACCTATGCCAAATGTCACAACGCAAATGATGTTGAAGATTCTTGACATGATGCAAATTTTCTTAAAAACCTTTCACAATGCACAAGCCTTGCATATCACCATTCCTAGCTTTGCAAATGGTAACTATGATCTCGTGTACGATATGAGCACTGCCCCCAACATTTGTGTAGTTTACGCATGGCATGCCCACATTCGTACCTCCTAGCTTGCTATAAACAAAATTTTGAGGACATGTTTACTACAAGTTTCTTGGAGTATCACTCTAAAGTGTTCATTCCTAAACCCACACATCTTCTTCATTTATTTGCATGCGAGTAGACCATGTATTCAAAATATTATACCACACCACACCTAGAGATCCCTAGTGTTATCAATTGGGATGCACTACAATTCAACCGTGGAAAAGGACTACGAATACAAGAACATGAATTGGCAACGTATATCCTCCACTACTACATTGACCATCCTACCGAACCAAGGTCTGCCATGGATGATACATGCAAGAGAGGGGGGAGTGTTGGTCAGCAAGTGTAAAGATCCATTTAACAAAGACAAGGAGAAAGAAAAGAGCAACAAAGAAAAAGCAAACAAGAGAAGGAATGATGATCTAAAAAATAGGTCAAAAGTTCTCTTTTTCAATTGAAACAACCATCCAACAATGATTTTCATCACTCCACCACTTTGTAAAACCATTTTTTATTATTTCCACTCCATTTTTTCAAGTTGAGGAGTCCTTAAGCTTGAGGAGCATTAGAAGTATCTAGGTACCAATTTTCATGATTTTTAGACTCCATTTCAGCCCTCAAATAAGCCCTGGAACCTAATTTTTAATTAGGCCAAAAACTAGTTCTGGATAGGGCCAAAGCTAGTGAAAAACTATAAAAGAGTTAGAAAGTTCATTTTTGAGGTTATCTAGTTGGAGAGTGAACATAGTATTGAGCATTGTATACTTTTGTGGAGATTTCCAATAGAGTAATCCATTGTTCCACTCTTTGTCTTACCATATATGTATGTGTGTGTGTATGTGTGTGCATGTTTGTGTGCTTCTCACTCACTCACTTGTGCAGTCCACTTGCTCATGGTCATCATAACACCCTCACATCTCTACGGATTGACAATTCTAAGGTGGATCTCCTCACGTAGGTGCCTACCATTATGCTAGAGTGACACCACATGTCAAAGGAGCTTATTTGTAAGTGTTTGGAAGTGCCTAGATGACCTTCGTACATATGCAAAGCAATACATTATGCATATGCTTGATTTGGGTCATTTTTTTGTGAAGTGTAGACAATATCATGTATGTATAAACCTAGAGAAATGTGTCTTCATGGTGCAACAAGGTAAATTTTGTATACATGTCGTCTCCAGAAATTGAATCTTGATAGATGAATACAAAATCAAAGTTATAGCATATTTGTTAAGTCCCAAGGACATCAAGGAAGTTCAAGCCTTTATGGGCCATTATGGCTTCTATCGGAGGTTCACTCATATGTATGCAGTCGTAGAAAAACCATTATCACTATGTGAATAGCCTCAGTAATGCCACATGTTTCTGCTAGTAGGTTGAATGAATCTATGAACTGGGGTTCAATATCTTCTTCTATCAGCGTTTGATTGACTAGTACTTGAATTGTTTATGAGGAGAGCCTACTTCTCTCTTGTAGTTGTGTTATAGTATCATACAATCTTTGGAGTATTGTCATGTAGGCCGGAGCTTCAGTTTCCTCCTCCTCAAATTTGTGTTCTAATTCTTATTGGCCTTCTTGTGTTGCTTGTTGTTGTGTCTGTTGTTCATCTTCTTCCCAATGTATGTGATGTTCTCCTCTTGATTGTCCAAACATTCATCTGGACGTGGCAGAATCCTCTGTGTCTGAAAAGAAATCCACATCCAAAAGTTGAGTGGTCTATAAGAAAGACTCAAAGTCAAATGTTCCTACCCCGTCGAGTTCTTTAGTGGAGGAAAAGTCAAGCTCTGATGGCATAGGTGGTGGCAAAGGTGCTACTTCTATAGTTCCCTCAAAATTCGATCGAGAAATTTTGAATAGTGAATGGTGGCACTATGCGCTCTCCTATTGGTGAGATATATGGGATCATGACAATGCTTTGTGGTGGAACACATGGAATAGTTCCTCGCATTCTCTTAGATTGATGAGTTGATCAACAACCCTTAAAGAGTTGCAGTTGAGACCAAGTGAGAGCATGCTTGATGGGCACATGGTACGATAAGCATTTGTATACAATGCATGTAATTGCACAAAACCTGTTCAAGACTAGTTTTTTGAACCACCTCTTATTAGCTTCATATAATTGCTCAATGATCCAAACGGGAAGCTTGATAGTTAGTGAGCATGTCTCTACCAAATAGAGATTGAACCGAGTTCCCTTATGTGTCTAAGTGAATCAGTCTTGAATTGGAAATGTGAAGTGTTGCATGTAGAGACGAAGGGGTATGGAAACATTAGGTGTCAGAGCAGCCATATCTTTGAGCTTCATGAGCTTCCTATCTTTCATGTTGTCTGGTACTAAGGTTTCTTTGTCTGAAGATATGTGTGTGTCGTACATGTTGAGTGCTTCTCTGACTAAGTCCAAAGTGAGCTCCAATTTCTTTAGTTCATTGTTCTACAACAAGGAAGGAATGACAAAAGTTCTTGGTCGATCTCGTACACCACTAGCCTAAAAGGTGGATATAAGATAATAACATCTTTTGAAGTAAAGTTTTGGTAAAGGGACATTGAAATCCTCTGTCAACCCCATGCATTGCCAAATGACTTAGAATTTAGGGGTGTTCTAGAGTTGCTTGAAATCTCATGAGAAAAACTAAAATCTTCCCCAAACATTATCAAACTCGCACTTTGATTCCCAGATATACGCAACATCTCCTAATTGCCTTGGCATCTCATTAAACCAATGAGAATGTTAGCTAACTTTTTCTATTAGTCTTGCACGTAGGTCCTGAATAAGTATTTGAGGGATGTGATGGAATTCTGCTGGTTTCTCAATCGGTGGCACTTCGATAAGAAAGTTTTCCATATCGACTACTAGTTGATTCATCCCTGCCTGCAAATTGGTGCCTGCTGTATTGGCCATAAGTGTGATGGTAACTGATGATTGCTTATTGTTAGCTTAGAAAAGGGTTGGTTTTGATGCACTAATGTGGTTTTATTTGGCAGGTAAATACTTTTGATTTCAGCTTGCAGGAGCTTTCGGCATGCAATGTCGCATTAAAATTGGATGCTTTGAAGCAGAACATGAGGCCTGGGAACCCCTTGGTGACACAAGAGGAGCTAATCGCGATAGCCAGTTCTGATTCACATTACCGTACCATGCTGCACGTGAAGCACCTCTAGTATTGCCTCTTGGAGGCTGGCATTGCATTGGCTATGATGTATGCCAACTGTTACATGGTTCAAGAAGCTCGAGAAATGTTTAATGGTTTGCCGATGGTGGACATGATCTCATGGAGTGGTCTAAAGTTATAGGGAAAAACGTTGAATCTGATCGCATTATGCTAATCATTGTTTTAAATTTGTGCAATCATAGGGGCCTACTAGAGGTGGCCCAAAGTACAACTTGCAAAGTGGCAGACTGAGTTGTTTCAAATCTTGACAAAAAAATGATGCAGATTTTCTTATTGAGTTGGGGGCCATCCCCTTCTGAATGAGGTGGTTGTTAATGTTCTGAAAAAAAAAACAGAAAAGGGTTGGAGGTTATTTGCTGTCAGGACTCTCTCTCCATTTTTTTTGCCAGCTCAAGAACAAAGGGGGCCGAGGGAGCGGGAGCCGATAAGGAGGAGTTGGGGGGCAGACGACGGGGGGGAAAAAATCAGAGCTATAAGTGCTGTCCCTTAAGGGTCGAAGGGAGTCGGCTGCCAGAAGGGGGGGAGTGTTTCTCTACCTCGGGAGGGCATCTGCTGAAGAATTTGTTTTTGTCTCGGACAAGCCGCTGATTACACAGCGAGGGGAGATAGAGTTTGAAAAGGGAGGAGTCTGGCACAATGTTTGGAGAGGGACTGTCGCGAATGCCTCATGGATCCTAGTTTCTGCCCTTGCTAAACCGAAGGACTGATTTGTCAATAAATCTAGACCTGAGCTGCTGCAGTGTATGCTGCTGTCGAAAGAAGGATGTCGATTGAGAACTGCAGAAGATAGCGCTGCTGAGGAGCTTCTGACTGAAGAAGGATTCAAGAGGATAGAAAAATATGAAGATCAATGATTAGAGTGAAGAAGTTGTAGCAGCTGAAGATCAGTGAAACAACAAATGCGCTGTTCTGAATTTTACAGGTTTTAGCATTGTGTTTGGTAAATGAATATTTGAATTCAGTAGTAATTTCCCCTGCGTTGCATACATGAAATTTGTTAAACATATGGAAAAGTTGTAGTTTGCATAAAATAGATTGGTTTAATGTCATATGCTCGCACCTGTTTTACCGATATGACATGTTAGCAATGCACACTTGAAGTTTCAACGACGCAAATTTTTGATCCTGAGAAGAATGCAAACCCTATCTTATGCTACAACTTCAATTTTGAAGGGTTTCATCTCTTAAATATACGTAGATTTGTTCACAGATCAAGGTTCCACTTGGAAACATAACTAGCAAATTTAGTGTGAATCAAATACTCGAAAGTGTGTTGTCGTTCTGTATGATCATGGTTTGCTCGAAAGTGTGACCGTAAAAGTGTATAAATAGTTTTAGCTATACATGGAGATGGAAGCGAGTAGGAACTCAGAAGTCATGTTTTTCAGCCAAAGTTCTATCAGTTTAGTTCACTGTCTTTTAACCTTTGAACCTCAAGGAGAAGCATGTATAGCAGTATAATCTGATATGAATGTTGAAGAGTTAAAGAAGAGTGATTTGTCTCCAGGCTAAAGGTTTCGCGTTATAGGAACGTGTGCATTAGTGGGTGTTCTACTAGCATTAAGAAAGCTTGTCCTTGATAATTCAATAAACTTCTGAGTTTATTTCATCGAAATGCATCTTATCTGTGCGTACTGATTCACGAATCTCGTTTGACAAATGATGGGTTATGAGCAATGGCTTTCCACATGAAGCCAAGTATTAGTGTCATTAAAGCACTTGAGAATAACACTTCAATCACTGCAGATGTCTCTTCATTCTGTCCAAGCCTTTCCAAAGACTTCAGTGATTACACTGTCACATCATCAAGGCAGACTTGAATAAACGAAACCCTTTGCAAATTTTCTTCTTTAAGTGTACGAAGAGTGTGATGCCTTGGATAAACCTCGTTGCTTGTTTTGTAGGATGTTCCCGTTGAATAAATACTTTTGTGTAAAATGCTCGTACTGAAATAAATAAACATATTTATTTATTTATTTTTTTTTAATTTTTTTTTTATCTTTCCTTTGTTTTCTTCTTTTGATTTGCTTTGACATGACTAGCTTGATGGGGAAAGAAATCGACGGTGAATTCGATTTGAAACTATAGCTGAAATGGAAGAAACGAGGATTTAACGGTTGTCAACCTGCATTTGAAACTCTGTTTTGTGATGCAATTATGTTTAAGACAGACACATCATATGGACGCACAATATTTTTTTAAGTTAAAGTTTATGCTGGTTGTCTTCTGTTTGCACGACTTTAAAATCTTGATACTTCAATCACCCAATCTTTCAGCCGATGAGTTTCATTTCGAGATGAAAATCCCAATACAAATGCTATTTAAAAATTAGTACACTTGTAAAGCTTCCAACATTAGAACGAACTCTACATCATGCATAGAGAGGATCTACGTCACATGAGTTTGAGTTGCCTTGATAGAGGTATCTTTCTCCATACATAATTTATAATTTCCCGAAAGTACATTGTGCGCACGTCGAGTTAATTTTACCCTCCTTTCCACGAACTTCTCGACATACATGGTGAGCCCGACGTGAAAGGAGGGGGTTGAGTGAAGAAAGGGAGGTTACAGGAAGTGACCACTGGAGGTGGATATCCAATTGCGCATGCATTTTCTCGCCTCCTCCATCAAAACTTTGGAGTGAACTTGTGGACTTGGGGGAACCCAAAATTGACCCAGTGTAAGAAAAATTAGGTAAAATATCATTGAGAATAGGCACTTTCTCTTGGGCTAAGAGTGCCATACATTTTGGTGCGTCTGCCGGGAATAGCTTGGCACGTCTCTATAAGAGAGTGTCATAGGTTCGCCTAGCGCCACATGTTGGCCGAGCTTGCGGACTCCAGATCTAGTACATGAGTGAGGGGAGCTCATCCTCAGGAGCAACACAAACGCAAAGAGAGGAACGCGCTCAGAGAAGAGCCCTTGAAAGAGAAAGGAGAAGGTGGGAACCGCCAGGTGAGTGGACCTCGATTGGCTCGAAGAAATCAGCCAAAAACGTGTACTCCCGTAGGAGGGTCGCGAATCAAGTGCGAAAGTTTGAAGGAGGGATCCTGAGGCCGCGTGTGCTAAATTTCTGGGATCGAAGTGATATTGACATCACACCTCTGTTCGAAATGGCTCAGCGGATTTCGGTTCACTTAGGGGACTTCACCAAGTTCTCAGGTGCTTGGGACGAAGATCCAGATAGTTTTATCCAACTGTTTGAGGTTACTTGTGAGGCCAATGAGGTAGTTGACCAGGGTCAAAGGTTGAGAATTTTTCCGGCTATTCTCCGTGATGAGGCAGCCAATTGGTATGGGAATCTGACACCACAAGAGCGTGGAACTTATCAGATGCTCAAGGAAGCCTTCTTGGCAAAGTTTCGACGACAAGGCTTCCAAGATAGATTGGCCCAACAGATGGATTACTTGCGACAGGGAGTCAATGAGAGCATCGATAACTACATTCAGAGAATGGAAACGTTGGTAAGAAAGATGGGCGCAAATGCCCCGAACGATGAGACATTGAAACGAAGATTCATTTCGGGATTGAGAGATCCTACGGCACAGCAGCATATCAGCCTGACAAGACCTGCAACTTTAATGGATGCTAAGGAACAAGCGAGGCTTTGGGAGGAAGTCCAATTATGCCAACAAAGGAAGATGGAACTCTTATATGAGCCTATGGGAGGCCCAGGGAATATTCCAATAAAAGATCTTGGCCAAGGAAGTCCCTCATTGACGACCCCAGCTTTTGTAGCTGCCACTAGCACGCCAGGCGAGGTAAAGCCTGCGCTAACTGAAGAACGAATATTGAAGTTGGTCACGCAAGCTATAAAAGCTGCCACAATGACCCAGGAAACATACACAGTAAAACCAGAGGTAACTACAAACCCCAACCAAGTGTTTAGATCAAATACATGGTGTGGAAAGTGCCATGGTTACGGTCATTTGGCTTCAGAATGCCCTACAGTCTCGAGAGTATTCACAGATAGATCACCACCTAGAATGCGTTGCACTTTTTGTGGAAGAACAAATCATACAGAGGACCGATGTTACAACAGGAGAGCCTATGAAGAGAGGACCATGAAATCGGGAGATACAAGAGAGAGACCTTATACGGGATTGCCCGCTCAAAGTGTCCCACCTACATCTCGTTGGGAAAACAGACCGACATATGGATATGGTGCTCAAGGTCAAGGAGGAGACTATCCAAGAGGAGTCTCACGTGATCAAAGGAGAGATGGTCCAATCCAGTGCTGGAGATGCCATGGCTTTGGCCATACTCAATCTAGATGTCCAAACGAAAAGAAACCAATTGATTATAGCCCACTATGTAGGTACTGTAGTGGAGAGGGCCACTTTGATGAAGATTGTCCAAAACGAAGAGCTGCCGCCGGCAAGGAAAAAGGACCAGTAGGGTCCTCGAATTATGTTGACACTCAGATGCATTCCACAACAAGAGCTCAAGAGCAAGTTCCTACGATCGGAGTAGTGTTCAAGACACCGAACCCTCAAGAAGGCTCTAGCTCGTCAATGCACTTTGTGGATGCTTACGAGGCCAAGAAACCACATAAAGAGCCAACTGTGGCAGTAGTCACAAGGACTCAAGAGTATTCAAAGAAGCATCCAGAAGGCGAACACGAAAAAGCTAGCCAGGAGAAGATAACCGAACAGGGAGAGGTAGAGAACCAAGCTGGAGGATTTGATGAGCAGCAGGAGTTTGAGGATGTGGAAGAGATTGAGATCCTTCTACCAGTGACCAAGGAATTTGTGCCGGGCATAGCGCCATTCCCTGAAAGATTAAGGACTCCGAGATGTAGGAAAGAAGGACAAAGTTTAGGGGAAGTGGATATCGTAAAACTGTTGGCTGACACAGAAGTCACGCTGGACATTAGCACATTGCTGAAGTGTTCACCTGCTTATAGGAAACAATTCTACAACGAATATATTAAGAAGCCGAGGAAAGCTCGAGATAAAAATAGACAAGATAAAGATGTCCAAGGAATCATTCAAAGTATTACGACGCAAATTGATACGAATGCTCCAGCTGTGACGGTCGAGATTAAAGGGTATGCAGTCCCTGGTGCTCAGTTAGATAGTGGAGCCGCAGTCAACCTTATGACTGAGTTCATGATGAAAGCTTTGGGCCTCAACCACATGGAAGAAACGCCGATGTCCTTGAGAATGGAAGATCAAACACAAGTAAAGCCTGCAGGTCTTTTGAAGAATGTAAGCACAGTTGTGGGCGGTCTAGAATTTAAAGTTGATTATCTGATAGTAAGACCAAGGACCTCAGAGGCTACCTTCTTGATCTTACTTGGACGGCCATGGCTGGTGCAAGCTGAATGTGTGCATGACTGGCGTATAGGTTTTATTTCAATAGGGCCAAAGTCTGATCGGATTCAAATACAAGTATCCCCACCCTCGAGCAACAAGAAGAAAACAATAATAGTCGATGAGATGGAAAAAAAAGAAAAGGAGAAAGCAAGGCACGAGATTGCACGAGCTAGGTTTTCCTTGAACACGGACACCTACAAGAATCTGCTTCAAGACGGGTTCTGTTGGTGCAGACCAATCACCAATTGAAGATTTGAAGGACAAAGGATGGAGATGAGATCAAGTTTTGAAGCCAAGAAGATGGATACATTCACAGAGTGAAAGATATGTACACATATGTACATTAGTTAAGACATAGGTTACTTATACTTATGCTTTGATATAAGTCTGTACATAATTGCCTATAAATACTTTTGAAAATGTCAGGGCAAGGAGAGAAGACAAGGAGAGTCAATAGGAGATCATGAGAATAGTGTATTGAGAAGTAGAGAAGTCATTAGACATGTGTGAAGTGAGTTGAACTCTCCATCCTCACTCAGTTCTAAATTTCTGAGAAATAGAAGGAAAGATTGCGCCCGATGTTTCTGTGTTTTCTCCCTGTGTGATAGATCTTTCGTGAATTCCTTTTCGAGATATCTAAGTCCATAGTTAATCAATCTATGGCTAGAGTTTGAGAGTCTAATTGTGATCAGGCTAAGAGAATTGTGTGTAGGAACATTTACATGTGAGAAAGTACTCACTGGTTCCTGAAACAGGCGCAAATTTCGATCTCAATGATTTGATCATTTCTCACTCCACAGTTTAAAGTTTTGTGCAAATAAGCACTTAATTTTTAAGTTGGAAGGTAAGCTACTTGTGGCTAAAAGCATTTGCTTAAACGGGTTCTATACTGAGAGAATTAAAGTTAAGAAGTTAGGGGTGTCCAAATCGACTTCTCAGAAGTGCAGATTTAGACATAGGTGACTTGGTAAGTCGATTTCTCAAGATCTACTGAACCTTTTGAAGTAATTCGACTTGGAGAAGGTGCGCAATCTTTAGGCGACACCTTGTGCAAAGTTTCATCAAAAAATTTACACATTTACTTAGTCAATGAGCAAGATCTATGCAGCAGACTTTCTGAGAAAATTCCTTCTTCACAGTTTGGTCAAGAAATTGATATTTGGTCATTGATAGCTTAAATTGGTGAAGGTTTTGACTTACTCTTGATATAGAGGTGTTCTAAATTCAAGAGTAGGTTGTTCTTTTGGAGATTAACACTCTCCATCAGTGGTATCAGAGCAGGAAACATCAAAATCAAGGAAAGGAGGATCCCGACTGCTGCAGATTCAAGAAATTCAACAACTGAAGAACTAAAAGGTGAAAGCTTGAAGGCAAAGCTTGAGGAGGAGACTATATGACATCAAGAAAGACAAAAGGACTCTAATTTGAAGTAAAGGTACATATATTATTCATAAAGCTTGAAGTTTTCAATACACAGGTGGACACAAGATGGGAGACTCTCTACAGATAGAGAAATTGGATAGGGAAAACTATCCTGCATGGTCAATGAGGATGTAAGCTCATCTTATGAGCAAAGATTTAATAGCTTACATCACACGAGAAGAAGAGAAGCCACAGTTCAGAGATCCTAGTGTTCCAACTAGGGAAGAGTTAGCAGATTTGAAAAATTGGATGAAGAAAGATGCTCAAGCTAGGAGCATTATATATATGGCAGTCAATGATTACTTGTTACCTCATATTCGAGGTCTTGAAAGTGCAACTGATATTTGGAATGCTTTGGAGGAGCATTTCCAGAATACTACTAAGTCAAGGAAGGCATCCTTATGGGCAGAGTTTACCACCTTTAAGAAGAAGGCTTCTCAATCCATTTCAGACTATGTGACAAGAATGAAAGATATTGCAGATGCTTTAGGAGCTGTTGATGAAGACATTGAGGAGGATAAATTGGTAAGGCAAATCCTTACAGGTTTAAGAGGTGATGACAAATGGAAGCCATTCATTTTGTCTACAGAATTATCACTTGATCATTTCACTCCTGATTTAAATCAGTTGCTAGGTCATATGCTAACATTTGAGCAGGATGTTAAAGGAGATGGTGACAAAAGTACAGGTCATGCAATGTACTCAAAGGACAAGAAGAAAGCTAACAAAGGAAAGCAACAAGCAGGTGAAGATGAAGGAACAACTAGTCAAGACAACTTCCTAAGAGGAAGAGGAGGTGGCAAAGGTAGAGGAAGAGGCAGAAACAACAAAGATGGAGGCAAAGCTTGTTGGATTTGTGGTAAGACAAATCATTTAGCTAATGATTGTTGGCATAATAATCAGAGTAATGGTGGATATAATCAGAACTATAATACAAGAGGAAGAGGTGGTAGAAATCAAAGAGGTAATTTCAGAGGCAGAGGTAGTAGGGGTTATTTTGGAAGAAATGCAGGTAGAGGTTTCCAAAGTCAACAATATAACAACACCTACTACAATTATGCTTCAGATCAAAAGGAAGATTCAACACTGATAATGAATGCAACTTGTGAAAGGCAGAGTGAAGATCAAAGAGTCTTCTATATTGACTCAGGGTGTAGCAATCACCTGAGTGGTAATATAGCCTTGATGACTGATTTGGAGAATAAGGTGTCTAATCATGTTGTTCAAACAGGTGACAACACAAAGCACAATGTGAAGTCAATTGGATCAGTGAAGGCCAAGGATGGTAGCACTTTATTGAGTAAGGTCTTGTATGTTCCTACAATTCCTAAGAATTTGATAAGTGTAGGACAAATTGTGGAAAAAGGTTATGAAGTAAGATTCACTAATGAAGGAGTGTTTGTGGAAGACCCTAGCAATGGGTATAAACAAATTGTTTCAGGGAAGAAAGAAGGAAGATTGTTCACATTGAAGATTCAAGGTAATATTGGTCATGCCATGTTCATAAGATCTCTGAGTTAGATCTTTGGCACAAGAGGCTTGGACATTTCAATGAAAGAGGTATTAAAGACATGATTAACAATGGTTCAGTGCTTGGTTTGCCTAATGTTGCAGGTCAACATATGACATACAGATGTGAGGCATGTCAATTAGGTAAGGCTCATAAGCATTCCTACTCCAAGCATGGTTTTATGTATTCAGAGAAACTTGAGTTGGTACACACAGATGTGTGGGGGCCATCAAAGGATTTCAGTATAAATGGGTCAAGATATTATGTGATTTATGTTGATGATGCTACTAGATGGATCACTATTTATGTGATCAAAGATAAGTCAGAAGTGTTTAATACATTTAAACACTATCATGCATATGCAGAAAGAATTACAGGACATAAGTTGAAAAGACTAAGATCAGATGGAGGGGGAGAGTATTTCTCTAATGAATTCAGTAATTACTTGTGGGATGCAGGTATAAAAAGGGAAGTTACTTGCAGGTACTCTCCTCAACAAAATGGTGTAGCAGAAAGAAGAAATAGAACTCTTGTTGAGTTTGCAAGGTCCATGATGAAGGAGAAAAATTGCCCTAATTATTTGTGGGCTGAGGCTGTAAATACAGCTACTTATTTGGTCAATAGGTTACCATGTAAAGCTTTGCAGGGAATGGCACCTTATGAGGCATGGTGGGGTAAGAGACCTACACTAGACCATTGCAAAGTATTTGGATGTTTGGCCTATGCATATGTGCCATCACAGTTAAGGCACAAATTGGAACCTAAAGCTGAAAAATATGTGTTTATTGGTTATGATGATAAGCAGATGGGATACAGGTTGTGGAATCCATCCACAAAACATTTTCTTGTATCAAAAGATGTTACATTTGATGAGCAAGGTACTTGGTATGCATGTACTATCAATATTAATACATATGATGAAGAGATTGTGAGCCAAAGGAAAGGTAAGTCAAAGGTTCAAATAATTGATGAAGAAGAGAATAATGAAGTGCAGGTTGAAGTGGAAGAAACACCAAGATTTGATCCTGAATATGAAGAACCAGAAACCTCAAGAAGTGGAGAACTTAGGAGATCTACAAGGAACAAATGGCAACCTACAAGGTATAGCTATGATACTTCATTTCTGGCTACCAAAGATTATGCTTACATGATTAAAACAGATGAAGACCCTTCTACATATGAAGAGGCAAAAGGTAAAGAAAATTGGGAGAAAGCTATGCAGGAAGAATATGATGCATTATTGGAGAATCAAACATGGGATTTGGTTCCAAAACCAAATAGCCAGAAGATCATTGGATGTAAGTGGGTTTATAAGACAAAAAGATTTGCAGATGGAAGTGTGTCTAGGTACAAAGCTAGACTTGTTGTCAAAGGGTTTGCTCAGACATATGGTGTTGGCTATGATGAGACTTATAGTCCTGTGGCAAAGATGACAACCATCAGGACACTTATAGCAATTGCTGCATGTAAAGGTTGGAAATTGTGTCAACTAGATGTGAAAAATGCTTTTTTGAATGGTTATATTTCAGATGATGTATTCATGGAGCAACCTCAAGGGTTCAGAGATAAAAGGTATCCAGATCATGTGTGCAAGCTCAAGAGAGCTTTGTATGGCTTGAAGCAGGCCCCAAGGGCATGGAATTATAGACTTGTAAAGTTCTTGAAAGAACTTGGATTTCAGGTGTCTAAAGCAGATAGTAGCTTGCTTACCAAAGCAAGTGATAATGGTTTCATATACATGTGCATATATGTTGATGATATAATTCTTACAGGTACAGATGAGGAAGGAATACAAAGACTAAAGAAGCAAATGGAAAAGGAGTTCAAAATAAGTGACTTGGGAGACTTGTCATACTTCTTGGGCATGGAGATTACATATACTCAACATGGAGTATTTGTAACCCAAGAAAGGTATTTGAAGAACTTGTTAATCAAGTTTAAAATGGATGATTGCAGGGTAGCACCTACACCAATGGAGGTGAATCACAAATTGAGTAAATTTGGAGGTGAAGGATTCAAGGACATGAGACAATATCAGAGTTTGGTTGGTAGTCTTATCTATGCTACTTTAACTAGACCTGATTTATCATATGCAGTAGGGGTTTTGTCTCAATTCATGCATTGTCCTAGGAAAGAGCATTGGATTGCAGGTCAAAGAGTGTTGAGGTACATTAAGGGTACACTCAAAGAAGGTTTGTATTATGGGTTTACATCAGATACAAACATCAAGATCTATAGTGATGCAGATTGGGCTGGTAATCCAGATGATAGAAGATCAACCTATGGATACATGTGTTATGTGGGAGATAAGTTAATCTCCTGGTGCTCAAAGAAGCAACATACAGTTGCTTTGTCATCTACAGAAGCAGAATACAAAGGCATGGTTGAAGCTGCAAAAGAAGTGATTTGGCTTAAAACTCTCATGAAGAGTTTTGACACTATACAGAATATACCTATCATTTATGGTGATAACATGAGTTCATTATATCTAGCTGCTAATCCTGTTTTTCATGCCAAGACTAAACACATTGAGATACAGTATCACTTTCTAAGAGAGAAGGTGATGGATAAGGAGATTGAAGTCATACATACTTCAACAAAATATCAGATAGCTGATATGCTTACAAAGAGCTTGGACGGACCAAAGCTACAGAAGTTTAAAGACATGGCAGGTATAAAGAAGATAAGAGAAACCTCAATTGATGATTGAGGGGGAGCTGTTGGTGCAGACCAATCACCAATTGAAGATTTGAAGGAAAAAGGATGGAGATGAGATCAAGTTTTGAAGCCAAGAAGATGGATACATTCACAGAGTGAAAGATATGTACACATATGTACATTAGTTAAGACATAGGTTACTTATACTTATGCTTTGATATAAGTCTGTACATAATTGCCTATAAATACTTTTGAAAATGTCGGGGCAAGGAGAGAAGACAAGGAGAGTCAATAGGAGATCATGAGAATAGTGTATTGAGAAGTAGAGAAGTCATTAGACATGTGTGAAGTGAGTTGAACTCTCCATCCTCACTCAGTTGTAAATTTCTGAGAAATAGAAGGAAAGATTGCGCCCAATGTTTCTGTGTTTTCTCCCTGTGTGATAGATCTTTCGTGAATTCCTTTTGGAGATATCTAAGTCCATAGTTAATCAATCTATGGCTAGAGTTTGAGAGTCTAATTGTGATCGGGCTAAGAGAATTGTGTGTAGGAACATTTACATGTGAGAAAGTACTCACTGGTTCCTGAAATAGGCGCAAATTTCGATCTCAATGATTTGATCATTTCTCACTCCATAGTTTAAAGTTTTGTGCAAATAAGCACTTAATTTTTATGTTGGAAGGTAAGCTACTCGTGGCTAAAAGCATTTGCTTAAACGGGTTCTATACTGAGAGAATTAAAGTTAAGAAGTTAGGGGTGTCCAAATCGACTTCTCAGAAGTGCAGATTTAGACATAGGTGACTTGGTAAGTAGATTTCTCAAGATCTACTGAACCTTTTGAAGTAATTCGACTTGGAGAAGGTGCGCAATCTTTAGGCGACACCTTGTGCAAAGTTTCATAAAAAACTTTACACATTTACTTAGTCAATGAGCAAGATCTATGCAGCAGACTTTCTGAGAAAATTCCTTCTTCACAGTTTGGTCAAGAAATTGATATTTGGTCATTGATAGCTTAAATTGGTGAAGGTTTTGACTTACTCTTGATATAGAGGTGTTCTAAATTCAAGAGTAGGTTGTTCTTTTGGAGATTAACACTCTCCATCAGGTTCAACTTGCAGCTCTTTAAGAATCAAGACACGAAGATGGGAGAATATCAAAATCCATTGCTCTATAAGGATGATTCCGATCACGAATTGCTGGGATGGTTGACACATACAAGAGGATTTGAGTGCTACATGTTGAGTATAGACGCAAAGGAAAATAAAGCTACTCAATCCCTGGAGAAGGGAACTTCAAAAGAAGAGTTGAAACTGGAGTTAGCGCCGATAATGGAAGTACAACAGTTGAGAGAAAGGGTTAGAATGCTAGAAGCAGAGCTTCTAAGGAGAAGTCGAGAATCGGAAAAGGAAGCGAAAAGTAAGACTAAAGCGTCGGAAGCCCTTGCCAAAGCTGAACTAAAAAATTTGGGTCCAATCGAAACAGAACAAAACAATGATTTACTAGCCAACCATGCACGCGTGATCGGAGAGCACATTCCAATCACAGTGTCATCAAGGAATAAGGAATATTCGCGAGAAGCTCAGGTGGAAAAATGGGAAGTTTTTCCAGAAAAGTTCTTGAGCGTGGGGTTAGAGCTACCAGATGGAGTACGAGATTGTATTAAAATGACACTCAAAAATTTCGGCACGGCCTTTGCATGGTCATACAGTGATCTGAGAGGAATTGATCCCCGAATCTGCCAACATTATATAGACTTGGAAGAAGGTACCCGACCAATATGTCAACGACTTAGGCGGACAAATCTAGTCTATTCGGAATTGATCAAGCTGGAATTGACTAAGCTATTGGAAGCAGGATTCATATATCCCATCGCGTCCAGCGAATGGGTATCACCAATTGTAGTTGTTCCGAAGAAAAATAAGAAAATCCGTATTTGCATAGATTATCGAAAGTTGAACGAGCGCACGAAGAAGGATCATTTCCCCTTGCCCTTTATTGATCAAATCTTGGACAGAGTGGCTGGCCATAAATTGTACTCATTTTTGGATGGTTTCAGTGGGTACAACCAGATCCAAATCCATGAAGAGGATCAATCCAAAACTACTTTCACCACGGAATGGGGCACATACGCATATCGTGTGATGCCATTTGGATTATGCAATGCGCCGGCCACATTCCAGAGAGCAATAATAGCTGCATATCAAGACTATTTGCAGGATTGGATGGAGATATTTCTCGATGACTTTGCGATCAGAGGCGACGATGAAAACATGATGGAGAGGATCGAAGCGATTTTAAGAAGAAGCATTGAAAAAGGCATCGCATTAAATCCTGAAAAGTGTACATTTGGAGTGCGAAGAGGATTGCTTTTGGGACATGTTATTTCCAAAAAAGGGATTGCGGTTGACGAGGATAAAGTGGAAAAGATCAGACAACTTCCACCTCCTCAAAACTTGCGGCAACTCAGAGGATTCTTGGGCCATGCGAATTATTATCGACGTTTTATATTAAATTTTGCATCAATAGCGGCACCACTGACGAATCTTTTGAGGAAAGACCAACAATACCAATGGACTGAAGAGTGTCAAGTTGCATTCAACTCGATCAAGGAGAGATTGATAAATGCACCGATCTTGGTAGCACCCGACTGGACGAAAGAATTCCATGTGCATACCGACGCTTCTCATACTGCGGTTGGAGCAGTGCTATGCCAAGCCGATGAAAAGAAGTTGGACCACCCGATTTATTACGCAAGTCGCAACTTGAATAGCACTGAGAGGAACTACACGACTACAGAGAAGGAATGCCTCTCGATGATCTTTGCGGTAAACAAGTATCGACATTACTTGATGGGAAAGCATTTCATATTTTATGTGGATCATGAAGCCCTTAAGTACATCATTAATAAACCAGAGTTATCAGGGTGATTGATGAGGTGGATGCTACTTCTCCAAGAATTTCAGTTCACAGTGGTAACCAGACCAGGCAAAGCGCATATATTGGCCGACCATTTATCTCGAATTGTTAATGAGGAGCCAATCTCTGGTGTGCCCGACGATGCTCCTGATGGGCATCTATTCCAGGTTGATGCTAAAGTACCTTGGTATGCTGACTTGGTGAACTTCTTATGCACCACTAAATATCCGCCAGGAGCAAGCAAGAGAGAGAAGCAAAAACTGTTAGCATTGGCAAAGCACCATAGCATCATTGGTGGGCATCTCTATCGATATTTTGTACATGAAAGCATTTATCGGAGGTGTCTCGAGGAAGAAGAAGCAACCCTAGTGTTGAGAGCATTACATGATGAACCCTGCGGTGGGCATTTTGCTGGTGAATTGACGACAAGAAAGATATTATTGGCTGGGTATTGGTGGCCAACGCTGTTCAAAGACTCGCACACATACTGTAAGAAATGCGACAAATGCCAACGAATGGGCAAACCCACATTAGCACATGCTGCTCCTCTTACGCCGGTGCTGGCTCTTAAGCCGTTTGAGAAATGGGGAATTGATTTTGTGGGGCCTATTGATCCTCCCTCAAGACGTCGGTCTAATAGGTATATTTTGATCTGCACTGACTATGTTACCAAGTGGGTAGAGGCTAAAGCTCTGAAAACTGACCGAGCTGTTGATGTAGCTAAATTTTTGTACGAACAAATTATCACTCGATTCGGATGCCCGTTGGAAATAGTAAGTGATAGAGGAACCCATTTTGTCAACGAACTGATCGAAGAATTAATGGAATTATATAAGATCAAACATAGAAAAAGCACTCCATATTACCCGAGGGCAAATGGACAAGTGGAGGTCACCAAGAAGGTGCTAGAACAGATTCTGACAAAGACAGTAGCTGTGCGTAGGAGAGACTGGGATGAGAGACTTTTGGAAGCCTTGTGGGCATATCGAACATCCTACCGAGTGACGACTAAGAGCACTCCGTTCTCCCTAGTATATGGCGAGGAAGCCATCTTTCCCATTGAAAAAGAAGTTCCGACACTAAGAGTGGCCATCGAGGCTAGGCTGGGAGAAGAAGAGTCATTGAAGGAAAGGTACATACAACTGGTCAAGCTAGAAGAAAAGAGACTCATTGCACAGCAAAGTCTGGAAGCTATTCAGAGAAGACGTAAAGAGAGGCATGACAAGAATCTCAGGACCTATGCGATTCAAGAAGGGGATTTGGTGCTAGTCTATGATAGTAAATATTATAAATTCCCGGGGAAGTTACAGATAAGATGGGCAGGACCGTTTAAGGTAGTGGAACTCAATTCCAATGGTTCCATGCAAATTCAAGATTTAGGAGAAGAATGTGCTCCCGTGAAGGTTAACGCGCTTCGAGTTAAACCATATTTCAAGTGATATTAAGATGGGAGAAGCCAGATGAGATCCAACAGAAGGACGTAGTAGACTCCTTGTACATACATGTATAGTTATATATATATTTATATATATGCGCATATGTTAGTTATGATTTTTGTTGTCATAAATATTATCCTGTGCTAACTCAAGAATTTTGGACTTCTAATATTTTTGTGTTATGCAGAGACTGTTAGGAGCTAAGTAACAAAATGGCAGACCAAATAACGCAACTCTATTTGTACGAGCTAAGGATATATTTCTCGGACCAAACATTCGGCCGCATGGACATAGATGTCGACGATTTTGAGACGGAATATGATGTAGAGGAAGCGCATTGGCTGGTATGCTTTATAAACCAGGGTTTGGGTGTTGCATTTTACATTGAGTGTTTTGAGGAATACCTGACTCGACATGTAGGATGGGCGGGAGATCGATATTACTATTTCGATCCTTCTAGGGAAATGCCTAACGAAGAAAACGATATCACTTGGGGTTGGGTAGATGTGTTAACGATAGGAAGTGATGACGGAGCTCCTGAAGTTGAGCCTGACTCGCCCTAGGGAAGTCGTTGGGATGCGTGTACGATGTGAGGCTACATGAGATATCCCGGAGACTCACATTCTAGGACACCTAAGGATAGGTATACGAGAGACTAAGGCATAGCCGGCTGTAGTTACCAAGTGAAAAGTCAACTCGATGGATACATATGTAGTGTCTGTAATTGAGAGAATGGAGTGAAGAGGTGGTTGATCTGTCAAAGGCTAGAGTGTATATGTTTGCATGCATGTGTGGGAAAAGTGGGAAAGTCCCTTTCTTCCTCTCCCTAATTCTCAGGACTTGGGTGAATTAATTAACTAGAAAAAAAAAAACGAAGAGAAAGAAAAGAAAAAGAATGTGTGTTGTTGTGATCGTACCGATGCGCTATGGTGGGCTAGTAGGTGGGTGGATTTATCTTAGCCGGGTGGTTAGGACCACGAGCCGTAGCTAGTTTCGCCATAGGCTTGGGATGTATATGTTTATGTCTTAGCTACGCGCCATAACGGGTTGGTAGGTAAGTGGAACCATTGTGGCCGGGCGGTCACAACCATGAGCCACATCCAGCTTTGTTATGGGCTAGCTGATATATGTTGTGTTATCATTGTGTGTTTGTGTGTTGTGCGCTGCATTGCATTGGTAGATGGGTGGAATCAACCTGATCGGGTGGTCAGGTCCACGAATCGCATCCAATGTCAATACAGGCCAACGTGTGATTAAAATAAAATTTACCTATGAAGTTATTCCCCACTCCTGAGGGGGAGAGAGAGAGAGGAGAGGGTGATGATCGCCTGGAAGGGAACGTTATTTGCTTATGTGAATGGTATGTGATGGCTTATGACAGATCGGCTCACTTTGAATCAACATTCTTGAAGGCACGGAGACTGTATATGTACTTATGGATGAGGCTTTAGCGAGGTAATGCAACGGTCTTGCTTTATAACTTGTGTGCTCTATCCGAGGGTTTTCCAGTGTGTGTGACACTCTAGGGTTCTGATGTATGTCTTCACTTGCACTCGAGTTTCGATGACTTTTGTAGGACGACGATGGGGATTCTTCGGAAATGTCTGGTCATGGACTATGTGTACATAGCGAATAGTAGGTGCAATAATGGGGTATGCATTTCGGGTATGTTGCATCTCCGATTGAATTCATTTCAGTTGTTGTTGTTTATTTCGGTATTTCCGTTTCTGTTTTTCGCAATGACAGTGCATGTGTAATTCATGGAAAGGTGTGCATGTGTTATTTTGGTTGAGACCATTTTTCATAATGGAATGTATGAGCAAATTGATGCATGGCTGAAATGGAATTGCATGTATGTGCATGTTCTTGGATCATTTTGGAAGTGACTGATTTGTATGTATTCATGAGTGATTTTTTTTAGCACTAATAGCTTCAATGAGTGCAGGTCCACTTGGAATGATGGCTCGATGAAAAGGTATGCAAACCAATTATAAATTGACATGTTCATGGTGGTTTGGATTTTATTGCAGCAAGATTGGCTTGTCGAGGACGACTTCACAAATAAGAAGAGGGGAGTATGTTAGCTTAGAAAAGGGTTTGGTTTTGATGCACTAATGTGGTTTTATTTGGCAGGTAAATACTTTTGATTTCATCTTGCAGGAGCTTTCGGCATGCAATGTCGCATTAAAATTGGATGCTTTGAAGCAGAACATGAGGCCTGGGAACCCCTTGGTGACACAAGAGGAGCTATTCGTGATAGCCAGTTCCGATTCACATTACCGTACCATGCTGCACGTGAAGCACCTCTAGTATTGCCTCTTGGAGGCTGGCATTGCATTGGCTATGATGTATGCCAACTGTTACATGGTTCAAGAAGCTCGAGAAATGTTTAATGGTTTGCCGATGGTGGACATGATCTCATGGAGTGGTCTAAAGTTATAGGGAAAAACGTTGAATCTGATCGCATTATGCTAATCATTATTTTAAATTTGTGCAATCATAGGGGCCTACTAGAGGTGGCCCAAAGTACAACTTGCAAAGTGGCAGACTGAGTTGTTTCAAATCTTGACAAAAAAATGATGCAGATTTTCTTATTGAGTTGGGGGCCATCCCCTTCTGAATGAGGTGGTTGTTAATGTTCTGAAAAAAAAAACAGAAAAGGGTTGGAGGTTATTTGCTGTCAGGACTCTCTCTCCATTTTTTTCGCCAGCTCAAGAACAAAGGGGGCCGAGGGAGCGGGAGCCGATAAGGAGGAGTTGGGGGGCAGACGACGGGGGGGAAAAAATCAGAGCTATAAGTGCTGTCCCTTAAGGGTCGAAGGGAGTCGACTGCCAGAAGGGGGGGAGTGTTTCTCTACCTCGAGAGGGCATCTGCTGAAGAATTTGTTTTTGTCTCAGACAAGCCGCTGATTACACAGCGAGGGGAGATAGATTTTGAAAAGGGAGGAGTCTGGCACAATGTTTGGAGAGGGACTGTCGCGAATGCCTCATGGATCCTAGTTTCTGCCCTTGCTGAACCGAAGGACTGATTTGTCAATAAATCTAGACCTGAGCTGCTGCAGTGTATGCTGCTGTCGAAAGAAGGATGTCGATTGAGAACTGCAGAAGATAGCGCTGCTGAGGAGCTTTTGATTGAAGAAGGATTCAAGAGGATAGAAAAATATGAAGATCAATGATTGGAGTGAAGAAGCTGTAGCAGCTGAAGATCAGTGAAACAACAAATGCGCTGTTCTGAATTTTACAGGTTTTAGCATTGTGTTTGGTAAATGAATATTTGAATTCAGTGGTAATTTCCCCTGCGTTGCATACATGAAATTTGTTAAACATATGGAATAGCTGTAGTTTGCATAAAATAGATTGGTTTAATGTCATATGCTCGCACTTGTTTTACCGATATGACATGTTAGCAATGCACACTTGAAGTTTCAACGGCGCAAATTTTTGATCCTGAGAAGAATGCAAACCCTGTCTTATGCTACAACTTCAATTTTGAAGGGTTTCATCTCTTAAATATACGTAGATTTGTTCACAGATCAAGGTTCCACTTGGAAACATAACTAGCAAATTTAGTGTGAATCAAATACTCGAAAGTGTGTTGTCGTTCTGTATGATCATGGTTTGCTCGAAAGTGTGACCGTAAAAGTGTATAAATAGTTTTAGCTATACATGGAGATGGAAGCGAGTAGGAACTCAGAAGTCATGTTTTTCAGCCAAAGTTCTATCAGTTTAGTTCACTGTCTTTTAACCTTTGAACCTCAAGGAGAACCATGTATAGCAGTATAATCTGATATGAATGTTGAAGAGTTAAAGAAGAGTGATTTGTCTCCAGGCTAAAGGTTTCGCGTTACAGGAACGTGTGCATTAGTGGGTGTTCTACTAGCATTAAGAAAGCTTGTCCTTGATAATTCAATAAACTTCTGAGTTTATTTCATCGAAATGCATCTTATCTGTGCGTACTGATTTACGAATCTCGTTTGACAAATGATGGGTTATGAGCAATGGCTTTCCACATGAAGCCAAGTATTAGTGTCATTAAAGCACTTGAGAATAACACTTCAATCACTGCAGATGTCTCTTCATTCTGTCCAAGCCTTTCCAAAGACTTCAGTGATTACACTGTCACATCATCAAGGCCGACTTGAATAAATGAAACCCTTTGCAAATTTTCTTCTTTAAGTGTACGAAGAGTGTGATGCCTTGGATAAACCTCGTTGCTTGTTTCGTAGGATGTTCCCCTTGAATAAATACTTCTGTGTAAAATGCTCGTACTGAAATAAATAAACATATATATTTTTTTTAATTTATTTATTTTTTTTTTCTTTCCTTTGTTTTCTTCTTTTGATTTGCTTTGACATGACTAGCTTGATGGGGAAAAAAATCGATGGTGAATTCGATTTGAAACTATAGCTGAAATGGAAGAAACGAGGATTTAACGGTTGTCAACCTGCATTTGAAACTCTGTTTTGTGATGCAATCATGTTTAAGACAGACACATCATATGGACGCACAATATTTTTTTAAGTTAAAGTTTATGCTGGTTGTCTTCTGTTTGCACGACTTTAAGATCTTGATACTTCAATCACCCAATCTTTCAGCCGATGAGTTTCATTTCGAGATGAAAATCCCAATACAAATGCTATTTAAAAATTAGTACACTTGTAAAGCTTCCAACATTAGAACGAACTCTACATCATGCATAGAGAGGATCTACGTCACATGAGTTTGAGTTGCCTTGATAGAGGTATCTTTCTCCATACATAATTTATAATTTCCCGAAAGTACATTGTGCGCACGTCGAGTTAATTTTACCCTCCTTTCCACGAACTTCTCGACATACATGGTGAGCCCGACGTGAAAGGAGGGGGTTGAGTGAAGAAAGGGAGGTTACAGGAAGTGACCACTGGAGGTGGATATCCAATTGCGCATGCGTTTTCTCGCCTCCTCCATCAAAACTTTGGAGTGAACTTGTGGACTTGGGGGAACCCAAAATTGACCCAGTGTAAGAAAAATTAGGCAAAATATCATTGAGAATAGGCACTTTCTCTTGGGCTAAGAGTGCCATACACTTATTTTCTAGAAGAAGAACATCACATTAGTATTGCAATAGAGAAGAGATGAAACCTTGTTCCTCTTGTAATACCAACATGACATGTGAGTGAGTTAGTTTTAGTCAAGTGTCAGTGAGTGAATGTGCGTGGGAGCTAGAAGTTTAGTTGACTTCCTAGATTCATACTCTGGATGTGGAGTGGACTCCAAATGCATCTATCTTTGTTCAAGGGTATTTACAGAGTTTGGGTCAGGGGGTTTAGTGCAGGATTTGACTATCCACATTCCCCTGCTGGGATTACACATCTCGCATAGGTACCTTTTAGAGGTTTACAAGGGAATTCTACCATTTCTAAGTACTCCTAAGTGAGAGTGCACGTGCTCGTGTTGTGATGGTGTGTGTCAGCCTCAATGTTGGTGGGGGGACTGCATGTGAGCACAACTTTGAAAAGGGTCTTGTGTATGGCCATTTGAGCATATAAGCATGTCTTAGGAACCCATATTTATCTAGCACGAGGGATTTCCTTCATTGAATGCTTTGGTATCCAAATATTAATAGTCCACCTTGGTCGACTGTTGGTAGATTTTGTGGTAGTAGTCATTACTGTGTTATATGTTTGGTGCATCTTTGGGGTACTGCTGCCAGAGCAGGGGATTGCTCATGCTTGCACACCCATATTTGGTTTGTTGCCTGAGTCACCTTGTCTCAAGTATTCTTTTGACTAGATGAGAGGGTCGTTTACATTCTCTGTCTCTAGGATTCTTCTATTTGCTGTATTGCCATCAATTTTGGAAGAAAAGGAAGTTCCATCGAGTCATTGAATTTGTTGTTGAGAACATCATCCTTTTGTATCAGAGAGCTCTCGACAAGAATAACATCTTTATCATCATGTGTGCTCTTGCAAGGACCAAGAGTTCCATCAGGACATTGACTTTGTTGTTGAGAACATCATCCTTTTGCATCAGAGAGCTCTAGACAAGAATAGCATTTTTATCATCATGTGTGCTCCCAGAAGGCCCAAGAGTTGGTGTCTTTCCTAGTTCTTGGGGTACTTGATTTGCAAATTCAACTATGATGCATTGTTGATTTACCCAAACCTGAAGAAGTCCACTTCTTAGGTTTAGATTGACTACATGGTCATAGATCCGGTCTTGAACAAGACAAGAGTTCCCATAAGATCCTCATCCTGAAATACTAGCATTTTGACTATCATTGGAACATCTTGAAGGTAGATAAGAAGCTCCACCTCGCCCATGTAAGGGGTTTCCAAACCTCCGAATCCTATGAGATATGCTTCTATAGGATTGATACTTAATTGCAAACCCTGAGAAAGTCTAATTGCACTTGTGGTTGCACTTGAGTCAATCAAGGATCTTATAGTCCTTGAACTCTTTCCTTGTTCTACTTCTAGGGTCACAAAAGGACATCGGATTCGAGAGGAAATTACACCTAATGCTTGGCACATGGCCATGTGATATCTTGGAGCATCATGAGCATCTCACCTATGTTGATCTCTACCCTGTCTCCTCAATTTCATTCTTCATATGTGTTCTAGGTTTGCTGTATAGTTTCACTCTACAATCACTAATGTAGCTAGGTAGAATGTGCCCTCTAAGGTAGCTAACTGGACTGATCCACCGGTTGATATTCTATTAATTATCATTGGTCCATGGCCACACTTCTCTAGTTTCCTTGCATGCTGCTTCAGAGTATACACCAAGTCTAAGTCTCCTGCTTTCAAACCCTTATCCTTGACATGTGTGTCAAAGTAGGCTTTCTGTCTCTTCTTATCCACATAGATCCTAGCTACTACTTGCAAATGCATTTCTCCTAGTCGTTCTAAGTCAAAAATCCTAGAGGAAAGCTCATGACCTATATATTGGTGCTCTTGTTCTACTTTCAATGTGGGTAACCAAAAGTGTAAGTGTAATACTACATTTTGTCCAAATACCATATGAAAGGGGGTGGCTTGGAGCACTATTTTATAGGCGACTCACTATGCCCAAAAAGCATGATGTAGTTGTTTCTCCCAATCAGAGCGCTTATTATTCACCAATTTAGTCAGAGAAGTGAAAAGTATCTTGTTCATGATTTCAACCTGGCCATTGGCTTGTGGGTGATATGGAGCTGACTTCTTGTGAATACAGATTGGGCATTCCTTGTACACCCTATGGACATCTACTTCCATGGTCGGCCATCAGATGCCTAATCTTCACAAAGTCTATAGGGTTCAATGTGTTGCCGCAGTGCACCTACATATGCTATTTGCAGCCACTTCACATGCTCATCTTCATATACAAAGCAAGCTAGTATGCCTTGATCGGTGTGCTTATACACATTGCCTGACAGTATGTGTTATTTTTGAGACCTCACTACTTCTTTATCTTTGGCTTTCAGTACATGATGCTTGGGCCCAAAGGTTAGAATAGTAACAATAGTTTTAGCCCATTTAGACACTACTTCTAGATTGAAGAAGCATCACGAAGTTCATTTGATAATCCTTGAGGGGACTCTCCCGATGTTAGTCTAGAAAGGTGATCCACCCTAAGGTGAGTCTTACCTTTCCTAACCACAACTTCAAAGTCAAATTCCATCAGTAAGAGGAACCATCTTACTAATCTACTAGTGTTACAGGGTTTATTCAATTCACTAGGTATAGTAATGCTTGATGGTTAGTGAAAAATGTAAACTTATTTGAAAGGAAATAATGTCTAAAATTCTTAACCACATATACCATGCCTAATCCTTCTCAACTATCTACTAGCATAAGAACCTATCTAATCCTTCTCAATTGTGGTATAATTGCATTCAATCGCATTCAATTGTCTACTGGCATAAGCAATAGATCTATATTACCTTCACCATTAGGTTGTGCTAGTACACATCCAATAGCATAATTGGATGCATCCACATGAACATGGAATGGCTTGTTCCAATATGGTGTAGGAAAGATTGGTGTTGAACACAATCATCACTTAAGCTCATTAAATGAGTTTTCACATTCTTCTATCCACTGAAAGTTAGTCAAAAGGTTGTACAGAGGTTTTGCAATGATTGCATACATATAAATGAAACATTGATAATAGCTGCAATGCCCCATGAAAGCTTACACTTCCTTGACTCTCTTTGGCCTAGGTAGCTCTAAAATAGATCTAACTTTATCCTCATCTATGGATACTCCATTCCTTGATACTATGTTTCCTAGAATCTTGCCTTGCCTGACCATAAAAACACACTTTTTGGGGTTCAAACAGACATGATATTCTCTAAATTTGTCAAAGATTTGTCTCAGCTCATTTATATGTGTTTGTCTAATGTTGGAATGAGAACATAGATCATCTACATAGACTTCCAAGTTTTTATGCAAGAACACTTTAAATACATGACACATCAACCTTTGGAAGGTAGCTGGCACATTCAAGTCATGCTCGATATAAGTACTTCTCTCTTCTCCATCTTCTATAATTACCACAATCTTCTTAGTTTTCTCTTTATTGTCATAGGCCACTCTTATGAGTGCTTCTCATTTGGGCATTCTAATCATGACTTTCCTATCCTCTGCCTCATACTTCTTACAATTTTCTAGGACCTCAAATAAAGATTCTTCCTCTTCTAGTGGGAGTTCTCTCTTTTTTCTTTTCTTACCTTCACTCTTAGTGTTTACCTATGTGGCTAACCTCACATCGTTCATAAGCTCTTCTCGTCCTTGAGGGTGAGCTTATACTACATACAGGTATTCCTATTCTGACACACAAAGAGGATCCACAATAATTGATTCTAAGTCTGTATCACTTGCTTGTTCAAGCTTATCCAGACTAGATTCATGTTCTTCAATAATTGAATCACACATGATTGTGCCTATTATGAAGCTCAACTGTCGTAGGCATCTTCATCACATTTTGGAGTCCATTGTTCTTCATTCACTACTACATCCATTGCGGTATGAATTTTCGTGCAACCATGAGGTTTGAAATCTTCATCCGAAAACACTATAGGTGCATAGGCTAGGTCCCTAGTTGATCTACAAGTTTCCTTTGCACCTATCTCTCTAGAATTTTCTCTTTTCTCTTCTTCCATTGCAACTTTGCACATCCATAAATGAGTGTCTTCATGCATCCATGGGGATCCTAATCCTATGGAATGTACTGAATTTGTGTCATCTATGGCTCTATGGATGGGATTCCACTATATAGGGGGCACATCTCTATGAGAGTAGTCCTTGAGATTGACTTTAATCGTAACACCTAAAGGTTGCAAATATAAGGAATTCGTTCCTCAATCCTACACTACCTATGACTATCTCATGAATGGTCTTCCCAAAATCATCTCATAGGACTGGTTTTTGCTAAAATCACATATGTTAAAATTATGCTCAAAGTCTACACCACAAGTAGTGAGAGTTATCCCTTCTAGTACTCCTAATGGTCTCTCTATGTGACCATTGAACATCTATAAATTCATTCTTATTGGTCTGAGTGTTGGTTTTCCCCATCACTTCCATAAGGAGATAGTAGCAATATCAACTCCTATGCTTGAGTCCAAAATGGTCTTCCTTGTGTATCCTTGATAAGTGATAGGAAGATAAGTATTTCCTTCCTCTCCTTCACTCATGTCTCCTATCTTATCCAAGGGTATTTCTGGTAGTGTCTTGTGTGATCCTACCTGGGAATGACTTTTAGCTACTTTTTCCACTTGATTTGCTATGTGTTTCCATAGTTCCAATTTGATTTTGAGTAGCTCCTCCAAAGTGAGATGACACTACACTTTGGTGGTCTTCACTACATCCGTGTTTCTAGCTATAAAAGAGGTTTCATTCCTTACCATGATCATGGGTGCTTTCATATGGATAAGCTTAGACTCTCAAGGGCCCATGAAGTGAGGCAATTCTTGTAGGGGGTTAGAATCAAAGTCTAATTGCTCATTGGATTGCACGTCTTCCTACTCTCCATAGATAGAATGAATGTATGTGGGAATTGATCATGTAGGTCATCCCAAATTTCAATGGGAGGAGGATTTTCACTTTCTTTAGGCCATTTCCCTTCTTGAATCTATCTTAGAAGTTCTTGTGAGTATTGATTTATAGAAGCAGAGATTCCTGACTCGGTGGAGTTGGGAATGTAAGCATCCTTGGGAGGAAGGCTTATCCTTTCACTTTTGATGTTATTCACTTGTGATGTAGCTTGCTTTCCTGACTTAGCTATAATCTTTTCCAATCTTTCTAATAATACGTCAAAGTGTAACTGTGTTTTGGCTACGGTTGTGCAGTTGAATAGAGGGTTGGCCTCAAACATGGTTTGTGCCAGTTCTACCATTTTTGCACACAACTTGGTTCTCTCAACCTCTAGGTCAGCTCTAGGATAACACTTGTCTAGTTCCATTACATTTGTCCCTTTGTGGATCCAAGCCTGATAGGCTTCAAGCATCATGTCCAAGTCGCAGGGAGTGGGATATGCTAAGATTGATCCTACTCTAGGAGGTGGTGAATTAATGGAAAGGTTTGTGATGAATGGAGATGGTGAATTTTGTGAGTGCATTTGAGATGTGATTTTGATTAACTTGGCTTTTATTTCTCTTAAGCTTTCCTCAAGTTTGCTCATCTTCTTTGACCATTTCCTTTTCATTCTCTTTTGGCTATCCTTCCAAGCTCTTGTCCTTTTCTTAGCTAGACTCAATCTCACTAACCTCAGAACTCTTTTCTTGATCTAAGCCTTTTCTTTGTTGTAATGCTTGAGCTTTAATGACTACTTGCATTGGGGAAGTGGAAGTTAGTTACAGATTATAAGTTCAATCACATTTGTGACACCTAAGAAGTCTATGCTCGTGCTCCCTATGTACTTTGTCTTTCTATGTATTATGTAGCCTCTGTGTGGACTACTGTGGGTGGCCCTAGGAGCTCAATTTTCTACTCCAAGGATATTTTCATGGAGCTCTCAAGAAGTAGAGCACATTGTGGTGCATTGCCATCAGAATACTTCACTGATATCAGAGCATTTCGATGCAAAAGATTTGTTCCTTTTGTGTGAGCAAAGCAAGCACCTGCCCACCCACCCAAGGTTTTCTCCAAGGCTTACAACTAAGGCGGCGACCAAGGCATAGACCTTGGCATACCTTGTCATTCGAGTCACCGAATTCATCATTGGTGCCATTGGCTATGCCCGATGGAGGACCTCAATGATCAAGGAAGATAGAGGTTCGTGGTACTTCCCGAGAGGTCACCTATCCCAGTATTGTTCTCCCCGGAGCTCGCTTAACCGTGGCAATCTCTTGCCACTAAGCTACACTCTTGTGGTGTCTAAAGAAGGGAAAAAACTAAGGTTAACATTACCTTGAACATGTTTTGGTCCCTCAAAGCTTCATTCTTTGCTTTCAAAGACTGCTTTTGAAGCATTTTTGGGGTGTCTTTTGGAGCCATTTTGGAGTACTTCTACACATAGTTCTCTTCACACAGGTCAACAACATCAAGAAGTTTTTCTTCTTACTTCTGCAACAATAAATATCAACCTTTGGGGCTCTATTTTCAACCACACTCGTAAAACTACAGGTTTTTCGAAAGGTTTTCAGTTTTGGTGGAAGCAATCGCTGCAAATTTATGCAGGTTTTTGAGCCTAAAACATCGGAGTTAAACACTTGCAAGTGTTGTTGGCTAGTTTTTGGGTTGTGCATTCAGCCTTTTAGTGTCATTTTACTGCATATATTGAGCACATACATACCATGCATGCTTCTGTGGATATTGCTTATGTGCGTCCATGTGGTCATTGATATAGCGGTTACGTTTTTTGCATAAAGCCTTTTACATTTCATAAAGAGGGTCATGGTGAGGTTTTCTTAACTAGGAGACACCCAAATGTTGGGGTCTCTTTGGTGATGCAAGTGGACAACTTACCTAGCCTTGCCATAGGAGGTGTATGATAGTTGTTCATAGGTGCGCGATAAGCCTAGTTGGCTTCTATTGGGTAACTCATTATATGCAGTGGAGTCAGTGATTCACTATGCACATAAACATGTCAGTACTTGTAGTTTTATGATATTTTAATACTAGTTATATGCTCATTTTGCAGAGGATACTCTAGCAAAATGTTTCCAAATTTTTGGTTTTTTCAACTATAAAGTGGTCGATTTAATCCTTGATACACTTATTCGTTGGTGTTTGGAATCTTCTAGCTCCATTATCATTCTATTTAGTTCTCTACCATCATGGCATCAGAGGTCTTAGGCACATCTAGTGGATCAAGGTCTATTGCCAGTGTTCTGAGGAGGATCTATAACTTGCAGGGCAAAGAACATTTTGAGATCCAAAAATTTGATGGCACAAACTTTTCTCTATGCAAGAATCAAATTAAAGATGTGCTGATTCAAAGGAGGCAATGGAAGCCAGTAAACGGGATTTCAAAGAAGCTTGCTGACATGGATGAAGATGATTAGGATGAGTTAGATGAAATGGGCAGGTCTACCATTCACTTGCACATGGCATATAATGCTTACTTTACAGTATTAGATTGTGAAAGTGTAGAGGAGCTTTGAAAGAAGTTATGCAATACATATGAAAAAGAGACGACATCAAATAAAGTGTATCTGATGAGAAAATTATATGACCTTTGCATGAAAGACACAGATAGTGTTGCTCCTCATCTAAATGAGTTTGATGCTATATTCTCCTAGTTACATGCTCAAAAAATGGATATGGATAATGAAATGAAAGCAATATTGTTGTTATGCATCTTGCCATCATCATGAGATACATTTTGCACAACTATTAGCAATAGTGCACCAGGTGGTAAACTCATCTATGATGACATATGTGGTGGATTTGTGGGTCCTTAATTTGTACAACTCACACACTTGTGAGGATTTATTATCCCTGCTGAAAACTTTTGACTTAAACCAAAACTAAGGGTTGTGGTGAGTTTTTCTAACTATGCTATACTTTTCTTGGTGGTATCTTGGTGATATAGGTGGAAGAACCAAAGATTAAGACAATCCAGAGACCTCATGTGGTGAATTTGGGATGGATGTATGAAATTGGGGCCTCCTGTCAGTGAGGATTTTCATACATTAAATGTTGACTTGATGCTTTTCAACCAATGTTTGGGTTTCAATGAATATTTATGATGGTTTTCTTGGATCAGGTTCACACTGGACAAAGGAGACTCTGTCGAATTTTTTCGGATGTCATAAGTGACATACTAGTGCATAAGAGATGCAAGAAGTGAATAGAAGAAGAAGAAGAGGACATTGAGATTACTAGGAAATTATAAGTTTATTGGTGCTTATATCAAGAAGAACAATTGGAACTTTGTTGATTTTTTTAAGATTCTTCCATAAAATTGCCATACTATAGAGAAGTATTCAAGTCATAAGAATGGCTAATAATACTCCGTAAATAGTGGGGGATAAGCCTAATAAGGATAATTACTACATTTGGTATTATAAGATGGAACTTCTTAATGAGTAAAGGAATTTAGGGACTAGTAAATGGAGAAGATGAATGCCCTGAGTTGCTAGAAAACCCAAATGTAGAACAACAAAAAGAATACATGTATGTTGTTTTCCTTCCACCTATTGTTGCCATTGTTGATTAGTTTTTCCTTTTGCTTGTTGTTCTTGTTGTTATTGACTAGTCTACTATTGCTCCTATTATTATTGTTGGTTCTATTGTCAGATGGTTTGTTCATCTTGCTAGAAGGAATCAATAGTTTTGGCTAAATGCACTGACTAGTGTTATGATTGGCTTTATTTCTAGGTTGTTCAACAATAAAACAAGTTATTGATAGATTATTCCACTTCTCCAAACTCACCCACTTCTGATGCGGGGAGTAAGTCTCTAAGAACAACAAGAGGAGCACCTAGAGGTTGTATAATCAAAGAGAATATATAAACTAATATGGTTTGAACAACTTCTTGACTCTACCAGTTTTGCCTTCAATTAATTGATGGCATTTGTGTGTTATTTTCTAGTGTAGATAGTCTACCCAATTGGGTAGTGTTATTTTCATTGCATAGAGAAAACTATAGAATGTTTGGATAATCATAAAGTGCATCCTCCATAGATTTAGATCTTCAACCATAAATTTAAATATTTTTCCCTCCCATCGTCCCTTATTAGAGAGGAGATATTCATGGCTACTAGCTTCTCCAAATTGATGGGACATTTCTTAGATGAGGACCATCTGTGAGGGGTTGAGATGGATGAATCCAAGATGAGACACATGTCACCTAGCAACAATATTCTCTATTATGACATGAAGGATGGTGCCATTAAGGTGTAAGACCCAAGTCAATTGTCCTAAGCAATGTTGTGACACCTAGTTGATAATCTTCAGAGTATGAGGGTGCAAGGATACTTGGTACCAATCTATGAGACTGAATCATAGAGACCACATTCTTCCAAACAGTTTCTTATTTGTATTGTCAAGGCATTGTGTGGCACACATAAGTAATTCACCATAGCTGCTATTATGATAAGGTGCTAAGGAAGTTGATGTGCTAAAACTTAATGATCCAAAAGATGAAGTAAAGGTATATATAAAGTTTTCCATGCAAAAAGAAAAGATTTCAAAGTGAAAGTACATATCAATTATTTTATGAATGAAGGAGATGGAAACCCAAAATTGATTGCCAAGGTGTGCAGTTTGTGGTGATGGCACTATACAGGTCATGATGATAATGATATCGTGAATGGTAAAGGTGTAACTTGGATCATTCATAGGACTTTTTATGATTTGTTTGATCAAGTCCCAATGTGAATGTGGTCGGGCCAATTTTTGAAGCAATGTAAAAGAGGCCCAGTCCATCGCAACATATTGAAAAAAAAAAGCATTTTCAAAGTTGCACCCACACTAGTTCATAAAGCTCCCCAACTCCATCCCAAGGCACTTGATGCATCAAAAAATTCATAAGATTTTCACCCTATTGTGAGAGAGTCAATCCATCATACAAACAATCTATTGCAATAGAATTATCTATGGGGATAGTCTTAATCTATCATGACAACCTAGTCTATCATGACAAAATAACCCCAACGAACCTAGATTGTGGTAGCGAAAACCATTTGTTGCAACAAATATGCTTCATCATGATAGACCAACCTTGATGGACTAAGACCATCATGACAAACCCTGTCTATTATGATAGATACACACTATCATGAAAGATCACCACGAAAAACCTTCGTATCATGATAGTGTCATAACAAATGAAACTTATGATAGGTTGAGCCTATTTTGACAGACCATGTCTACCAAAATAGAGCCCCACATCTTGATAGTTTAAGACTATCATGAAGACTACCTTGTCATGGCAAACCCTTCTATTTTAGTAGATTCAAATTATCGCGACACACTCACCCTATGATAAACCCATCTTTTACAATATAATCAATTTATCACGACAAAGCACTCATGGTGATAGACCCCATTTTTGCGACATCCCAATCCATCGGGATGACCCCACTCTATCATGATAGACTATCTATTGTGACATACACTTCTTTCTAGACAGACCCAATCCATCATGACAATCCAACTCTATCATCATAGACAAGACTTATTGTAATATACTAAACTATCGCAACACACAAATTGTCTAGTTAATTTTTGAGCTAATTTTTTGCAAATTTAATTTTTTTTTCATGATTTTTAGAATCGATTGACTAATACTATGGGTTGTAATAGGTTATTTCAAGTTCATATTTGCATGTGAAAGAAATCTTGGATCCCTCTATTCAAGTTAGGATGAACCCTCAAAGGAAAGAAACACAAGGTTGGATATCACTAAATCCTGTTTGGTCAATTCTAGCCTAACCTAAATGCGTAGCTATAGGTCTAGCTCATAGGGTGCAATAGGAAAAAAAGATAATAAGATACCCTAAGTATATCAAGTGAAAAGACTAAGCATATCAATACAAAAACCTAAGGAAAAGAATATAACTCTATAATGAAACAAAAGAACATACACACTCAAGTTTATTTTGTAGGATTTGACAAAAGGACAAGATTAAGTAATCATTCTAAACAAAGAACAAGAGATTGAGGACAAGGAACTAAAATGAAGGTAAGAGAACCTAAAGGCTAAGGGTAGGTTATTCATGAGCCTACACTTAGGCAAGCATATTGGCAAAGTGGATTGAAAAGGCTTAAGATAATCTAAAACTAGTGTCAATCATGCTGTCAATTCATACATACATACATAGATACACACACACACACACACACACACACACACACACATATATATATATATATATATATATATATATATATATATATATATATATATATATATATATATATATATATATATATATATATATATATATATATATATATATATATATATATATATGTGTGTGTGTGTGTGTGTGTGTGTATGTATGTTGTACATATACACACACATATGTTGATATATTTTGGTAGTGATGTGTGTGAGCACACTTACGATTTCCAGGACACTTTTTTCTCTCTTTAGGAGGTTTTTTACCTCCAGCTTGTACATATGCATATAACCCTAACATGTCACTTATCTTTGTACATTCACTTGGTAATGCATTATGTACTATGATGTGGTCCAATCTTCTTCTTCTTCTTGTCGAGGACATGATTTCATCTAATTCATTTCCATTTATATTTGTATGAGTGCATCTCCATCTTTTATCTAGGAGTCACTTCATTTCATATTATTTTAGTTGTATCTCATTGTATTTGTGAACCTTTCCATTTGCTTGTACCATTCTATTCATTATCATTCAAGGGAAATTATCCCACATATGATGTAATTTGGAAACCCTCCTCTAGCTCTATATAAGGAAGGCCTCTCCCCCACTTTGTACTTTGATGGGGGGATAGATTTGTGTGAAATAAAATACATTGACACATTATTGCAACATTTTAGCCTTGAAGATTGCAAACCTATTGCCACTCAAATAGGTTTACGGTTGAGTCTTCATGAAGATGGAGATGTGTTTGATGTTGTTCTCTATTAGTAGGTTGTTGGATGCTTGATTTACCTATGCATAACTCTGCATGATATTCAATTTGTTGTCTCTCAAACGATCACGTTTGTGCATTGCCTAGGTGTTGAGTGTCGGAAGGTAGTTAAGCATATCTTTCACCACCTAAGTGGTACCCAGCCTATTGGATTGTTTTATCCCAAGGGGGATTATTACCACCAAATTTGGTCTTTGCATCATGCTTGTAGCTCATGCATATCTTGCTTGAGCAAGAAGCAGCCTACTGTGGCCAATTTTAGTTACGTGGCTAAGTATAGGCCAACTTTCATAGCGACTATCAAGTGTGTGTGGCTCAAAAATCTTTTGGCTTATTTGGGTGCTGTTCAATCTTCTGCCACCACCATTTTCACTGATAGTCAGGGTGCATTGGTAGTTGTGAGGAACCTTGCATTCCATGCCTGCACAAAGCACATTGAGGTCCACTATCATTATGCAAGGTGTAGTTTCTCTACTAGATAGATTAGTTTGTTTTAAGACAAAAAAAAATTCTATCAAATGATTGTCATCTGGAAAGTGTTTTATGAAAGAGAGACAAAAAACCAAAGGTATTACAGACTATTTTATCTATAATAGTCTAGATAGGAAATTTGTAAGTCTTCTTCTTTCATCATACAATATATAGTTTTACACATAGTTATATAAGAGTAAATTTGTGTGTGTGTTCAAACATGATCAATAATTATGGCACAAGTTTAGCATATAAACTTTCCTTAAATCTCAAGGCAACATTAAATTAATTACACGTCTCAAAAACTCTGAGTGTAATACTAATCATTATCCTTCATCAATTAAAAAATAATGACATGTATTCCTAAGAATATAATCATTAAAAATATAAATATTAAAGGAAGAACTATCACAATGTTACATCTTTGCATATATTCAAACAAATAATCATTTCAATATGCATTTGGTTACAACTTCTACCTAGAAAGATATAGAAGGCTAGGTATTTTCTTATTACAAGATTCAAATTGAGTTATTTTATCGTGAATAAAATTAGTGCAATCAATGGAATATGAGTGAAACTCCTATAACTACTCATGTTATCATATCATAGATATTGGTAGTGTAATGAATCGGTGATTCAACTCAGAAAATCTTCATCTACTTGCACAATATAGAAAAGTTTTATGCAAAGAAACTAATAGTTATTTGCTTTCATAGAGTATAATTTTTATAAAATGGGGAATAGTATTTCCACAAGTCACCCTCAAGAAATATATTTGCAATCACAATAAATATTCGCAATCATTATATTCTTTTGGGGAACAAATCAAGCACAATCATCAAATGCAAATAATTATAGATTGTTAACAAGACCCATAATTTATTTTTGCATATGCCTTTTTACTATATTCTAAGTCAACATATGATATATCAAAAGTAAGTATTATGACTTGCATAAACTATTGAAAAAAATACAATTGATCATGTCATTGTGCAAATCTAGAAGATCATTCACACAATAGAATAAAGCTTGCAAAAATTATTAAAAAATCTAGGAACAAAATTTAGAGTAGTAGCATAGATGTTCACCGAAACACACACATCTCAACAGATGCTCATGCAACTTTACAATAGCCATTCACTAACCAATATTAGATGAAAAAAGTTAATCAGCTAAAATTTTCCCACTAGACCAAGGTTCATATAATGGTTCATTGTCAAAGTAGACTTTCATGCATGAGATTCACACTTCAATCTCCCTTCCTCATCTACCCATATATAGGATGCTTGTTTACATGTTGACATATTTTTAGTCATAATCAAGAAATGCTTAAAGCACATAAACACTTCAAGCTTTTCTTTCAATAGATACACATGCATGCCTGGAAAAGTCATAAAAAAAAGTCACGAAGTATGGGTAGTTCCCAAATGGTGTCTGTATAGGACCATAAACATCACTATGGAGAAGCTACAATTTATCATGAGCTCTAATTGAACCATCTTGGGAAGGAGAAACATGTATTTTTCCCAAAATACGGCCTCACTCACATGTTTACTAGGAGCCTCAAGTTTGGGCACAGAGGGTACTATTTCACATTTTTATAGGTGAAACAAACTAGTATAAATTCAGATGAACAAAGCATGCATGCCGAAGTTTTGCATCTAAGATGTCTTTTAGAATCTTGAACTTCAAGTTTTGAATCACATATTTTGCATGGTCTATGAGCTTATAAAACCCACAACATAACATCACCATTCAAGAGATCTTGAACTGTACATCTACCATAGATAAAGCATTTGATAAATTTGATAACCATGCCGATATTAACTAATGTTGACATTGAGAATATGTTTTCTTGATCCTTGCAATATATAAATCATTTGACAATGTGGAAGAACTACCATCGGTAGAATTCAAAATGATCTTATGAACTCCCTTTACAAGATAAGAGGAGTTGTTAGCACGTGACAATATTCTTTGTAGGGACAAGGCTCAAGTGAACTTACGGAATTGCAATGTGAGGTGATATGTTTGGTTGCACCACTATCAAAGTATCGAACATCTGAGTCTACTGCAAACATACACTTCTCATGAAAAGATGGGTAATAGTTGTAAGAAGTAGCAAAATGCCTATTTTTCATTCTGAACAAGATTAGCAGTCTCTATTTTAGGTATAAAGGCCTCTACAAAAACCATCTCAACCTCTTCTTCTTTGCCTTCTTTGTGGTCAGTGTAGGAAAAATCTTAATGACATGATCATTTGCATTACAATATTTGAAAAATTGTTCCTACTTTTTTGTTTTTTTATCATCTTTGTCTGCCTTCTTTGATTATGCAACATTAGAAAATTTGTGCCTACTAGTAGATGAGCCGCATTTACCTTTGCCCTTCTGACTAGCTAAGAAATTTTGATCAACAACACACATAATTGATCTATTTTTCCTAGACTGAGCTTCCTACAACAAAACAAAGATTAACTCCTCGAATGTCAAGGCATTTAATTTTCCTTTCATTTTCAACCAAATAGTGGAAGCAAAACACTGATGTGAATCTAGAAGACCATTAAGAATTGTTTGCACAAGTGAACTATTTGGCAACATTGCATAAAGAAAAATTAATTGCTCTTTCAAATCTTTGATCTTGATCAAAAAGCTATTAATAGAGTATCCATCATGCATAAGATCACTCTCCAACTTTTTTCGGAGATAAGAAATACCAACCTAATTTCTTGCTTGGTATTATGTTGTAAGAGTACCCAAGTATCTTTTGATGTCTTGCAAGAGTGAATATGAGGGATAATGGCAGGTTTGAGAGATAAGGCTATCAATGTATGCACCTGTTGTGTATCTTGCCATGCCAACAAAGTTGCTCTGTAGTACATGCAACAAGAGCACAACCACAAAATTTAAGATCATCATCTTCAATGCCATCTACATCACCTTTAATAACTATATTTGCATTAGTAGGGCATTTTTTAGCACCTTGCACAATACTCCACAAGCTTCTTGCTACTAGTACATGATGCCCACCATGTTACAAGTACATGATGCTACTAGTACAATATTCTATATATGCCCACAATCGGTAATTATTACCATCCAACTTATCCTCAACAAGCAACATACAAATACATCATTGCTTTTAGCCCTGACTAGTGATCAAATACCATGATGCAAAAAATTGATTGTATCCTAAAAAGTTGAATAAAAATACCTTATCAATGTCTACTGAATTTGTAGCAGACTTTAGATGCTTGTAATGGCAAATTAAAACCTAAATATATGTTTGACACGAAAGGATGAAATTGCATGCACAATCTCTACGATAGTGCATTCTGAGGTGGAAATGAGCTCAAATTAGAGTTTTGATGCCACATATCAAAGTTGTTTTGAACTCCTAATAAGCACAAGTATGCTCACCAGTTTTTTTGTGATTTTGAGACTATAACTAGAGGGGTGTCGATAACATCCTAGTTGAAGCAACGACCTACATGAATGTACAAAGGTAATTGACTTGGTAGGTTTATCATTGTATATATAAACTGGGGGGAAAAACCTCCTTAAGGGAAAAAGGCGCCCTATTAGTCCTAAGTTTGCTCACACAAATCACTATCAAAATATATCAATGTTAGTAGTTGATGGAGTACATCCACTCCTAGTTGTAGAAGAAGAATGATAGGCCCTTCCTAGGACCAAACAGTTCACTACCACAATCCACCAAAAATTAAATTTCTCTCTCGACTTGAGGACTAAACATATGAAATTTTGCAGAGTAAAAATAGATAGTATGAGATTTCCAACAAGCTAAAGATCACTCAATTTAGAGAATGTGAGGGGTATCAACCTCCTTCTATAGGACAAACCAGAAATTGTCCAAATAGGCACCTTGCACCTATGTGTACCTTCCAACATACATACACTTGGGAATATGTAGAAATTAGAATAGAGAGCTTTCAAGCTTAATATAATCAATCCTAATGACAACTTAATATCAATATTAAAATTCAAAAGAAATCTTACAATCATAGGAACAAAATGAGCTTGCAAATGAATCCAACAACTACACAAAGAGATATGGGTGATAAAAGATCACTTCCTGTGAGAAAATTCTAGCAAGCAAGGGGCTTGCCCTAGGAGCTTGCTTTGAACCATACAATGCTTTTCTAAGTTTATAAATAAAATCTGAATATTTAGAGTTCTCAAACCCTAATGGTTGAGTCATGTAGATTGTCTCCTGCAAATCACCATTAAGAAAAACATTCTTTACATCCTATTGATATATCGGCCACCTCCTAGATGTGGGGACCCCAATGATTTTCCTAATTGTGGTCATCTTTGCAATTGGGCCGAATGTTTCTTCATAGTCAATCCCACAGGATTGAGCAAATCCTTTTGCCACAATCCTTGCTTTATACCTAGCAATTGGACCATCAAAATTTCTCTTCACTTTGTAGATCCATTTGTTGCCAATTACCTTCATCCCTTCTTGTCTTGGAACTAGACTCCACGTGTTGTTGTGTTCAAGGGCTTTGTACTCTTCTTCCATAGCTTCGTGCCACTCCTTGTGTCTTTGGCCTCTTCATAGGTAGAAAGTTCATGATCTTTGATAACCTTGGTCATTTAAGCAGAATGCCTTGCCATATAACAATCATAGAAAAGCCTTGAGATTGGATGTTTTACCTTTGTTGACCTCCTTTCTTCTCCTTTTTGTGGAATGAGCCTTCCCTTTGCTTGCATAGAAGAGTTGGTCTTGGATGCCCTTTGACTTATTGCCTCCATGGTTGAGCTCCTCCGTCACCATAAGAGAAGCAAGTTGCTCAAAATGTGGTAATGAATCCCTTACATACACAGAGGTTGTGAATGCCTTCCATTTATCATCTCTCTAAGCCCATTAAGTGTGTGGGCAACTAGGTGATCATCATCTACCACATATCCTATTGAACCAAGTGCATCGGAAATCTCTTTTAATTTGAGCATAAAGTCATTAATATTTTGATTTGATGACTTCCAAAGGTTGTTGAGCTCATTCTTGAGCTGAAGTTTTATAGCCTTTAGAGAGGTAGAGTAAAACCTTTCTAAACACTCCCAAACCTTCTTGGATGTATCTAGGTCTTGGATATGACCTATCATTGAGTTACTTATGTGTTGAGGTAGAATGAAGATCACTCTCCTATCCCATTGTTCCCACTCTCTAATGGCTCTCCTTTGATTCTCACTAGGTGTATCTGGATCTATATATGGATTTACCTCATTACCACTAACCAACCCCTAAAGACCTTTTGCCATGAGGGAAGTTAGAGATTCTAAACTTCCAAGGTTTGTAATTTCTCTTTTCAAGCTTTTCAATATGAGTATTATAGTCTCCCATTGTGTATGAGACTATAAAGTGGCTCCTAATACCTCCTTGGATTGTGATAGATGTGAGGAAGAATGATATGTTACCTTCCCACAAGATCCTCCACTTGTCTTGAACCTTTGATGATGATGGAAGCTCCCACTTGCTTCAAATGTTTTTTCAAATCTTCCTAGTCTTTGCTTCAATCTTTGGCAGAAGAATGATAGGCCGTTCCTAGGATCAAACAATTCACTACCAAAGTCCACCAAAAATTGAATTGCTATCTAGAAATGAGGACTGAACCTATGAAATTTTACACAATACAAATAGAAAATATGGGCTTTCCAACAAGCCAAAGATTACTCAATTTGGAGAATGTGAGGGGTATCGACCTCTTTCCATAAGAGAGGACCAAAAATTGTCCAAACAGGAAGCTTGCACCTATGTGTACCTTCCAACACACATACACTTGGGAATATGCAGAGATCAGACCAAAGAGATTTGAAGATCCATAGTAGTAACATTGTATCCAAAAGAAAGCTTAGAATCATAGGAACAATGTGAGCTATCTTGCAAATGAATCCGACAACTACACAAA
>CM035421.1:181976127-182008627 GCA_020310875.1 Ceratopteris richardii | reverse complement strand
TGGATCAAATATCTCTTCATTAGTCTATATATATGATATTTGATCGATTCAGGAGCTCCTTACAACCATAGTGGAATAAAATTGGGGTCGAGGCCCTAAAATAGCATTAGTTATTTTGAGTGGTTTATCTAATAACCAGAAGCAATGCAAAATGTGTTAAGACAATGCCAAGAGGTGGAAATACTTTTGCTATCATCCTGCACAAAAGTGTTCATTTCTTCAACAAAGAGTCTCATTATCACGGAGTTCTACCTATGGGCAAGAAGCAGCCCATGGAGCTGCCCAAGCTAGACATGATGGTTAACCAAGCTGCTAAGGCCATCGATGGCAATGGCAAAGAGAAGTGGAGCTAGGGGACAACATTGTCTAGCAAGGGGACAACACTGTCTGATAAAGCATTTCAGCCTAATCACATGAGAGATTTTACCATTAATATTGATCTCAATGAATGTGTTTCATATAAGACTTGCAATCATCTTGGTGAATCTAGCATCATAGTCAAATCATTTAGGGATTTGAGAATGAAGTCCCACTCGAGTCGATCATAAGCTTTGTCGAGATCTATCTTGGGAGAAAAAGAGGACATTTTGGGAAGATTCCTTAGCAAATAACAGGTCTTCCCACACATCAATTATGGACTCAAGAACGGATTGATCCTCTATGAATCTTTTTTGGTCCTCATTGATCCAGGATCACAAATGGTCGGTAATGCGATTAGCAAAGACCTTCGTTAAGATCTTATCAATTTGCAGCATAGTGATAGGCTGCTAGTTTTTAACCTTTTCTTTTCTTTTTTGTGGATCAATTTAATCACCCCTTCATTAAGAAAGTTGGGTAAAACATCAAAGTGCAAGGATTCTTCCTAGAACACATGTAACGTGTTCACTAAAACATCCTTAAAGGTCTTGAAGGACTTGTTGGTGAGATTGTACAGACCTGAGCCTTTTCCACAAGGTAATGAATCCATAGCTTGAACCACTCTCAATGTTAGTGATGGGGGGGGGGGGGGGGGTAGAAGAAGTAACATGTTTTGTGGGATTTTTTTGGTTCTAGTTCCAGAGATGGTGGCCATGCAATCACGCCATTGGGAGATGAGTGGAGTGGAAATGCCTAAGTGCTAGGCGAAGTGGTTGGCAATTTGTTATATATATATATATATATATATATATATACATGTATATATATATATATATATATATATATATATATATATATATATATATATACCCCCATGCCAGATTCCCCACCAGAACTACTAGCAAAAGAAGAAACCGTGACTATCCTGGTGGAGGAAACTTTTGAAGAAGCATACGAACCCAAACCCATCCCAAGCGGATGATTCACGACCGAAGGCTATATGACTTTTGAACTTCCTACTCCCGCATGGATGAAGATGGTTGAAGAACTTGGCAGAACCCACTCCGCACGCATGGAAGCACAGTTACATGCAATGGCCATGATAGAAGAACGAATATTACAATCACCTTAATTTGCTCACTTGGCCCCTCACAGGTACATATCTGGGCACGAGCTACAATATAAGCCGTATTTTATGTTAATGGCAGAATATCAATTGGCCATCGAAAAGGACACAGGCAAGAAATCCTCCCACGCAACTCAATTTGACCCTGAAGACTTGCCGACAAATGTGCAGAGAGGAGAAATATATCAACCAACTTGGCGCCATGATTTATTACAGGAATATCCTGAGATGATGAGCACATGGGCCAAGGCACCACTCCACTTGAAGTACAACCCATGTTGGGGTCCCATACCATGTCGTCGCTCCTGGAAGGCATTTTCCATTAAAGTACAGAACAACAAGCAATGTCAGGATTGGCTCAATTACCCATATTTCAGGCCACCCACAAGACCACCCACAATAGGCTATATGATGGCCACGATTCGTCACTGGCTCCCTTGCTTGAAACGAATGGACGATGTAGCAGCGCATATGACTGTCAAAATATTTGACATGATGCAGATGGTATTCAAAGTCTTCCGTCGAGTCAAAGCACCACATGTGAACACCCCAGGTTTCGAGCATGGCAATCAAGATTTAACTTATGACATGAGTACGACACCATCGCTCCAGGTGTGTTATGTCTGGCACTATCGAATCAAATACTTACTGGTGTGCTATAAGATGACCTTCGAAGAAATGTCCACTACCGGTTTTTGGGAGTATCACTCAGAGGTGTTCATAAGCAAGCCTACCCATCTACTACGATTATTTACCTATGAACAACTAGTGTACTCCACACATTATAGACTCCCACCACCAGAGGAACCTCAACCCATTGATTAGGAGAAGCTTGAAGCCGATCTTGCCAGAGGTATTCGTCTGTCTGAGCACACCCTCGCTCATGACCTACTACATAATTATATACGACAGACCCCACAACAAGGTTCTGTCAAGGACGGGAGAAGCGAGAGGGAGGTGGGTGTTGGGAGTAGCCAGAGGCATAGACGGCTCGGAAGCATGTAAAGACAAAGCACAATGAAGTAGTGGGGAGTCAGTTGAGTTATTTTTTCAAACAAATATGTTTCAAATTTCAAAAACCTCCAATAGTGATTTTCATCACTCATGTACCATATGTAACATAGAAAAACCCCTTTTGTAATTCGTAGCTTCATTTTGTGCAAGCCGAGGAGTCCTCAAGCTTGAGGAGCTTAGGTAAAACGAGCCTACCAATTTTGGCTATCTTTAGACACCGTTTACCCTTTCAAATAGCACCTCCGACCTATTTTTTAACTATGTTGGTCATAAGATGTTAAACCGGTCAAAACTAGTCTAGAATCTATAAAAAGAGCTAGAGAGCTCATTTTTGAGGTTGGTTGGTGTGAGCTTAGAGTTAATTTAAGCTTGTAATTGAGATCTTGAGTAATAGAGTCTATTTTCCTACCTTCCATTGTGTCTTGCTTGTCTCTTCATTGTTTATGTGTATGTGTGTGTGCATCTCTATGCTTCTCACCTTCACTCTCACTTCATCTCACATTCACGATCTTCATATCACTCCTATCTCTTCCGCGGATTGACATTAAGGAGGTGGAGCTTCTTGACGTGGTTCTCACCATTGTGCTAGAGCAACAGAGGTAAATCATAAATTGAGTGCTCATGAAGGTGATTTGCTTGAAAACATTGCAGGTTATTAGAGCATATTTGGAAGCCTATACTATGCAACATTAACAAGGATTGACATATGTTATGGAGTAAGTGTTTTGAGCCAATTCATGCATAAAGGACTTTACTTCCCATACACATCGGATTTGGACATAAAGTTGTACTCAGATGTAGATTGGGTAGAACGTAAGGATGATAGAAGAAGTACTTCTGGATATTTATCTTTTGCACGTGATAAACCTATTTCATGGTCTTCAAAGAAGCAACCAACTATTGCTCTATCTTCAACAGAGGCTTAATACAGGGGATTAGCAAATTCCACACAAGAAGCTATTTGCATTAGATTGCTCGACTTAGATTTGGGACTTCACACTCATTCACCAATGATCTTTGGTGATAATACTAGTTCTTTGCATCTTGCAGCCAATCCCATTTATCATGCAAGAACCAAGCATATACAAATGCACTATCACTATGTTAGAGAGAAACTCTTGAGCAAAGAGATTCAATTAGCATATGTATCTACAAATATGCAGTGTACTGATTTGTTAGCCAAAGCACTTGATAGTACTAAACTTTTCACGTTCAAAACTTGTAAGACAATAGTTACACAATATAACACAACAGTAGAGAAGATAACAGATATAGGAGAATCTCAACAATTTTCTACTTACAGCAAGTACAAAGATGATGGCGTTTTCCACCCGTGTGCTCTCAAGGTAGAGCTTAAATGGTGATCTACACAACTCTAGATAGGGAGATACAAGGTAGAGGTATGCTCGCTCAATTCGATGTCTCAGGTAGTGCAGAAGTCATGTATATATAGGATCATGGGTGGCCTTCCATGGATGGCTATACATGGACGATAGAGCGTGGGCGGCCACTGCCCCCGTAATTGCCATACACGGCTTAGGCCGGTTGAACGACCTAACAAATATAAATGATTTCTGACTCCGACAGGGAATATTCCATGGAATATTCCCTTTACTATCGCACTGGGGGCGCTGCCCCCAGGCCCTAGTAACTCCCTTTCCTTACAATACCTTACATGGTCCAATATGAACTTCATCCAACATGCAAGTTGGGATTCCCATCAATTGGGTAATGCATGATTGGCTTCTCCTCATAATGGGGGCCTTACAAAATGTGCATACAATCATGAGGGGTAGACATTGATCATATACTAACAAAACTATGATTGGATTGTAGGATATACAAGAAGATTAATGAAGCAATGCAAGAAAATATGTTTGGCTTGAGGGGGAGCTATTGGTGCAAATGTACAAGCCTTCGCATTTGGCTTAGTATGGACGACTATATGTGGAAGCATTTGATGGATCATGTGAACCTTAGCTTGTAACATTTGATCATTTACCATTGTAAAAGGTTTCTACCTTGAGAGAATCTTGTAAAACCATATATCTCGTGGAGTTAGGAGAAGTATGAGCTACAAATCTCATTTGATAGAATAACTCCTAAATTAGAGGAGTCACTTTTAGTTGAAGCCAAGTTTGAAATTCAAATTCAAACTTAGATGAAAACACTTATAAACAGGCTTGTAAAAAACTCGCGAAAAGGTGGCTTCATTGAGAGCTCCTCCCTTGATCATTTGTAGGAATTGAGTAGCTTACACCATAGCTTACTCATTCCATCATCATTAAAAAACATTTTAATGCCAATGATCTTGTATAATCATGTGTTATAATACATAAAGTTGATTTATCATCTTTGTGTACTCCTCTACTATGACTACTTAGAACAGTGAACATTCTCTAGTCATATCTCACTGAATTCTCAACCATTTTGCATGATCTACAGCTTGTTGGAACCAGCTTGAAGTCTAATTTATGCTGTCAAAGTTTCAGAGTTTGGTTTAGTCATCTAGGAGAAATCGTTGTCGAAGTGCTCACTGGTCATCTACTGGTTAGTCCCTAAAAAATCATGGGTAAGCTTTGGATTGCTAAACTTATTTCTCAGTGCATAGTTATTCATTTTAGATGTTTCCACTTGCAATCATTAGCTATCTAAGCTAGTTAAATTTCCTCAAAAGAAATTTCATCAATTGTTATTGTACCGTGAGTACTGAGCAAAAGACCCAGCAGGTGTGTGGACTATTATTGATGGCCCACTGAGACAAAAAAGCAAACAAAGACAAGAAGCACCCAAAAAAACTCAAGATAATAGTGGGTGTCTGAATCGCCGAGCAAACAAAGTGGAAGTTAAGGCCTCCCAAAACCCACAAACTGACTCATATGGGTTCACGGAAGTCAGAAGAAGAAGGAAAAGAAGTCCTACGGCGACCTTTGATAGGAACCGCATTCAAGATACCCCCCAAACAACCTGTATTGCAATCTACAAAAGGAGGTTAATGAGCTTGATGACCCAGGGAGGAACTAGTTTGAGGTGGACACCAGTGACAAAGCCCTAGAGATCCATGACAACAAAGAAATCAATCAAGAGGGCTACACCACAAGCAAAGAAGATGGCTTTACCACTAGTAATGAAGACAATATGGATAGTGAAAGCTCCATCATTGGATCAACCATTCCGGTTTCCTGCCAATTACAACAAGAGGCCTCCCGCAAGTGTAAACAACCTATTGAGTTACCCTGGAAAGCCCCCTTAAGAACAAATTGCTAAGTCGGGACCCCCTTCCAACGAAAGAGAAAGATGAATCCAAGAGGAAAAAGGATAAGCCCCCCCTCCCCCAAAGAGGGTAACGTACGACAATGATCATAATCTCATTAAATGCTAGGGGGCTAACTGACCCCTCAAGAGTGACCATAATCAGCCAACGGATTCGGGACATTAGCCTAAATGCTGATTTTATCTGTATTCAAGAGACTAAAATTGAGGGAGCAGACACCAGAAACGTCTCAGATATGTCTCCCTGTCTCATGTCTGGATCTGGACATCGCACCCTAGTGGGTTTGGTGGGACGGTAATTGGTATAAAGCAATTCTGGTTTGAAAAGCTTGAGAATTCCATTGAAGATCAGATGCATCGGTGGATTTCCATCTCCTTTGGTACCCCCGTTCGATTCACATTGGTTTCTTTGTACACCCCAAATGGGGCGCTGGAGAGGCTGGACAACTGGGCCTCCTTGGATTCTCTCCCCCACAACGTGCTAATTTGCGGTGACTTAAACACGGTGGAGGACCCTACGGATAGATGGAACAACAAGGGTCAGGTCATCGACAGGCGTGAGAAAGAAACTTGGGACAAAATCAAGCTACACCTAGATCTGGTCGAATTCAAAGATGCGAGTGGCTTTTCTTAATCAAATCTCCAAGCAGGTGTGGACTTGAGGAAAGCTAGACTCGATAGAAGCTACATTGCTCAGAGCATTATTCATTAGTGGGGCCATCCTTCCCCCTCGCAATGCACCGACCTTGCCATCTCGAACCACCACCGGATCATTATATCATTCCAACCCCCCTCTAAAACCTGTAAGGCTCCTTGGTTTCATGCCTACTCAACCTCTTTCTTCCTCCCCTCCGTCCATCATCAAATTGCTGAAGTGTGCAAGGAGGCCTATGCCAATTGTTCGTCCACAGCCAAGTGTTGGAGATGTGTAGTCGTGGAGATGCGGCACATCTTGATAAGAACCAGGAAGATGCTCCAGACTGTTCGATGTGCTCGCAGAGAAGCTTTATATCATAGACTCCAGATACTTGAGCAGGAAGTGAACAACGTAGAATCAGAGCACTGCTTAGATATGAGAAAGAAATTCAACGGAAAAATCTACGAATTTTCTTTAAGGAGTGGTAGGCTGGCAAAGCTGATAAGCCCACCAAAGAGATGTGCAACATTCTTAAAAGAAAACAAAATAGAGAATCGATCCCCCTATTGCTAGATTCAAACGGCGATGTATGCAATACAAAAGAAGAAAACTTTGGAATCATTGAAGAACATTTTACGAGACTCCTGGGAACCTCGACTCCCCTCTCCCTTCATAGACGGGACTGCATGGCGGCCATCTCTAGGGTTTCCTCTCCTAGGATCCCACACAACCTTCACTCCCTACTTGATGCCCCTATCTCGGAAGGAGAAATCATTGAAGTCATTGATGCCCTTCCCAGAGGGAAAAGCCTAGGGCTAGATGGGCCCACTAATGAGTTCTTTAAGGCTTTCAAGTTGGTGATCGCCACCCCTCTTTGTTTGGGTTGGCAAGAGGCACTCGAATTTGGTGCGCTCGCGTCTTGTCTCAACTATGGCATCATCAATTTAATCCACAAAAAGCGGAAAAGAATAGAATTGAGAAGTGGCGTCCGATTACAATGCTTCAAATGGGATATAAGATCATTGCCAAAGTCATACCTAACAGATCTTCCTGCCACCTGAGAGCATGGTTAAGCGAGGAACAAAAAGGTTTCATCAAAGCTAGGTCAATATTGGAAGCCATATCAGATATTTGGAAAGGTCTCGACTTCGCGAACGAATCTAGAAAAGATGTGGTTTTCCTCAAGATCAACTTTGACAAAGCTTACGACAGGCTAGAATGAGACTATATTTTGTGGTCACTTAAAGACCTCGGATGCAGTCAAAAATTCACCAAGATGATCTCGACCTTTCTAAGAAATGCCTTGACTCAAATTAATGTTAACGGCCAACTTTCGAAGTTGATCAAATGATAAAGATCGATTAGACAAGGGTGCCCATTGGCTCCCCTTCTCTTTTCCATTGCCATGGAAGGGCTTAGCTGGCTTGTGGAATAACAAGTGGAAGCAGGTAATATCAAAGGCCTTTGATTACCTCGTGACCACGACCAGATCACCATGAGAGTTTTTGCTGATGATATGAACGCGTTTATCCACAACGATAGTACTAGCCTGGAGATGTTTTGGAGGTGCCCAGATACTTTCTGCAAAGCCTCTGGATCCAAAATCAACCACTCAAAGAACGCTTTCAAAGTTATTGTTGGGATCCAACTCGAATTTCTCTTTGATCATGGATGTCAAAATATTCCTCCAGGCCAATTTTTCCGGCTTCTTTGGATTCCCTTGGGCTTTGGTATCTCGTTGGAGTAGCGGTGGAATTCGGTTAGACTTGAAAGCAAGTTAAACTTTTGGAGAGGGATGCAAATCAATCTTGCTGGTTGCCCATTGGTTATCAACACGTTCCTCATTTCGTCAACCATTTACTTCCTCTCTTGTTGGAGACCGAAAGAGCAAGAGCTGTCCAAATTGGAAAGGATTTGCAGAAACTTCCTTTGGACGGGCGACCACAATAGGAGGGGGGTGCCTAAAATCAAGTGGTCCATTTGGGTAAGCCAAAGGGATAGTGGGGGCCTTGGCATTCTGGACATTGGGTGCATGGCTAACAAACTTGCGGCAAAATTGTTGATTAAGGTGGGGTGCAATGCGGAGGCCTCATGGGCCAAGTTGATTTGCAGAAACAAGAATGTGTTGACTCTGGTGGGATTCCTGAATTGGAAGAAACTTAGCATCTTGACCCTTTTGTTTTCCCCGATCCCATTTTCTCGAAAGGCCCCAATCTTGTGTGCTCCCTATGGAAGAGTTGGAATAAAGTCAAAAGCTTCATAAGAATCAGTGAAGATTGGAGGTGGGCGGCCGAAATCAAACAAAATGACTCTATTTGGTTTCCGATCCATGGCATCCGGAACGTGGACTCTTGGAACATTCAAAATATCAAGAGGCTATGGAACAAAGGCTTCAAAAAATGGAAACATCTCTAGAAACAAGACACCAACCAGTGGATCAACTTCGAGGATATTGACCCTAGCGTCAACATTACCTATGAAGAATGGAACACTTTACAAAGCAAAAGTCTTGTTTGGGACCACTTTAAAGTTTGTCTTCTCACGGGGCATGACCCGTCGTCCCCGCTTGGTCCCAGATGGCTCAATCGTAATTGCCTAACAAAAGTCCCGAACATTCAAGAAATCAGTGATTATCAGGTCAACCTCAACAAGAAGTGTATGTCGTGGACGCGGCTATGGTGGGATATGAAGTTCATGGCTATCTGGCACCTTCTCATTGAAATCAAAAAGTTTGTTCTCTTATGGCAAATTCTTCATCGTGGAATCTGGACCAACCAAAAGGCTAGCAAAATTTGTGGGGTGCCTCCCTGATGCAAGCAGTGCTACCAGTCCATTGAAGATGTTGCCCACATCTTCTTTACTTGTCCCAACTCCAATAGGCTCTGGCAGATTGTCGAGAAGAAAATTAGACTTCAGAAACATATCAATTGGAAACAAGCTCTGCTGGGAGAAGCGATCGGCTTCTCCGTGACTCTATGGAATGCCATCAGAGGGGAGGTTCTATGGAAGATCTAGCGGGAAAGATGTGCGTATAACTTTGGCGACTCCCCCAAAGAGTGGTCTATTGAGAAATCGTTGTTCCTCCTCGGCAAAAGAATCGCGAACTACAAAAAATCCCCCCCTCCCCCCTTCAGGCATCATCAAGTGCTCCTTCTTATCAACAACAAGCTTAAACCCTAGTGGGCCCCACATGAAGGTGATGAGAGGCTGATTAACCTTCTTTGTAATGCCATCTAAACTCTGTAAAATCTACCCCTGTTCTGTGGGATTCAGGGGGTCCCGTGGGCACTAGTCCCCTTCACTTGTTCTTATACTTTTCTTTAATTAATACAAATTGAGGAGAGTAGGCTAAGGCCGAACGCCCTTATTTTATAAAAAAACAAGATTGTCAATTTCTGGTATTAGATGCCGATAATTAGACCTTGAATAGATATAGGAGAGATGTTTACTCTTCAATGCGGTGTGAGGAGTATGTTTGTTATTACCTCTCAATATGACATTATTAATTAAACATAGTTTGCCATAATAAAGGAGGCGTCCGTGATATGTCCTTATGATAGTACAAAAGATCAGTTCTTGGTACTGTCTTATCCATTACATTTATGTTTTTAAAAAGGAACAAAACAAGTAATAATCCAGCAACCAGTTATAAATGCGTCAGATTAACATATGCAAGAGCAAAACATATTACCATAAAAATAGGTAAGAATGACATATCATTCAGAAGTTGCAGGATGCCAAAAACACGACCAAGAGGAAAACATATAACCATGAAAACAGGTAGCAATGACATATTGATTGAAAGTCAAAAGATGCCACAGAACACTTATTAGACAAACATGCCCCATAAAATAAGATATATGTTGAACCATACTTACTTTAGTCAGATGCTCACCAATGCTTCACGCAAACCTATAATGTTTATATTATCTCTGATCAATATCCCAGGAGTGCATGAACATTATTCTTCATTTGGAGAACCTTTACTGCAAGCAAGGCTATATTTCCTATCATTATTTTCTGAGAGTATAAACTTGACCAGCAGCTCGATTTGATATTTCACTTCGTTTTCCCAATACTCATAAACAAGTTCAACTATACCTTATAAAAGCTCGAATTGCTTTATTCCATCTTCGTGGGTAGAACCAAGTTGTTGTCAGTGGATGTGTGTGTGTGTGTTGATAAGAAAAACCTTCAGACATAAACTGATATTAAGAATGGTACTTGAACACCCATAGACCAAATGTCTACTACACAACATAAACAACAAAAAGCCATTTCGCAACAAATTTGCATTTGTATTAAATCAAGCTATTCCGAAGCTTGATGGGTCTTCTTTTCTTGGTCATCAGATAGCCCCAAAGTTGCATGCTTGGGTCCGGAAAATGCCACACTGAGTACTCACTATCCCATGCCAATATTCGCAAAAGTGTATGTATGTATGTAAGTACACACACACACACATTTATAGATTTATTTATTTGTTTATAGAGATATATTATATATTCAAGTTACATGATGTAAGCGGCTCAACACATAAACTACAATTTGTAAATGTATATAAATTTATGTAAATGTATATAAATTTGTAAATGTATATAAATTTTGCAAGAGCTTTTTCGAGGTCATTTTCTTCAAGAATGGGATAAGCGATCATGCACACATGCTCTGTGGAGAATACACTTTCAAGATCCACAAGAAATTTTTCTTGCATCAAAGATTTTTTAGGATTTTGAGAGCTCAAAAATTTCCCATTTGGTAAGGTTGATTTTTGCATCTCCCACTCCAAACCATACCTAATCCCCTAACTTCAACAAGGTGTTTCTCTTTGATCCAATATCGGATTGTCACAATTTTTGTTGGATCTTGAAGCTTGTCTTAGAAGCTTTCTGAGGACACCATTATATTAGAGACTCTCTTCAAATTCTTCGCAAATTTAAAATAGAACTTCTAGAGCCTCGTTTGGGCAATGTAGGAGTTGAATTGAATTTTTTGGAATACATCGTCACGAAAGTTCTAGGTGCTCGATGTCATTGCTTTGTACTAGTGAGACCTAAAAGGATTCATATTTGTTCATAGGATACTTATTTTGTGTCATAATTAAGACTCGATGGTACTTTGGATGCTTTTCTAAGCTTCTATAAGTCAACGAGACATTTCCAAATCAGTTTTGGGAATGGCACGGATCCCGGTCAAAGGCTGAAAGCTTGGAATATCAATTCAACTTGCATTCAAAGCTTTGGAGATCGTTCTGGAAGTTTTATTGAGTCATTTCTTTCATTTTGAGTGCTTATTTGCTTCTTTTAGTTTCAGTTTCAATAAGTATTATTCAAAATGGAACTTCAAGCTAAGAAAAATATTGGGAAATCATTAGAAAATCCTCAACATCCTGCACAACTAAACAAATCTAGAAAAAAAAACCCAAAAATCAGAAATGAAGGATCTTGAGGAAGAGGTTGATTTGTATAATGAATTTATTAGTCGTACTGTTACAAAGGAATTTTATGACATGAGGGTCTCACATGTTCAAACAGATGTGAGATCGAACATCATTTGGTCATTCAAGTGTTGGGCAAAATTATCGAGAGTAGACTTAATCAAGGTCCTTATGTTGTCTAGACAAGAAAAGGTGCTTGGACTAGGGGTTAAGTCACAAGGATGAGAAGGAAGAGGTATTGGGTTCAAGCCCTATGAGATACATGGGAGAGTGTTTTGCCCCAAGAGCTCTAGAGCCTTCTAGAAGCATCCACTGAAGTTAACTCAAGTTAACTAGGAAACTTGACACACATGTAGTTACATGGGCGACACTTGGATGGTTAGTATTCACCTTCCATAGTAGGCAGCCCCTTGGAGAGAGCTATATATAGGGAAATAAGGTTGGTAGAAAAAGAGACTCATCTCTCTATATGTGTCGATGTAATGCTTCATTGGTATCAGCACATTAAGTTCCATGGAGATCTTGATAGTTGAGGATATGGGATTCATTAGATTCCACCTAAATACTCCATTACATATAAATGGAATGCACATTTGATTTAGTGTAAGTGTGACACCATGAATTGGAACAAGGATCCACTAGTATGGGATGATGGAAATGACTTCCATTTGAGTACTCTTCTTCTATGGCAAGGAAGAAAAAAACTCATGATTCATGGGGTATATCTCACTAGATCAAAAGAGAGCTCTTAGTAGACATCTCCTCAAAACTAAGAGTTATCCTTCATAGCCTAGGAAATATTCATTCTTCCAATAGAGAATGTGATGGGTGATTTTATCAGCATTGATATCACATACTCACTTTATACTTTTCATGAAGGATAAATCCACTAGTATGGATGGATCATACAAATCCATGTATAGAAGATGGTTTGCAGAGATAGCTTCTTTAGTATGGATACATATTTGTTTCTTATGGTATCATGTCATATCATTGTTGACCCTAACAAGGGTTTTGACCCTTAGAAGAAATTCGGTTTTTCCACTCTTCATTACATATACCTTCATTATTTATGGGAGATTAGTTCTCTATCTTCATAGGCATGTATGTAATGAGGACTTATGCATTAGTTATGGAAGAGAGGAGAAAATGAATTCATAAATTTCTCTTTTAAAGCAAGGAGAGAGTGCGATTTAGCTTAGAGGTCTCACTTTAGCTCTTGTCACTTGAAAGAGAACAAAGAAAGTAAAACACAATCTCTTCATAAGAGAAGAATTGAGGATGTTTTCCACTAGTGAGAAGAGCTATTTGGAAAATAACTATTAGCCTATATTTCAGAAGGAATTCATTTACTCTACTTTTTAGTGTAATTTTCCTTCACATGTGAGTTTGATTCTCCACTATTTTGAAGGAAAAACAATTATGTGCATATTTTCAATTTTTTGATCAATACAGCATTTGGATTCAAGACAATATCTTTCAAAGGAAAAGGGAGAGCACAATAGATTCCACTACGAGAGCTCTTTTCCTTAGATGGGATTAGAGAGAGAGAGAGAGTTTCACTTTCTCACTTTTAGATTGTCTAGATAGGAGTGGCACTCTTCTATCAAAGGTAATACAGAGATCAGTTAATCATGGTGCTTAGATTAAGTCCCACATGGAGACTCCCGAGAGAAGTAGTTATGCTTATTTCCAAGGATGGTCCTTGACTAGATGAGATGGTCTAGTTATTGATAGAGTAGAGTAACGACTCTCTTAGTTGATGTTTCAAGGATGATAATTGAACATCAATTAGGAGAATGGTAACTTAGGGATGATCTGAATCTCAAAAGGAATGCTTTTTACATTCGTATGGTGAACTAGAGGGAAGAGAAAATGATAGAGTTTGCATAGTGCCTATATATGCTACTCCAAGAGATATTATTCCAAAGGTAATGGATAACAAACCAAAGGATTCTTGGTTAGTGAAATATAGAGAATTCATTCTACTACCAAGGAATTCTTATATGTGAGCTAGATGACGGATCAACATAGAACACAGAATGGTTTAGGTAAAAACCATCACTTGTGGCCACTCAAGGATAGAAATACCTTGAGAGACATGAGGGTAAGTCTATCATCTTAGGTCTAGATGGTTTGGCATCACTTTTTATGGGATTTTGTTCTACATTTCATAGGATTCTATGGTTTATTATCTCCATTATGGTATGATCAAGCCTATAAGCTTGGCACCTTGCATTTTTTTCATATTATTACTCCATCGAGGATATATAATATGGACTTAATTCATTTTGATGATGTTATATATTATGGGAGTGATGGTTTGAAAACTAGGTATACATGGGAGATAGTAGGCACCATGTAGATAGTTTTCCACCTTTAAGATGATCTTTTTTGAGATTTCTTAAGGGAAAAGATATAGGGAAACAATACACAAAGATGATCATGTACAATTTGTATATGAAGGTTGAGGGATGCCTAGAAGTTTATATAGCTTTATTTTTTAGGAAGAAAATTTTTTCCAAGGACAGACAAATGTTATAAAGGAAGCTTATGGCATGAGGGTCCAACAGATTCAGACGGATATGAGATCAAACATCATTTGATCATCCAAGTGTTGGGATGAAGTCTCAAGAGTAGCCTTAAGCAAAGATGCTTATGTTCTATAGACAAACAAAGGTGCTTGGCCTAGTGGTTAAGTCATATGGATGAGAAGGAAGAGGTCTTGGGTTCAAGTTCTATGAGAGACATGGGAGAGTGTTTTTCCCCAAGAGCTCTAGAGCTTTTTAGAAGCATCCACTTGAGATAAACTCGAGTTAACTAGGAAACTTGGTGCACATGTAATTACATGGCCGACACTTGGATGGTTGGTATTGACCTTCCATAGTAGGCAAACCCTTGGAGAGAACTATATAAAGAGGCATAAGGTTGGGAGAAAAAGACACTCATCTCTCTGTGTACGTCATCATAATGCATCATTAGTATCAACGCAGTAACTTCCATGGAGACCTTGATAGTTCATCATAGAAGCTTCCATGGAAAGCTTGTTGACTCATCATCGGCCATAGCCCCTAGCTCATTATTCACGTGTACCTGCACATATTGTCTCTCATAGTCTCTTGACAAATCGTGTTAGCGACCCACAACTTGCCAGGTGCACAAAGTATGGCAATCCATAGATTAGCATGCGGCAAGGTTCGAACTTTGTACCTAGACCTTCAGAGTGCCTCCTTATGACCATCCCGCAAAGATATCTTTGGTATAATGATTATACCTCATTATTCTATATCTGTAACTCTAAATTTCGTACTTAGAACCCCGTGAAGAGGGGCTAGTCATGTTTTGCAAGATTTTAGGAAGAACGGACATACAATTCTAAGGGAAGTTGAGATGTTGAACAAGTATCAGATATTTCTTCATCCTCTCTAACAATTGGTGCAGATAACGCTATCTTGTTTCGTGGCTAGCTATGTGTATTCCACTTGGAGATCGCGGCAGAGGGTATATCTTGAGCACTGATGAAGGGAAAACTTGATTTTCTTTAGAAAAGAAACTCATCTCTCTATGTAGGTCATCGTAATGCTTCACATACTCAACATTGTTACCTTCTTGATAGGACAACCACACTAGAATCCTTCTTAGGGAGTATGACCTCAACGTTTGAGCAATTGAAAACTCAAATTATCACTCTTGAAACTCATATTAGCTCTTTGGTCACTAATAGAGAATATGACAAAGAACCTTCTCATGAAACTGATATGGTTATGGTTAGGAGAGAACCTACACCTCTTAGTACTTTAAAGGAAAAGAATCGTAGGGGCACACCTTTGCGTAAAGACCTAAATCCATCCATATTTATGGTGGATGATAGAGAGAGGAATATGAATGTAGTCTATGATTTTTTACAAAAGTGGATAGACTTGCATCAACTAAAGGGAACCCCATAAGAGTATCGAGTGCTCAAAGCGAGTCTCTAGTTTGGACCATGTGCATACAAATGATGGATGAACCTTAATGAAGCTAAGGCTATTTCTATGGATTGGGCTCAGTTTGAAGCTTTTTTCTAAAAGATTCGTTAATCGAGAATGAAGAAGAGTGTAGTTGGGATAAGCGGGATAGAGTGATGCAGTGGGGTAGACCATTGTCTATATATCTCTCACACTATACAGAGATAATATCAAACAAAAAGGTTTGGATGACTCCCAAAAGATCAAGGTTTTGTTTGAGGGCTTGATAAAGCCATAAAGATTGGGATTAGAAGAAACGCTCGTAAGACCTTCAAAGAATCTATCAAGTATACCCAGCTTTATGAGAATCATAATCACATACATGTATACCTAGTAAATTCACATGCTTCATCATATCAAAATTCAAGCATAGGTCTATGCATATGTAGATATACTCAAAACCAGCAAAACATTTTGCAACCCTTACAAGCAAAGATCCAGTAATAGGATTAATATACCAATAAATGATTTGCTAGTACATGAAGCACATGTGTGAGAAGATGGTTAATTTGTTCCACCTTACCTTAACCAACATACAAAGGAGTAGATTATTGTTAACCATGGTGAAGATTATGCATCCTTCGAAAATGAGTTTTTTCTATTTGTTGGCACAAAAGGAAACAACTATTTATCTAGTTGTCTTGAACCCTTGGGAAAGGTCAAAGAGAGATGAATTCAACATTCTCTAGGTATCAAACATGTACCATGAAATCTTCCTCTAAAAGCTAATAATAATTAAATAAATAAAGATAAAATCAATACACCGATAGCCTTGAAAAGTGAGAGAATATGTAGACATAGAAGAGCAAGGAAATTGCTAACATTTTCTTGATATAACTCATACATTGAGAGTACAAGAATGATCGTATTGCATAAAAGAGGATGAAGCAAGTATCTCAACAAAAGAATGTTTCCTATATGGAATGTCAAACAATGGCAACTACTAAGAGTTGTAGCTTTTACACAATTTGAGCCCCCCCAAAAAAAAGTGGGAAAGAGTGTCCCAAAATTTATGAGGTTTCACACATCATTACCATATCGGATAGGATAGTAGGTCAGATCCAAGTTATAATCAATAAATTACTCGGGGAAGAGATGGTAATGCAAATAAAATCAAGAAAAAAAATTCAATTTGTACAACTATGGAAAGAAAATCGAGAAAAAAATTCAATTCGTACAACTATGCAAAAAAATCACCCTAACATTGGGAGCAGCGATAACACGATATAGAATTGACAAATTTTAAAGATTTTTTTTTTTTACTTTTCACTCAAGAAAGCATAGAATACATTTATATATACAAGGATTATAATAAGAAAGTAATCTAAATATACATAAGCGTTTCAAACTCACTTTTGACCAAATCTGCAAGGGGCAATAAATAAATATACCCATACCAAATGTCACTTGGCAACATCTGGAACTCTACAAAATGTCTAACATTAGGAACTCTACATGATTTCTCGTGATATCTCTTTGCTTAAGAGATCTAAAATCAAATAAAAGACAATATTTGGAGAAGTAAATTTCAACAATTGAGCTAGTAATACAATCGCAAAATCAATAGCTAAGTGTCTTTCTATTTATGCCATTTTCCGCACTATATATCCATTCATAGCTCTCAACATGAGAAACTTATTTTTGGTCAGCATAATCAAACATGCTCACAAAAAAAAAGGGAGGAGGCCGGGCGAGACAATATCCTTGGAGGAGAGAATTCCAATAGCACAATGCTCAAAGAACATGCCGGCAAGTTTTCTTCAACAAAACACATTCATATCAAAAACGGTTGAAGAGTTGCAATAACCTTAAGCTCCATTTCCCATTTAATTCAACTTTCATAATCAGATGGAAAACATATAATCTCATCAACATATCCCTATAAAGTAGTAGAACATTGACCAAAAGAATATGTTACTCAACACACCTAGACATAACAAAAAAGCACAACCCTAAAGTTATTAGCATCAAGATTAAAATTTGTTTGTTCGAAAGAGGCATCCCACTTGTCAAATTAATTGATAAGAAATTCAACCCAGCAAGCCGTAGATTCTCAGCTCCAAAAAGATTCTTTAGATTCTCATAATGATGAGAATAATCCTTAGAGACAACAATAAAATTGTCTTTCGATAAAAAACATGTTTCCTTTGCTTATTTCTTTTGGGGGGGAAAATTTTCACTTATGTTGAATGTCTTGTGTATTTCATTAACCAATGAATACAAACAAATAACTAGACCAAATAAATGTGATACTTTTGTTCTCAAGCAAGATCTTCCCTAATATTCTTGTAAGATCTCTCCCCCTCCCCCTTCATCCTCTCTCTCTCTCTCTCTCTCTCTCTCTCTCTCTCTCTCTCTCTCTCTCTCTCTCAGCGCAGCCTCTTGGGTTCTCTCCATGTCTTAGGCAGCCCACGATCACATCACACGAGGATGCATAGCACTAGCTTTGATGTAGAGAATGTGCCACCGGGCATATATTTAGGGGCCCCTGCACTCATGTATGGAGCACCCATATGGGACCCCGATTAGTTGCATCACCAATGACTGCAATGGAGAGGCCACAAATCCTCATGATTGCCAAACTCATCCGCAACAAATCTTCGATACCCCATGATATCATCATTGTAGAGCTTTCTACACCACCCATGCTAATAGAGGCACTCTTCTAGACATTATGCTTATTACACAAGATCTAGAGCATGGAAACAAAGCACATTGCTTATAGAGCTTTCCAAGCCTCACACGACATGGCACTCGCAAGAGATACCTCCTCATTGTATGCAAAGACATGGGATTGGTTAGTATACCATGGACTTATCATAGACATTCTACCTCCAGTACGATACAAACTCCCAAGCCCCAACCTATTTGCTCTCCTACCAAGAGAGGAATAAGATCATTCGCCAAAAGATAGGACATACATACATACAGAGGACATGATCAGTGGATACACTACCATAGCAGTAAAGAGTTTCAAAAAACAAAAACAGAAATGCTATGGAAATTGCACATACATACATACATACACACACACACACACACATATATATATATATATATATATATATATATATATATATATATATATATATATATATATATATATATATATGTGTGTGTGTGTGTGTGTGTATATGTATGTATATATATCTATATATATATATATATATATATATATATATATATATATATATATATATATATATATATATATATATATATATATATATATATATATATATATATATATATATATGTGTGTGTGTGTGTGTGTGGGTGGGTATGTATGTGTGTGTGTACATATACATATACATATATGTATATATGTATGTGTATCTACACACACACACACACACACACACACACACACACATATATATATATATATATATATATATATATATATATATATATATATATATATATATATATATATATATATATATATATATATATATATATATATATATATATATATATATATATATATATATATATATATATATATATATGTGTGTGTGTGTGTGTGTGTGTGTGTGTGTGTGTGTGTGTGTGCGTATATATGTATGTATGTATGTATGTATGTATGTGTGTGTGTATGTATGTATGTATGTATGTATGTATGTATGTATGTATGTATGTATGTATGTATGTATGTATGTATGTATGTATGTATGTATAGATGTATGTATGTATAGATGTATGTATGTATGTATGTATGTATTTATGTATGTATGTATGTATGTATGTATGTATGTATGTATGTATGTATGTATGCATGCATGTATGTATTGTTAGTATATGATCAATGTCTACCCCTCATGATTGTATGCACATTTTATAAGGCCCCCATCATGAGGAGAAGCCAAACGTGCATTACCCAATTGATGGGAATCCCAACTTGCATGTCGGATGAAGGTCATATTGGACCCTGTCGGAGTCAAAAATCATTTATATTTGTTAGGTCGGTTCAACCGGCCTGAGCCGTGTATGGCAATTATGGGGGCGATGGCCGCCCACGCTCTACCACCCATGTATAGCCGTCCATGGAAGGCCACCCATGATCCTATATATATACATGACTTCTGCACTACCTGAAACATCGAATTGAGCCAGCATACCTCTACCTTGTATCTCCCTATCTAGAGTTGTCTAGATCACCATTTAAGATCTACCTTGAGAGCGCATGGGTGGACAACGCCATCATCTTTGTACTTGCTGCTAGTAGAAAATTGTTGAGATTCTCCTATATCTGTTATCTTCTCTGTTATTGCTTCTGTGTTATATTGCGTAACTATTGTCTTACATGGTATCAGAGCCATAAGGTTCGAATAGCTTGAGAAGTATCACTATTTTAGCCTACTAGAATACTAGAATATCAGTAGATTATTCGAGTGATTATATGATGGCTTCATCGTCAAACATTGGTCTTGGTGCTTCAGCTAATGTTAATGCTCCACCTATTTGAATTCGCCCACTTGCACTCACTAAAGGGAAGCTGGATAGAACCAACTATACACTTTGGAAGTTCAAAATTTTTGCAATTTTGGACTCCTATGAATTACTTGACACTGTCATGGGACCGATGGGATTGGATCCAGAGCTTGTACCAGTTGAAGATCCACCGAATTCAAGATTGATGATTCAGCCAGATCCAGATCTTCTACGAGCTTGGAAGAGGCGGAATGCTGATGCATTATGTGCGATTGTCACTCGTGTAAGTGATTCTGTGCTTACTTTAGTTCAACATACTACTAAAGCACATGAGGCTTGGGGCATATTGGCTCGTCAATATGAGACCAAGAACCACACTAGGATACAGAATTTAGAAAATCAGTTGGCAAATGAAAAGCATTCTGATTCTGAAAAGACTAAAGATTTTATCAAATAGATAAAACATCTTCAAGATCAATTGGTTGCAGTTGGTGTTGTTATAACACCAGAAGAACTGGCTCAAAGATGTGTACATGTTCTTCCAGCAAATTAAGACTCAGGTAAGACTAACTCCCCTTACATTTGAAGAGTTTTGTGCGATGCTTTTAGAAGAAGAGATGCGGCTGAAGAATTGACAAAGTACAAGTGATGCTGCATTCTCAGTAAATGCAAAAGTTAAAGGCTCTTTTGATGGATCAAAGAAGAAGCCAAAGGAGAAAAATTTCACATGAAGTTGCTTCTATTGTGAAAAGAAAGGCCATGCCATCAAGGATTGCAGAAAGAAGCAAGCTGATGAACAAAATGGGATTGTAAAATCATCGTGGAAGAACAAAGAGTCTGCAAACAACACAGAGTTGGAACTTTGAAGAGGTATGCTCATCTGCTCAAGCTCGTGTTGATGAACCATGGATTTTAGATAGTGGAGCTTCTCGCCATATGACCAATAAAAAGGATTGGTATAGTTCCCTAGTGCCTCTGCAAGAATCCATCAATGTAGTGGTGGGAAATGACTCCAAGTGTCCAGTCAAAGGAACTGGAACCATCTCTTTTATCACTTCTCCAGGTGTTGAGAAAAAGTTATTTGATGTTCTCTATGTACCTACACTTAAAAGAATTTTTGTCAGTTTCTGCAATAACAAATCGTGGCCTCGAAGTTCACTTTAATAAGAATGGTGCAGAAATCATGGATTCATCAGGTAATGTTGTAGGTAAAGGCATACGACGGGATAACTTGTATGAGTTAAGTGATTTAACTCCTACAGAAGATAAAGATGTAAGTAGGTTATGGCACCAACGATTTGGGCATCTCAGATTTGCAGTTTTGAAGGAGATGCAAAGAATAGGGATGGTTTCTCATTTGCCTGCATTTTCAGAGTTGCAGGAACCTTGTGAAGCTTGTATGATGGGCAAGCAACAACGAAAGGAATTTCCAAGAGAGACCAGCAATCGATCTCAAGATCCTCTAGAATTGGTACATGCTGATCTCTACGGTAAAATGTCTACACCTGCTTTAGGAGGATCTTTCTACTTTTTAATGTTAGTCGACGATTATAGTAGAAAGATGTGGGTTTATTTCATTCGAGAGAAAGCTGATGCTTTTGAAAAATTTTAAACGTGGCATAAGTATGCGGAAAATGAATCAGGAAGGAAACTAAAGAAATTCAGAACAGATAGAGGAGGTGAATTCTTGTCAACAGAAAGCCAATAATTACTGTAAAGAGCATGGTGTGAAAAGGCAACTTACCACAGCTCATACACCTCAACAAAATGGTGTTGTTGAGCGCAGGAACAGGACAGTAGTTGAAATGGCTCGTTGTATGTTAAAGGATCAAGACATGCCTGATTCATTCTGGGCAGAAGCAGTCAATACAGCCGTCTACATCCTCAATCGAAGCTACACAAAAGCACTGAAGGGGATGACTCCTCAAGAAGCATATTCTGGTAAAAAGCCTTCAGTTTTGCATTTCAGAATTTCTGGTTGTTTCTGTTATGCACATATTCCTGATTCAACAAGATCAAAGTTGGACTCAAAAAGCAAAAAGTGTGTCTTCCTAGGATATAGTGAAGAGTCTAAAGCATACAAGTTGTGGGATCCTGAGGCAAGGAAGATTTTTATCAGCCGAGATGTGGTGTTTGATGGACGACCCCACTTAGTAGAAGATAAAGGTAAATCTACTATCTCATCAAACAGAGAAATATCTCACCTTGTGCCTATCAAAAGACAGGTTAAAGTTGAGGAGGAGGAAACATCTGATGAAGAAATTTCCTCAATAAAAATCTAACCAGTTGTAGCTGCACAGCGTAAGCTACTACCGAAGTGGGCACAACAACTCTTTGATGATCACAATCCACATGTAGATGTACCAGAATCATCCTCGGATGGATTACAAAGATAAAAGAGAATAGAGGAGCAAAGAAGAGCCTCAGAACACATTGTTAACATGGCTCTAATGGCAAATATCATGGGCTCGATAAAAGAACCTAGCACCATTGAAGAAGCCCTTGATGATCCGAGTTGGAGAGCGGTAATGCAGTCTGAGTATGATAGTATACTCAAAAATGATACATGGGATCTAGTCGACTTGCCGCCAAAGAAGAAGGTAATAGGTACTAAATGGATTTGGAAAGCTAAGTATAAAGTAGATGGAACATTAGAAAAGTATAAGGCAAGATTAGTTGCACAAGGTTTTTCACAGATCGAAGGATTTGATGTTCAAGAAACTTTTGCACCAACAGCACGCATGACAACTATTCGGACAGTACTTGCAGTAGCTGCACAAAAGGCTTGGCCTATTTTCCAGATGGATGTCAAATCTGCATTAGAAAAGTATAAGGCAAGATTAGTTGCACAGGGTTTTTCACAAATCAAAGGATTTGATGTTCAAGAAACTTTTGCACCAACAGCACGCATGATAACTATTCGGACGGTACTTGCAGTAGCTGCACAAAAGGCTTGGCCTATTTTCCAGATGATGTCAAATCTGCATTTTTGAATGGCCACCTCAAGGAGGAGGTATATGTATCTCAACCACCAGGTTTTGAGGTGCCCAATTCAAAAAATAAAGTTTACAGGTTGAAGAAAGCTTTGTATGGACTTAAGCAAGCTCCACGGGCTTGGTACCAACGGATAGATAATTTTTTCAAAAATATGGGTTTTGAAAGAAGTATTTTTTATGTTAACTTGTATGTAACGAAAAGGGATAGCAAGCTAATTGTTATCATTGTATATGTAGATGATTTGACCATTACAGGAGATCATCAGGAACTCATCAATCAAACTCGGATGAGCTTGGGAACTGAGTTTGAAATGACAGATTTAGGTCTACTCCATTTTTTTCTGGGAATTGAAGTATGGCAAAGGAAGGATGGCATTTTCATCTCACAACAAAAATATGCGAAAGAATTTCTCAAGGCATTTGGAATGATGGACTGCAAGCCAACTAGCACACCTATGGAGGTAAATCATAAGCTATCTATGGATCATAACATGCCTGATGTAGATGCTAAGAAGTATAGGAAGCTCGTTGGAAGTCTTATTTTTCTGTGCAACACTAGACCAGACATTTGCTATGCTATTGGAGTATTAAGCAGGTTTTCCAACAAACCTAAGGAGAGTCACTGGAATGCTAGAATGAGAATTCTAAGGTACATTGCAGGAACCTTGGATTTTGGTATTTTTTATACCACAGATACACTCCAAGGATATTGTGATTCAGATTGGGCTAGAGATTGTGATTCTAGAAAATCAGTTTTTGGATATTGTTTCTCACTTGGTTCAGGAATATTTTCTTGGGTAAGTAGAAAGCAACCAACTCTCGCACTCTTCTCCACTGAAGCAGAGTACAAAGCAGCTTGTTTTGCTTCTTGTGAGGCAGTCTGGTTAAGGAGAATTCTTGCAGATCTAGGCTTTTCATCAAATATGGCGACTGTACTCAAGTGTGATAATCAAAGTTGTATGGCTATTGCAAAGAACCCAGTATTTCATGCTCGCACCAAGCACATAGAAATACAGTACCATTACATTCGTGAGCAAATTGAAGATGATATTGTGGAGCTCGAATATTGCCCAAGAGAGGCAAATTGTGCTGACATATTCACTAAAGTACTTGGAAGAGAGCAACTCAATAGGCATCTTCAACAGATGGGCATAGGACCGAAACCTACTTAACTTTTTCATCGGTAAACATTGATTGGGGTGTTAGTATATGATCAATGTCTACCCCTCATGATTGTATGCACATTTTGTAAGGCCACCATTATGAGGAGAAGCCAAGCGCGCATTACCCAATTGATGGGAATCCCAACTTGCATGTTGGATGAAGGTCATATTGAACCATGTAAGATATTCTAAGGAAAGGGAGTTACCAGGGTCCCCAATTATGGGGTCCGAGGCAACGGGGAGTGTTGGCAGTAGTCAAGGAACTGAAGGATTCACAAGACAAGGAAGCCTACGAAGGGAGTCGGAGCGAACAGAAAGCACAAGCAGACACAGTAGTCAAAGAAGATCTGGCAAGTAGGCCATTTTAATTTTTCAGGCATCAAAGAGTTGGGCACACAAGAAGAAGGAGCAAGTAGGGAGCTCCAGGAAATGTATATCAAAAGGTTAGAAGAAATCCCTACAAAAATAGTGATTTTCATCACTAAAAACCATTGTAAATACCATTTCATATTTTTGTAGCTCTATTTTGTGCAAGCCAAAGAGTCCTTGAGCTTGAGGAGCTTTAGAAGTACCTACCTATCAGTTTTCACATTTTTTAGACTCCGTTTGAACCTCCAAATAGGGCAGAGAACCTAATTTTTAACTAGGCCGGACACTAGGTCTGGACAAGGCCAAAACCTAGTCAAAAACTATAAATAGAGCTAGAGAGCTCATTTTTGGGGTTAGCTTGTAATAGAATTGAACTTGTATGAGCACTCTTGAAGTAATCTAAAAGAACTCCATTGCTTCTCACTCTTTGTCTTGCCTTGTGTGCACGTGTGTGTGTATGTGTGTGCATGTTAGTGTGCTTCGCACTCACGCACTTGTGCCTTCACTTGCTCGAGGTCATCATACCATCCTCACGTCTTCCCCGATTGACATTAAAGGAGGTGCTACTCATCACTGAGCTACACCAAATTTTGGCGCCGTTGCCGGGGATAGAGCTTTGGGGACGAGCGTGTGATGGTAAGACGTAGAGTTGAGGCGTTGGGGTCATAGGTATTTTCTTCACTTTTATCTATTTTCTTTTGTTTTTATCATCTCCATCATCATCCTCACCATCTCCCACATCCATCTCCATCATCGCGAAAAATTTCAGTTTTTGGTCATATCACCCCTCCCATACCATTTCCCTCATTTCACTTGTGAGAGAGAGTGTTTGTGTGCTTGTGATTTTCTGTGTTTTTTGAGATTTTCTGCAGGAATCAGCATCCCCAGCAGCTGCACCAGCTTCAGCAGGTAAAAAATTTGTCTGTGCAGGTCCCGAGGCGTTGACCTCTGTCAATCGCGACCGACAGAAAAGTTGGTTATTTTGCAAAACAGTGTATAATTCTGATGTATAGGCCTAGAGCTTCATGAATATGTGTTTAAAATTTGAAATTCCTCAGTTTTCTGTCAATCACGATCGACCTGTCAATCGCGACCGACCCAGTCAATGATTGCTTGACCACGATCGACAGACCCTCGCGACGAACCTGTCAATCGTGATCGACAAACCACGACGGATACTTGCCGACTAACCTGTCAATCGCGACCGACACGTCAATCACGACCGACAGAGTCAACGATCGACTGACCACGATCGACTGAACTTACGCGTGACACGTGTCAATCGCGATCGACCCATCAATCGCGATCGACGAGTCAATCGCGACTGATAGCCCCGACGGACCTGACAATCGCGACCGATCCAGTCAACGATTTCTTGACCACGACCGACAAACCCTCGCGACGGACCTGTCAATCGCGACCGACCCATCAATCGCGATCGATAGAGTCAATGACCCTTTGACCACGATCGACTGAAAATCCGGGCCACGTGTCAATCGCGATTGACCCATCAATCGCGACTGACAGCCACGACGGACCTGTCAATCGCGACCGACACGTCGATCGCGATTGACCTATCAATCGCGATTGACAGAGCTTGTGAATGCGATTGACGGGCAAATTTGGCCAATTTTTTAGGGCAAAAAATAGTGGTCTAATTTTTTGACAAATTGTGGGACAAATACTAGGGTTCATCATTGCTTTGTGAGGCCGGTACCCCAAAGCATTTCGAGAAGTCCTGTTTGCCTGTTAACCTGTTTAAAATCCTGTTTTAGCCCCAAAACCCTGAACTGGTCTAACTTTCTCATACGAAATCCGATTGCGGTGATTTTTGTTTTGTTGGAAAGCTCGTGGGGAGTACAACCAAAACTTCCTCTGGTTACGGTGAAATTAATGTCAGGATTATTAGATAGGGTAATTTGAAGTTGACCATATCCCGGGGTAGGAAAACTAAGTTTCACTTGGGATTGTTTCCCATAGAGGCAAAAGGCAATTGGGTCTGTGAATTACATGCATGAAAGTGATCTGTCTGTCAACTGAATTCAATTCTTGAGCTAATTGTGGACTTTTTCAGGTTCTTTGAGAGCATCAAAGAGTACTTGAAGCAAGAGTAAGTGCGAGCTTGGGAACACGCTTCCTGGGCATACAAGGGCAACCAAGGGAAGAAACTTAAGGTTGGAAATTCTCAACACCCTCTGTCAATCCCTAGCATAGGCTAAGTACGGATAGAGGTCTTGATTAATTAAGGACATGTTAAGAACGACCAAGTCCAAGAACTCTAATCACTCAAGTGCAAGTGCTAGGAGATTACAATTGCGAAACAACCTAAGGGAAAAGCTTAAATTGAGCGACCACACTCACAGTACGATAAAATTTAAGTGTTCCTTGCGACGAAGATTAAATGGACAAGAAGTGACACCCTAAGGGCAATTAAAAAAGAACAAGGGACTAATACAAAAGAACTCAGCAACGCAAAGTGTACTTGGGAAAATTTGAGATCATTCAATTGGGCATATGAACCTTAGATCAGGTCGACACCTAGGGAGAGATAGACAAAGTCTTAGATCTTCAGAGGCTAGTGTCAATCATACTGCTAGGTCTTGGGCCCAGATCATTCGTATTACCCTAGCTCTGAGACTAGCGAGTCTGAGATGTCCCACGGTATGGAGAGACCTACAGGAAGCTCCAGAGTGTCATATTTACATAAGGTAGAAGGCCCTTACAAGACGCAACTCGATACCTTAGGACCAACCGATTAGGCGCTAGCATCTATGAGGACGGCCTAGGAAGATCTGTGGTCCAGATTAAAAACCCTGACCAATCCATTGGGCTAGAGCACCCAGCTGTCAAGTTTGAAAACGGAGCATACCTAGACAAGGAAGGGACAATATATGTAGTCACCAATCACCCAAATAGGACAGATGAATTTGGGAATGTGATCTCAGAAGCAGATTTAGGTGACCTGGAGCAAGGAAACATGGGTGTAGAACCTAGAACCCCCCGAGGCAAATCTGTTCTCACTAGGATTATCACACCAGAGTGGATTCCCCAAGACAATAAGAGCATAGATCTACTCCTGAACCGAGAGACTGATGAAGCCTTTTTGAGGTATACATCTGATCAGCCGAATGAGGTAGGAACAATCATGATATATGAGTTCAAAGATCATGATAGTCCAGGCAGAGTTTCTACTTGGATCATGCTTCAGAGAGGGTCTTTGTGGTTACAGAAAATGATAGGCATGCTTACACTTGGAAAGGTGAATTTATTTTCCCCCAACCAAGATCGAATGTGTCCTTTGGTCACTCAGGAGCTGGAACATCCCAAGCTCATGGAACTCAAAGAGAGAGACATAGAGATAGACCGGAGGTAAGCTTTGCCAACCTAGTGGGAAGAGACTAAACGAGAACGGAAACAAATAGAGTGGAAACTTGAGGGACTTAGAGCCCCAAGGAACCAAAGGAATGCTGATGATTTCCCTCTGCCAAGGCCTAGGGAACACACCAGGATTTTGAGACCGACTCAGTTAGTTAAGTCCATGAAGAATTACTTCGATGGCACAGGAGACTCATATGATCATGTGGCCGAGTTTAGGCAAGTCTTGAGAGCTGAACAAGTTGAGGACCTGTTCACGCAATATAATGCCTTTGGTCTAACACTTAGGAACACAGCCCTTACGTGGTTTCAACCATTGAATGAGAGACAGTTCAAGAGCATAGACCAACTTTTAGAGGCTTTCATCACCGAATTCTATAAAAGAGGCATAAGGCATAATACTCCCTCATTGATACATAGCTTCAAGCAGACCCCTCAAGAGACCGTGAGACTTGCAGGAAGAAGATTTAGGCAATATCTTGAGAGATGCCCTGTTCCTGAGTTACCCACACCTGCCAAACAAGTGGCTTTATTCTTGGATGGATTGCTAAGTACAAAGGTGCGATCTTATGTGTACTTGAAGGACCCTAGGACCATAGAAGAGTGTGTACACATATGCATCGACATCGAGGATAACCTAGGGGAGGAACTAGAGCTTTCAAAAATCTACAAAGATTCTGATAGTGCTTCTAGCCTCTCTTCCTCACAATCCACATCAATTGAGGAACTCGTTGAGAAAGTAGCTCAAAAACTAGGTGTCTCTAGTAAACAAATCCCAAGGTTTGCCCCAGTAAAGAGGTGGTATACTTGCGGTAGTGACCATATGGAAAACGTATGTCCCATCATGGCTCAACCCCAAGTGAATCCTAGTAGCCAATACTGCACCATAGAACGGAGATACACAAATCACACAGCACAAGATTGTCCATACAATAAGCAAGCTGTTAGACAAACCTACCCTCAGCCCTATCCACAACAAGGGAAGATACCAAAACCAATACCCTCCACAACAATATGGTAGACCGCAGCAATCCTATCAACAACCCTACCAAAACCAACAAAGGCCACAACCTGTGTTAGCTCAACAACCTCCAACCCCCGCTAATGTGATTCCTGTAAAGTATGCAGCTGCTGAGGAAAATTTGAATAGAGCCATAGTCCTAGTGACTCCATTGCTCTCAGAAAGTGACCCGAGTGATCATAGTTTTGATTCCACTCACATTGATAGCCCTCAGGCTTACTATATGCAGTCTCCTGAACATGGTGAATCCTACTATAGTGAAGAACCGAGTGAACCAAGTTGGGATCCAGAGTATGCAAACATCATGTACACAAATCCCAATACTAGACCTCAACCTAGGTAGGTAAGACCCCCATTCCCTAGAGGACCATGCTACAGATGTCAAGGAGACCACCTCATTCGTGGTTGCCCAATGCCTGCATCTACGCAACCTCAATCAGTAACAATTCAGGGCTTTTGTCAAGATTGCGGGAAGGAGCATCTCTTATGAGACTGTCCAAAGAATCCCAATAATATGCCAAAAATAACTCCAAGTAACGTTATTGGGTTAGTTGTAGACTCAACAGGAAGTGTCACTTCCACTGCACCAGTGCAAGTGGTCACTAGGGCCCAGGCTTTGCAACAGAACCTAGGAATAGGTCAAGAGAAGAGTGCAGAGGTTAGTGAGACCAAGAGCATAGCCAAGAAACGGTCGAGAGCCTAGAAGGGTAGCCGAGAGAGAATGAAAAGACAATGGTCTAAAAAGATGAGCGACTTAGAAGAAAGCATAAGAGAAACAAAAGCCAAAATTGTTGAACTCACCTCTCAAACGAACTCCCACATACCACCACCACCCTCATTTCCATCACCATCTAACCCACCATCTGTCCACCTACCTAAGACCATCCCACCAACCCCTAGAGTAGGATCAGTATTAGCTGACCCCACTCTTGAAGACATAGACATGATGCTTAAGGCATATCAGGCCAGAATCCAAGAAGGGCCAAATGTGACGGAGCATGACAAGTGCTACCCCAGAGCTGACCTAGAGATAGAAAGAACCAAGCTTTGCGCTAAAATGGTTGCATTGGCTCAGACCATGTTTGAAGCTAGTCGTCTCTTCAACTACTCTGGCTCAGCTAAGACACAATTGCACTTGGATGGACTCCTAGAGAAGTTAGAGAGCATAATTGCAAGATCTGCCAAGGAAGAAAAAAATCAAGGAAAAGATGAGGCAAGTAAAAGAATAAGCCTTCCCCCACAGGAAGCTTTTGTGCCCAATTCCACTGAACCAGACACCTCCTCTTCTATGAATAGGTACACACCAGAATTCCTACGAGAGATTCAAGAAGACAAATGGGCTAATGAAAGTGAAGTCCCTCCTCCCATTGAACTTGTGGATGACACACATGATCAATTCCCACAAGATATTCCTTCCATTTATGGAGAGGAGGAGAGTGCACAAAGTCAAGAGAGGTTAGACTTCGAGTCTAACTCCCTCCACGAATTACCCCACTTCACAGGCCCATGGGAAGTCAAGTCTACTTGTATGAGAGCACCCACGGTCATGGTAAGGAACGAAGACTCAGTCATACCTAGGAATACGGAGGTAGTGAAAAACACTAAGGTGCAGTGCAACCTCACTTTAGAAGAGCTACTCAAAGTTAGGCCAGAATTATGGAAACATGTAGCTAACCAAATGCCAGAAGTAGTGAAACCCCGTTCCAAGGTAGGTTCTCATAGAACAGTGCCAGAAATTCCTCTAGACAAGATAGGAGATATGAGTGAAGGTTAAGAAGGAAACACCTATCTTCCCATTACCCATCAGGGGTACACAACCAAGGCAATTCTAGACTCAGGTGCAGGAGTTGCTATTGCCACCACTTCTCTATGGAAGCGTTGGGGCAAGCCAGCACTCAGGCCCACGAGGATGAAATTGCAAATGGCTGATGGCCACATAGAAAGACCCTTAGGCTTGCTGGAAGGGATAACTCTCACTACATGCGGTGTGGAGTTTGAGCATACTTTCGCCATATGTGATTTCAGCAAGAACTATGCCTATGAGATGATTTTGGGAAGACCATTTATGCGACAGTTGCAAGTGGTACAAGATTGGGGAACCAATTCCTTGTATTTGCAACACCTAGGTTTCACGACCAAGGTTAATCTCAAAGATTACTCTCATAGAGATGTCCCTCCTATCCAATGGAATCCTATTCATAGAGCCAAAGATGATACAGAGTCTGTGCACTCCATAGGATCAGGATCCTCATGGATGCATGAAGACACTCACTTATGGATGTGTAAAGTGGCAGTAGAAGAGGAGAAGAGAGAAAAAGCCAGAGAGATAGGTGCAAAAGAAACCCATAGATCCATTCAAGACCCAGCCTATGCACCTATAGTATTTCCTGATGAAGAATTTGAACCCCACGGCTGGGCAGAGATCCAAGCAACCATGGATGTAGCCATCAATGAAGAACAATGGACACCACACTATGATGAGGATGGCTATGACATATCAGTTTTCTCCATAGAGCCAATCATGGGAGATGCAGTTTTAGAAGAGTGCGAACCTAGCCCTGATGCATTTGAGGATGCAAGTGACTCCGATCTAGACTCAATCATTATGGACCCACCTTTTGCATCAGATGAAGAATACTTCTATGAAGTAGAATTTAAATCCCAGAGGCACGGAGAGCTTACAAATGATGTAAGGCTAGCCACACATGTGACCCCTAAGGATGAAGGAAAGAAAAGAAAGAAGACAGAAGTCACACCAGAAGAGGAAGAATCTTTGTTTTAGGTCCCTGAAAACTTTAAAAAGTATGAGATAGACGACAGGAGAGTCATGATAAGAATGCCTAAAAGAGAGGCACAATCAGGAGAGGCCTATGATAACAAAGAAACCACCAAGAAAATAGTGGTAGCCCTAGAAGAAGGAGAGGAGAGATGCACTTACATAGGACATGACCTGACGGAAGAAGAAGAGCACGAATTGATAGCCTTGCTAAGAGAATACAGAGATGTATTCGCTTGGAGTTACAAGGATTTGAAGGGTGTTGACCCAGACATATGCTCGCACACAATTCCCATGACCTCAGACGCGAAACCCTCTAAGCAAAAGCCATACACATATAATGATAACTATGCTGCTAAGATCAAAGAGGAGATAGATAGACTGGTGGAAGCTGGATTCATCTATGAAATTGAGCACACTGAGTGGATATCCCCCATTGTAGTGGTGCCCAAGAAGAATGGAAAGCTACGTGTATGCATTAACCTGAAGAAGGTTAATGCAGCCACAATTCGAGA
>CM035421.1:181893627-181958627 GCA_020310875.1 Ceratopteris richardii | reverse complement strand
ACTGTGTATATCTCATTGTGCATCTGCAGGCTGCCAAAATTAAAGCTCATTTCGGCTTGTAAACTTACAACTTCAAAGGTTCTGCTTGATGTCCACTGATTGGCAGCATAAATTTCAAACAACAGGATATCATCAACCGTACTTGATTGATATAATCCTTCTATAATGAGGCCATTGTAAAGCCTCTCCACCGAAAATCACTTTTGGAGCAAAACACTAACTCTATGATACAAAAGAATGCACCTCAAACCTATGGGAGTACTGAAGGTGAGTATATTGTGTGGAGCCAGGCCAGATAGCAGTTCATGCATTTCTTCTGCATGCCACACAGACAGGTATAGAATCTACTTTCAAAAGAATCACCTTACCTGCGAGCAATGGTGAATAAACAGCACTAGACAGCTCTCTTTCCATCATAAAAACTTGCCTGCCCCAAAGGGAGGGAGATGCATTTTCCTTTGTGAATTGGCACAGCTGGCAATGATCAACTTCTTTTTACCCACCAGCCAATGGCTTCTGCCGATACCTGCTTTGTATCCTCCTCAGTCTCTCTTTGTTCTTCTTTTTCTTCTCCAAGCGCTGATTGATGTGTGCTTGACGCTCCCTCTCGAACATTCCATGCCAGAAAACTTCACCTGTTTGAGGCCAGAGCCTTCCCTTACTTGAACCAATCTGGCCATCATCAAATTCTTCTGCCAAGTCTTCATCCATAGCCTTCAATGTGCTGTACATGAAAAATTTGATCCATATTTGTCCCTGCCTTCCATCCAATGCATGCTGCTCATGCATTACTCCAGTCTTTGGATCAACATATATCATAACCCGAGCACTGTGATAAGCCCAAACATTGACCAGAAGCTCAAGCAATCTGCAGTAACAATGCTTTGCCTGCAAATTCATGGAAAAGACAATACCCAGGTGTTCAAAGCTGATGCTTACCATTGCTTTGAAGAAAATGGGCATGATGATTATCACGACCAATGTCAGTTGACTTCTAGTTCTCGATTAATGTTTATCATACATGTGAGGATAATGAGCACATGCAATGGCCACAGATGCTTAATACAGTGCTTTAAGGTAGCATTTTGAGAGAGGATGAGTAGAAATCAGAGGAGATCATAATCAGAAAGAGAAGCACATTAACACATATATACATGCAGATGTAGGTAAAATTAAAAGCACATGTGCATGCATATACATGCACATCTGCAAATAATCTGTACTCTGATGATCAATTCTACCATACCTCAGGCTCTGATACCCCTAAGCAGCAATTCCCATTATCATGATGTTCTGCATAGAGTTGCGAGTCTAAAGCATCAACAAATATCCTACATCGGATCAAATCTCATATAGTTAATGCTAAAGTGCTCACATCTGAAAAGCTGGAATTCAGAAACCTTGCATTTGGATCACATGTGTACCTTGAAAACATCACAAACTCCAAAAAGGATGATGTAGGCATTGCCCAACAATGGAGAGTCGACCATTTTCCACCATCAACTGGCATAGGTGGCAAAGATGACCAGGATGAAGGAAGTCCATACATTTGTTTAAAGGCTTTCGTAAACACAGACCTGTAGGAGACTTCAATCTTCTATAATGATGAAGACAAACATGCCAAATATGATTGATAATATGACAAACCTGCAGCTATTATTGTTGATCAGGTCACAAAAAGACCAAAAATCACCATGGATAGTCTGTACACTCTCTTCCTCTGCCGTATGGCCCCAAAAATAAAATGCATTCCCATGCTCTGTATTTTTTATAGAGTCTCTTAAATTTCTCTCTGCTTCTACTGACAAGGAGACCTGCATTGTTAAAATAACCAAAGTACTCACACATAAAGAGATAAGGCTCATAGGACTAACATTCGCTGTGTGGTGTATCTTTTCATGAGCCTTAACTGCAGGATCTTATATCAAGACTAAATTTCCATTCGATACCTTTCTAGCAGACGCCCGCCAAGACTGAAAACCGATCCAGGAGTTCTTGTGAATCCTATCAATGCGATTTGCAATTGCAAATAGAGCTCCAAACTCGCACAAAACTTCTTGATAATAGGTGTTATTCAGCAAAGGGAGGCGGGATGCAGCATCTATATCATCGTGTCCAGATCTCCTTTGCCTTGGTATCTAAGAACCAGAAATATGAGGCTCTGAGATCATGACAATGTGTAGTAGAGTAGTTCAAGTTTCAACCATGGAATGGAGTATGGCACTTACCAAGCTTACCCCTCTATAAGTGGGATCATCTTCATGCACAAAGACAGAAGCACCCAGTCCATAATAGGGTTCATAAATGCATAGAGGCTGACCAGTTCTTTCAAGTTCACCATCATCTCGTTCATGAAGCTCTGTTTTCTGCAATCTTTCCATCTTTTTAACAACTTTATATACATCTTCCCAAGTTCCATGCAAAAGTTCACGTCTCTCATCGATCTGTAGAGAGGTTTGAGCAACAAGTCCTTAGGCAGTGTGTGCAACATTTAATTGCATTCCAAAGAGTAAGTCCACTCAAGCTGGAAACCATAGAATCTATTTTCAGATGTGTTTGAGGTGAAAAAACAAAAGCATTGAAAGTGTTACTATGATCTGTGGAGGCATTCCACATTCCCATTCATTTTCCCAAGAATGAATACAATTGTATAGAATCCTTCATGTCACAATGTTCAATAAGAATTGTTATCATGCCTATACCCACAGCCTCTTTGACAACTTGGCTGAATGTCTTTTTTGGCTCTCTATCGTTTTTCACGTTTCATAAGTTAACAGGGAAGGAGGAATGAACAACCAAAAATTAAAATTATATATTAAAAAAAAAAAACGAGGGGAGGCAGGGTGAGGGGGAAAAACATGAATTCGATATGATAAGTGGGAAAAACAGTAGAACAGCCCCTTTGTAACTTGAGAGAGCTCTCAGCTCACTGAAGGTCCTAGTGGCTAAGAGCCGCTAGCTTGTTTCTTCTGATAAAAGTTGAAAATGATTAATCTGTACATGTACCACATTATCAGAATTGATGACATACAAAAACTGATTTGATGGTATTCTACATGAGAAAAAACCCTTGAAGTTCCTGGACTTGTAGGATACAGAACTGAAACACTCATGTCACTTGTTTGATCTTTTTTCCTAGGCATGGGACAGCTCTATTGATGCATACTGGTGTATAAGTGGTCCATATACATCCATCAGAAATTCATATTTTTAGACAATCATCATTTAGGTTCTGTTTCACATGGATAGATCATGATCAATGTCCAATACATTGCAGTGGCACTAACTAAATTATGAAACTCAAAAAATGAATAAAAGCTAAGATAATAGTGGTGCCGACATGTCTGGATGGCTAGATCAATTTAGGAAACTTGTGTAAATCAAACGAGAACAATATTTGGGTGGTTCAGTCCTTGAGGAGTTTGTCCCAAGGGCTTTGTATACATTGAAGTATCACCAATGCTGATGAAAGGAAGGGGGGGGGGGGGGGGGGGGGGGGGGGGGGGGGGGGGGGGGGGGGGGGGGGGGGGGAGAGAGAGAGAGAGAGAGAGAGAGAGAGAGAGAGATCAGCACACATGCTTCTGGTAAAACAGAAAACTTTCTTCTTCTTATTATTACAAAAAAAAAGGACAATTCAACAAGACAAGGTTTGGTAGAAGAGCTAAATACTATAGAAGTACCAAACTTGCTAGTTGACCTGCATTTCAAATCCATCTGAAATCGTCCCTTCAACTTACGGAAAATAATGGAAGTCTGGATGAGTAAAATGGGAAAAAAGGCCCCCGGCAGGGGGGGGGGTGATATACCTTAGCAAGCTGCTTCTAGTAAAAAAACTGTCTATCATTTGGCTTCAAAAAACTTTAAACACAGGATGCAAGAGACAACATCATTGAAACATCTCAAATTACATTCTATAGTTTTCTTCAGCTTTCAAATAATAGACTCAAATATTGACACTGTCAAAACTCTTTGTATTGTTGTAAAGAATGGTGAACGTTTTGTATCCCACCTCTTTGTTGTTGAAAATGCAACCTCCCACAAGACGGATTCCACATAGTCTCAGTTTTGTTCAGTTTTAGACAAAGTCAACCATGGTCAAACCAAGGTCAAAGATTGGCAAAATTGCTCAAAATTACTAAACAAAAAATTAATATGGAAAGTATAGGTCAAGAGCTATCTATTGATATGTAGCAGTTGGACCACATTTCCATGCTCAAAAGTCAAACCCTAATTTCTGAATTTGTGAGAAAAGCAACTTTTATGCATAAAAACCAGTTTTTAAAAGAAAAAATCAAAATATCATATAATTATAACCCAAAAAATATAAAAAATAGTAAAAAAAGCCAAAATTAGGGTTTTCAAAAATTACAAAAGTCTGTCATTTGAGTTTTAAAATGCTTTTTAGTTTTGCTTTTCATTGAGAAACAAAAACTATATAAACAAGTTGTCTATTTACTCAATTCATCACTTCTTGAAGAGCTTAAAGCTTAGAGCATGACTATGGAGAGGTCTTCTTCACCTTGGAGGGCAGTAGCTAGGATTTGTGATTCTTCTATATCAAGGAGGACATGAACTTGGAACTTATCTATACTTGGAGGAGATCATCTTCACTTTATGGAGATTGTGAAATTATGAAGATATCCTGCATATCGATACATTTATATGCAATCTTTATGTTTATTAGTAACATTCATGTACTTCCTATTTTGGAATATATTGAATATATGTGGAGCTTTGCTTCTTCATCTCTCTATTGTCTTGTCCATAGTGCCCAGCACGGTTGAAAACAAGTCGGTACAGATTGGTCCGAAACGAAGTTTCGGAGTTTGCAAAAATTTGGAAACAACAGGGAACGGGAAACGGGAAATGGAACATACAGTGCACACTCTTATGCATAGTACATACATGCATTGAACATTCATACACATGGCACACACATATTACATACATATTGCATACATGATAGTACACATAATATATATACATACACAAGCACAATGTACATACATACACTATTGCACACTCACATAATGTACATACATAGTACGTAGTACATATTGACATGCCACACACAATAGTAAATACATACATACTACATACACACACATAATGTACATACATACTACACATACATATTAGATACTTACTACACACACAATGTATACTATGGACACCAAGTTAGTACTTACCTAATACCAAGTTTCGACTTCAAGGTAGATCATGGTGAGCTTGAAGATAGTGGGAATCTCTCTCTCTCTCTCTCTCTCTCTCTCTCTCTCTCTCTCTCTCTCTCTCTCTCTCTCTCTCTCTCTCTCTCTCTCTCTCTCTCTCTCTCTCTCTCTCCTCTCTCTCTCTCTCTCTCTCTCTCTCTCTCTCTCTCTCTCTCTCTCTCTCTCTCTCTCTCTCTCTACATACAGCAGTAGGGGGGAGATGGCATTGAGGTACAGGGATCCACTGCCCATATTCTTATACGCTGATGATATTGTATTCGTTTCAGAGTCTGCAGAAGGTCTACAGCATCATCTACATGGCCTAGATGACTTTTGCAGAAACAGAGGGTTATCTGTGAACCTTGGTAAAACCAAGGTCATGATCTTTCATACATCAGCACAGGTACGCAGACATAGTTTGTTCACAGCAGCGGGTGGACCGATCGAGGTGGTCGGATCATATGTTGACTTGGGAGTGACATTTACAGCAGCATCAGGGGTCTTCTCTATGTCTCAGGCAGCCAGTGACCGCATCACACGTGGGTACGCAGCACTAGCTTTGATGGAGAGACAGTGCCACCAGGCATATTTTCACGAGCCCCGCACAAAGGGGTGGCTCTTTGACACTTTGGTTACGCCAGCGCTCATGTATGGGGCAGCCATATGGGGGCTGGGATTAGCTACATCAGTATGGACAGCATTAGAGAGGCCACAGATCCTCATGATTGCCAGACTTATCTACAGCAAGCCTTCAGTACCACATGATATCATTAGAGCAGAGCTCGCTGCACCACCGGTGCTAGTTGAGGCACTATTCCAGACAGTATGCCTGTTACAGAGACTTCGGAGCATGGATACAGAGCGCATTGCTTATCGTGCTTTCCAGGCATCACATGATATGGCATTAGCTGGAGACACCTCCTCATGGTATGCACAGACACGAGACTGGCTGGCCCACCATGGCTTTGACATAGACAGGCTACCACCACTACAGTACGACTCACATGCACCCACCTACTCGCTCTCTCATCAAGAGAGGAATAGGGTCATTCGTCAGGAGTTATGGCATACATACATACAGAGGACATGGGTGAGCCCTCGGGATACATTGCCACTGAAAATGCTCTATTACCGCGAGCATTTTTTACATATATCGGACGCAGGCTTTATCGAGATCCCGAGATACATGCAGACATACCTTTCCCACCACCTCCGAGTCGTCATTGGGCAGCTTCGGGTCTCATCACATCAGCTCGAGATTGAGAGGGGTCGGTCTAGGGGAGTCCCCCGTGGGGAGAGGTGGTTCCCAGTATGCCAAACAGAGGTAGAGAGTGAGGAACATTTTGTTATAAGATGCCGAGCATACTTAGACCTACGAGCACACTTCCAGCTAGAGGAGTCACTCCAGTTGTGCATGACTATGGGAGACCAGCAACGCTTGGGGCGCTTCCTCACAGCAGCATACGAGAGGCGAGAGCAGTCACTACAGCCCACACATCAGCCACGGGTGAGTACCCAACAGACCATTACCCAGTTCTTTCAGAGAGCTGAACTACACCAGAGAGGACCTTCTACTGGGCTCACGCTCCACCAGGCAGCAGCACAGAGAGCACGACGCCGACCACGCATGGTAGGATATCGTCGACCGCGACTATAACAGGAGGATATCTCACGCATCAGGACAACCTACGACCACATGATGGAGCGTAGGCATACCACCACCCCCTGGGTTATCTTCCTTCAGGAGGCACTCAGACCACCACCGTTGTACCATATACTACACCCACCTCCCCCCATCACCAGTAGCTAGGGTGTTTTACTCACTCATATTATGGATCCCCCTGTATTAGGTGGCCACTATCTGCTGAGTCAAAGCCACGTCTCCCCAGCCTTTCACCAACCCTAGATAGCTTTGTGTTTATTTCATTTCATTTTCTACACATGGTTACTACACTTGTACATGGCTTTTGTCTCATAGGCCAAGTTTGGCCTCCAGAAGACGTTAATATGACTTTCTCTCTCTCTCTCTCTCTCTCTCTCTCTCTCTCTCTCTCTCTCTCTCTCTCTCTCTCTCTCTCTCTCTCTCTCTCTCTCTCTCTCTCTCTCTCTCTCTCTCTCTCTCTCTCTCTCTCTCTCTCTCTCTCTCTCTCTCTCTCTCTCTCTCTCTCTCTCTCTCTCTCTCTCTCTCTCTCTCTCTCTCTCTCTCTCTCTCTCTCTCTCTCTCTCTCTCTCTCTCTCTCTCTCTCTCTCTCTCTCTCTCTCTCTCTCTCTAACGACCACGGTTTCAGATAGAGGAGTCGCTCCAGCTATGCATGACTATGGGAGACGAGCAGCGCTTGGGACGCTTCCTCACAGCAGCATACGAGAGGAGAGAGCAGTCACTACAGCCCACACATCAGACACGGGTGAGTACCCAGCAGACCATTACTCAGTTCTTCCAACGAGCTGAGCTACATCAAAGAGGTCCATCTATAGGGCTCACGCTCCACCAGGCAGCAACACAGAGAGTACGACGCCGACCACGCATGGTAGGATATCGCCCACAACGACCATATGAGGAGGATATCTCACGCATTAGGACAACCTACGACCGCATAATGGAGCAGAGGCGTACGACCACCCCCTGGGTTGTCTTCCTTCAGGAGGCACTTAGACCACCATCGAAACCACATACTACACCCAAGTCCACCCATCACTACTAGCTAGGGTATTTTACTCACTCACATTATGGATTCCCCATGTATCATGTGGCCATTATCTGCAGAGTCAGAGCCACGTCTCCAGAGTCTTTTCGAGCCCTATATAGCTTTGGGTAGTGAGTACCTTTTATTTCATTTCATTTTCTACATAGGGTTACTACACTTGTACATGGTTTTGTCTCATAGGCCAAGTTTGGCCTCTAGAAGACGTTAATATGACTTTCTCTCTCTCTCTCTCTCTCTCTCTCTCTCTCTCTCTCTCTCTCTCTCTCTCTCTCTCTCTCTCTCTCTCTCTCTCTCTCTCTCTCTCTCTCTCTCTCTCTCTCTCTCTCTCTCTCTCTCTCTCTCTCTCTCTCTCTCTCTCTCTCTCTCTCTCTCTCTCTCTATTATGCAGGATATGTAGAGAGGAGGTGGAGGACGAGGAGCCCTACACATGTAGATGCGAGGCATATGAGGACATCAGAGACCGCTACCCACAGCTCTTCAGGGGGCCCAAAGAAATCAGGGCTTTATTGGGGACAGAGGACCAACGCCCTCTAGGTCGTTACCTAGTAGAGCTCCAGCACCGCCGTGCATCACTCCTCCAACAGCAGATGGAGATACAGAGAGAGATTCAGGCGATTCACGCACGCCATGACATGGAGATAGGGACACGTCAGCGGCGCACCCCTATCGATTTGGACGTTCAGAGCATTTTGAGGATCGCCATGATGCCTTACCCACCGATGCATTATATCCTACACCCACTCCAGGCATTTAGTGCGTTGTGATACCATCGAGCCTCCCCTCCCTATGCATATCATTTTTGTATCTCACCCATTCAGCATATAGAGTGCGTACCCATAGCACCCCACACCCTTGATGCGAGTTACTATCCACTCCTTTTATACCCTTTGCGGTACTCACACTTTATTTTCCTTTTGGGATCACAATGGATTGGATCATACTGATGTATATGTTTTGTCTCATAGGCCGATTTTGGCCTCTAATAGACGTTAAAAAGTCTCTCTCTCTCTCTCTCTCTCTCTCTCTCTCTCTCTCTCTCTCTCTCTCTCTCTCTCTCTCTCTCTCTCTCTCTCTCTCTCTCTCTCTCTCTCTCTCTCTCTCTCTCTCTCTCTCTCTCTCTCTCTCTCTCTCTCTCTCTCTCTCTCTCTCTCTCTCTCTCTCTCTCCCCCCCCCCCCTTGGAGAAGGAAAATGAGTCCCTACAGGAGGAGCTTCTTGCTATCCGTAAGCAGCACTCACACGATCAAGAGAAGTTGCACACTCGACTCACTGATATGAGGACAAAACTAGAAAGCATACGTGAGGAGGGAGAGATCGCCCCTCAGCTAGAGGACATACGGAAGACTATCAAGAAAGAGTGCATAGAGGTGGTTCGGAACGAGCTTGAGATTAAAAAAGATGGATGGGTCGAAGTTGTCAAAAAAAACCTTTGACAGAAGGCAAAGAAGAACAACCACCATGAGGAGATCCACATAGTACACACCACCATTGAGGAGGAGCGGATGCGACAGGCCCGAAGGCTCAATGTCCGAGTCTCCGGCCTCACAGAGACACACGGATCACCAATGCAGGACGGGTGTCGCTTGTGCACACTACTTGGATATCGCGCGGATGAGCCTCTTCCTTTCACCCGAGCCTGGAGAGAAGGACGAGACACCATAGGGAGAAGAGCACTTATCCTTCAGTTCTCGAATGAGGCCAAGAGGAGAGACTTCCTCAGACGACGAGCAGGGAGCAGAGCACTTATCCTTCAGTTCTCAGATGAGGCCAAGAGCAGAGACTTCCTCAGACTACGCACTACACCGGGCACCCCGATCTATTTGGATGATGACCTCACACGGATGCAGGTAGAGCACAAACGTGCATGCATGTCGCGTGTGTCCTCCAGGCCCAACGGGATGGACATCGTGCCCTATAGAGAGACGGTCGCGTCATCATCGATGGATGACCCATTGACTAGGGATTCGCAGACTATGAGACGGAGACAATCACTACAGCACAGGATACAGGTGGTAGCTTGAGATCCAGAGGCACGTTTTATATGGGTACGCCTCCGGCTATCAGAGGAGAGAGCCGCGGTTTTCGCCGTCTGCTATATTGCACCCATTGGCTCACTCTTCACACATTCCCCTCAACAGCCCTCAAGGGGACAGGGATCTCACACATCGCCATATGACTGCCTCAGTGACACCATTATGGAGTATACCGAGATGGGTGAAGTCTTCCTTGTAGGAGACTTCAATGCCCGCACTTAGAGCCACCAGTGTGATATCTACGATTTTGATGACCCTGAGATGCTTCGCACCATGGAGGACATGTCTACACTAAGAGCCTCAACCGACACCGCCACACCCACCTCATACGGCCGACACCTACTCCAGATGGGAGAAGCACACCGTCTCATTATATATAATGGGATGGCGACATGGCCCACCTCGGGTAGTCTCACCTGCATCCCACCCACGACACCGCATGGAGGCAGTGTGGTAGACTGTGCTATCGGACCCCCGGAGGAGACTCATCTCATCACCTCATTCACCATCCCACCCATACTGATTGGAGCTAATCAAGCATATCTAGCCCTATCCATACGCGGCTCACCATGCATACCCGCCACCATACAGCCACACACCCATACCACCATTCACTTTAAACATGAGCTAGCACATATCTATAGCTCCCATGTTCGAGAGCGCATCTACTCCCTTGATCCCTCCGCCCCATTGGACCCCCTCACCACCCACTTCTCGATCCTCCACACATCCGCTACTCTCAGCTTTCCATACACCACCCATAGCACTGCACATTCGACACAGCTGGGGCATCCACCTCAGAATAGGTGGTACGATGGGTAGTGTAGACGAGTATACCGACATCTCAGAGCACAGAGTATCTTGGGATCCATCACAGAGAGGGAGGCACGACGACAGATGCGAGCCCTCACACGCCGGAAGAGGCGAGCTTTCGAGGAGAGAGAGGAGGCAGAGTTGTTTGACCTTCTCATGAGTAGAGATTGCGCCACCGCGTGGAGGGCCCTCCATGAGCCACACCCACCTACACCCATAGCTGATCCTCAAACTTGGCACACCTACGCCCAGAGGTTATATGACGTCCCAAGACAGCCACCATTGCCGATCCCTCCCACACCACGTCCTCTGATATCCACCCTATTCATAGCAAACGATAGGCCATCCATAGGCTACAGCATGGCCGTTCAGCAGACCACACGAGACTACAGGGCGAGCACTTTATATACGCAGTAGATGTAGTCTCCCACCTGATCGCCCATCTCTTCAACCGTGCTTTGGTTGAGGGATTATCTGACTCGTCGACTATGCATACCATTGCACCTATCCATAAGTATGGTGATACGATGGACCCAGGGAACTACAGGACTATTATGATAGGCCACATCCTCGCCAAGATCTATGGGGAAGTACTAGAGGCAGAGCTCAGTACATACACTAAGGCAGCTCGGATCAGAGCACCAAGCCAGGCAGGCTTCCGCTGCACTTTCTCCACCATCGACCACATCTTCGTACTTCGTTGTTTGATTGAAGCATGAAGGCGAGAAAGCGGAGACTATACTGTTGCTTTGTGGATTTCCGCAAAGCCTTCAACATGGTCCCTCGAGAGAGACTACTACGGAGGCTCCAGGAGTTACAGCTACCATCAGACATGCTATGGGCCATCCATGCTTTGTATGCATGAGTCACAGGCAATGTACGCTGCCCCGGCGGCCTATCAGACAGCCTTGTTAGCACCATCGGTGTGAAAATAGGTTGCCCTCTCTCACCCACTCTCTTCGGTCTCTACATCGACGAGATCACGGAGTATATACAGCGAGCAAGAGGGCTAGGAGTAGACCTCGGAGGTACGCAAGTACACATCCTATTATATGCTGATGACATTGTCTTGCTTTCTGAGTCACGGGAGGGGTTGGAGTCACATTTACAGGCACTCGATACCTTCTGCATGGAGAGAGGACTCACAGTGAACCTTGGCAAGACCAAGGTCATGATCTTCCGTACCTCCAGGACAGTACGCCATCACGCCGCTTTCACTGCAGTTGGAGGACAGATAGAGGTAGTGGACTCCTACGTCTACCTAGACGTCACCTTCTCGGGCAGCACACGAGTATTCTCCATGGCACAGGCAGCGAGAGAGAGATTGACGCGAGGCTATGCGGCACTTGCAAGGTTGGAGAGACGCTGCTTTCAGACACATTTTCAAGAGCCCCGGACTAAGGGGTGGCTCTTTGACACTCTAGTGACACCCGCATTGATGTGCGGAGCAGCAATATGGGCACCAGGGATCACGGAGGCGATGTGGACGCGGATTGAGAGGCCCGAGGTCACCATGATCTCACACTTACACTGCAGCGAGCCCTCCATTCCACAAGACATTATACGAGCTGAGCTTGGCACACCACCGATGCTAGTGGAGGCTATCTTCGAGTTAGTGACCTTTATTCTGAGAGTCAGAGAGCTCCCCACCAACGGACGCACCAGGCTTGCATTTGAGAGCTCTAGACATTTGGCAGAGACATGGCATGAGAGAGTATGGTATGCACAGACCTACCGATGCTTAGCAAACCATGGCATAAGCATTCTGATCTCCCCCCTTTTCAATATGACCTCTCCCCCACATTACCCTCTCTCGTTTGGAGAGGAATAGGATCATCTGTCAGGACCTACTACAGATACACGTCAGGGAGACATGGATAGCACCACGGGAGCCTCTTCCCACAAAGAGGCAACACTACAGAGAGCACTTCCTGACTGTGACAGCGGATGGTTGCATTCAGAGACCACGATACATGGATACATACATGGCACCAGCTTAGAGAGTGCCTATTGAGCAGCTCAGAGTATCATCACACAAGCTCGAGATTGAGGTTGGGCGAGCGACACATACCCCGAGGGACGAGAGATTATGCAGGATATGCCGAGAGGAGGTGGAGGACGAGGAGCACTACACATGTAGATGCCAGGCATATGAGGACATCAGAGACCACTACCCAGAGCTCTAATGCCTTGGAGTTCTTGTGATTGCACTACCCTTGCACTAGGTGGCTCTTCCTGGTCAAGGGGGAAATCTGTTTTTTGGTGTATTCTCTAGTCGATCTTTTCTCGGTCCATTCTTCGTTAGGCCGTATTATCATTGCCCAAGTTGCGCATGGTGCCTAGTGTTGATGCTTGGTGTGTTGCTAGTGACTTCAACATGATTGAGGCATCGGAGGACAGAGAGGGCGATAGCCAGGTCACTCTGCACGAATTCGAGCTTGTGACTTGGGAGAGATTATGTTTGACATGGAAGCTCCATGATGTATGGCACACTCATGGCTTTGCTAGAGAGAGGTAGTCTCCTCTTCTCCCGCTAAAACAAACGCATTCAAATGAATCTCTCTTATTAGAATGATCGCATTTATGTGAGTGATGCCTTGGCTGATTGTGGTGGTATGACTAGTATTATGGCAAGCTCCTGCATGTCTGATCATGCCCTTGTGGTTCTCACCTTGAGGGAGGATGCTACTCAAAGCTCCTCTCTCTTGTGCATTTCTACGCACATTGTGCTTGATGAGAGCTTGACTCACCAGATTGGGGCAATTTGGAGCGAGCTTCGGTTGGAGGAGGGTTCTCGAGCACACGCCTTCGCTGAAGGTCTTCAACAAATTAGTTGCTTCTTACAAGGGATGAGTGTTTGCCGCTTGCTCAGTTCCAAGAGGCTGCATGGTGCCTTCGCAGAGGGGTTGCCTCTCTTCAGCATATCCTTGAGTATCGTCCTCGTTGTGAGTGGGCGAGCGCCGAGCTTGCCCATGCCCAAAAGGAGCTTCGTGATGTCGAGGATCGACGATCTTCTTTCTTCCACCATAGACAGGCTTCTCATGGCCTCTTCCCTGATTTTTTTATTCAATAATGGAGTCTCCCTATGAGGGCCTGATTTTCCTCATCCCTAAGGGGGGAACTTGGATGATATCAAACATCAGCGACCGATTACGATTCTCATCTCAGCCTACAAAACTCCTGCGAAGGCTTTGAGTTTGAGACTGCAGCCATGCTTCAGACATTGATTCACCCGACGCAAACTAGGATGCGCGACAAGCCTCTTGCTGTTCTATTGTTGGACTTAAAGAAAACCTGCCATCGAGTTGACTCGGCTGTTTTCACATTTTGGGAGGCAGTTTGGCTCGGATGCGCGACAAGCCTCTTGTTGTTCTGCTGTTGGACTTAAAGAAAGCCTCTTGCTGTTCTGCTGTTGGACTTAAAAGTATCCTTCACAACATTTTCACATTTTGGGAGGCCGTTTCCTTGGCTCAGATGTGCGACAAGCCTCTTGCTGTTCTGCTGTTGGACTTATAGAAAGCCTGCCATCGAGTTGACTCGGCTGTTCTCAAGGACACAATGCTTTGTATGGGTTTCCCTACCTGATGGATCAAGGGTGTTGCTTCCTTTTACCTCCCTAGCCACAGCCAAGTTCTTGTGGCGAGGGGGGGAGGAGGGGATTTCAACATTTCGAGATTTGTTAGACAGTGTTGTCCTTTGGCTCCGACCCTTTTTTTTTCTTCACTGAGGCCATGAGTTCCTTTCTGACAGCTCAAGACGTTAGGTTATAGGGTATCAGACTCCCTTTTAGACAGAAGGCTTTGGTGGATGTTGAGTTTGCCGATGATATTGCTATTTACTTCCATGCCCACAAAGCCAATATCTCCAGATTCCAAGATGCTTTAGAGAGGTTTTGTATGCGTTGGGTGCCAAAAACAATTGGCACAAGTCCTCTAGGTTCTGGGTTGGCGTGAAAGGAAACAAGAAAGACAAGTAGAAGGAAGACTTCACCAATGGAAACCCTTCCAACCCAATCCTAAAGAAGAGCCTATGCTTGAACCTATGCAGATAGACGTGACTAGGTTCCTGTTGGAAAACAATCTCAAAATAGTCGAAAACCCTAAAAGTTCCAGCATCCCTAAAGGTCAAAAAAATTTATTAGCTTATCAAATAGAGCTTGAAGAAAGCTTTCATTTGGTATATAACATTCAGGTATCAGAGGTCCCGATCAGGAGAACCCTAACCCTAATTTTTGTGTAAAAATATGTTTTCACCTCATTTGAACCCTCTTACTGTACAGATCAAGGAAAGCTACTCTGAATATTCCGCAGCCAGCTGATGTCCTCATAAGCTGATCACAGCGCTTTTCCATCCCAAAAGCAAGAAAAGCGATAATAAAATTAAGATTGTAGATTTTTACTAAATAAGCTTTTTGGAAGCTCTGGCGCATGATTTGTTGCTTTATTAAAAAGCTACCGCTGATTTGATTGCATGGGCTGTCTAAAACCATATAAGGAGAGGCTTGGGTCATCGTTGAGGCATCAATCAACACTCAAGCCATCTTTGGTGATAACCAAGCTCTAAAGAGTGTTCTTCTACACTTGAAGAAGGTGTGATCTACCTTTGGTGCAGTTGTGTAAGAGTTAGTATCAGCCAACCATCAGCACATTGTTGATTTACTGAGTAACAAGTCTATATCAGTCCCTTACTTGTTAGTTCACTAGTTTCTGATTTAAGGTTTCTGAAACCCTAAATCAGAATTAGGGCTTGCTGTAAAACAGTTCTAAACTGTTCATATTCTTGACATCTTCGCGCGCGCACACACACACACTCTTCATACCTCATAAGCACTTCACACACAAATTCTTGTATGTAGTTCCCTAGTTCTGCCTAGATTCAAAGTTTGTAATCATCTACACATTGTACTTGACATTTCTAAAATAGCGTAGGTAGGCTATTTGCTTACCATTACACTTGAAAATATTGAATTCTCTCTCTCTCTCTCTCTCTCTCTCTCTCTCTCTCTCTCTCTCTCTCTCTCTCTCTCTCTCTCTCTCTCTCTCTCTCTCTCTCTCTCTCTCTCTCTCTCTCTCTGGAGGAGAGACGATCCCAGATGATGGCCGATCCCGTTGCAGCCATCAGGGTGGCCCTGACTCCACCTCCACCTATGTATCACATATTACATCCCACCCCCTAGCACAGGATGGAGCTAGTTAGTCGTCTTAGATGCATTCTCATGGTTGTTGTACTACCCTTTTGCATATAGACTATCATAGATATCGCACTCCATACACCCCCCACCACTTTCATGGGTATCCCCACATGCACACTACGGAGATCTATATCAGCTTAACCAGTTTCTTTTCAGCACTTTTATCTTTTCTGATTGACAGAAGATACACCCATGTACATCGATTTGTCTCATAGGCCGAGTTCGGCCTCCTAATAGACGTAAAAACACTTTCTTTCTTTCTTTCTTTCTTTCTTTCTCTCTCTCTCTCTCTCTACCCGCAAGCAACACTCACGGGACCTGGAGGAGTTGCACACTGCGCTTACTGATATGAAAACGAAACTGGACAGCATGCACGAGGAGGGGGAGATCGCTCCACATCTAGAGGACATTCGGGTGACTATCAAGAAGGAGTGTATGGAGGTGGTGCAGAACGAGCTTGAGACTAAGAAAGATGGATGGGTCGAGGTTGTCAAAAAGAACCTTCGACAGGAGGCAAAGAAGAACAACCACCATGAGGAGATCCACATAGTGCATACCACCATTGAGGAGGAGCGGATGCGACAGGCCCGCAGGCTCAATGTTCGCGTCTCCGGCCTCACAGAGACAGACGGATCACCATAGCAGGACGGGCGTCACTTGTGCACATTACTTGGATACCGCGCGGATGAGCCTCTCCCCTTCACCAGAGTATGGAGAGAAGGACGGGAGACCACACGGAGAAGAGCACTTATCCTTCAGTTCTCAGATGAGGCCAGGAGGAGAGACTTTCTCAGACGACGGGCGGTACTACGCACTACACCGGGCACCCCCATCTATTTGGATGACGACCTCACACGGATGCAGGTAGAGCACAGACGAGCATGCATGCCACGTGTCCTCCAGGCCAGACGAGAGGGACATCGTGCCCTCTACAGAGACGGTCGGATCATCATTGATGGACGGCCCATTGACTAGGGATTCGCGGCCTATGAGACAGCAGAGCAGGAGGTGCACATTGCAGTCTGGAACTGCAATGGATCTTTATGGACACATCCAGGGCGCCTCGAGGAGGTGATGGAGGGCAGAGACATTATCTTCTTGACAGAGACACACGAGAGCCCGGGGAGGAGCCTCCCGAGGATTGAGGGCTATATAAGGGAGTCAGCTCACCGCCGTCAGATGAGACAACACACCACACGGGGATCAGGAGGAGTAGCCGTGCTCTATAGACAGTCGTTACAGCACAGGGTACAGGTGGTAGCCAGAGACCCAGAGGCACGTTTCATGTGGATACGCTTGCAGCTATCAGAGGAGAGAGCAGCGTACTTCGCCGTATGCTATATTGCACACATTGGTTCACGCTTCACACATTCCCCTCAGCAGCTATCAGGAGGGGAGGGACCAGACACCACATCGCCATATGACTGCCTCAGTGACACGATTATGGAGTATACCAGGATGGGTGAAGTCTTCCTTGTAGGAGGCTTCAATGCCCGCACTCAGAGCCACCAGTGTGATATCTACGACTTTGACGACCCTGAGATGCTTCGTACCATAGAGGACATGCCTACACTCAGAGCCTCAGCCAACACCGCCACACCCACCTTATATGGCCGACACTTACTCCAGATGGGAGCAGCACACCGTCTCCTTATATATAATGGGATGGGGAGCTGGCCCACCTCGCGCGGTCTCACCTGCATTCCACCCACGACACCACAGGGGGGCAGTGTGGTAGACTATGTTATCGGACCCCCGGAGCGACACATCTGATCACCTCATTCACTATCCCACCCTTACCGATTGGAGCTGATCACGCATATCTTGCCCTATCCATTCGCGGCTCACCATGCATACCCCACCCCGTCACCATACAGCCACGAGCCCGTACCACCATTCACTTTAGACATGAGCTAGCACATATCTATAGCTCCCATGTTCGAGAGCGCATCTACTCCCTTGATCCCTCTGCCTCCTTGGACACCCTCACCGCCCACTTCTCCTCGATCCTCCATACATCCGCTACTCTCAGCTTCCCATACACCACCCACAGCACTGCACATCCGACACGGCTGGGGCATACACCTCAGAATAGATGGTACGATGAGGAGTGTAGGCGACTATACCGACATCTCAGAGCACAGAGTATCTTGGGATCCATCACAGAGAGGGAGGCATGACGACAGATGCGAGCCCTCACACGCCGGAAGCGGCGAGCTTTCGAGGAGCGACAGGAGGCAGAGTTGATCGACCTTCTCATGAGTAGGGATTGTGCCACCGCGTGGAGGGCACTACGTGAGCCACGTCCACCTACACCCATAGCAAATCCTTCGACTTGGCACACCTACGCCCAGAGGTTATATGACGTCCCAGGACAGCCACCATTACCGATTCCTTCCACACCGCGTCCGGTGATATCCACCCTCTTCACAGCAGGCATGGTACGACAGGCCATCCATAGGCTACAGCATGGCCGTTCAGCAGACCACACAGGGCTACAGGGAGAGCACTTTATATACGCAGCAGATGTAGTTTCCCACTTGATCGCCCATCTCTTCAACCGTGCTCTAGTTGAGGGATTACCCGACTCATGGACTATGCATACCATTACGCCTATCCATAAGTCCGGCGATATGATGGACCCAGGGAACTACAGGACTATTATGATAGGCCATATCCTGGCCAAGATCTATGGGGCAGTACTAGAGGTAGAGCTCAGTATACACGCTGAGGCAGCGGGGATCAGAGCACCCGGCCAGGCAGGCTTCCGCCGCACTTTCTCCACCATCGACCACATCTTCATGCTTCGTTGCTCGATTGAGAGCGAGAAGGCGAGGAAGCAGAGACTATACTCTTGCTTTGTGGATTTCCGCAAAGCCTTCGACATGGTCCCTCAAGAGAGACTACTACGGAGGCTCCAGGAGTTACAGCTTCCATCAGACATGCTATGGGCCATCCACGCTTTGTATGCACGAGTCACAGGCAGGGTACGCTGCCCCGGCGGTCTATCAGACAGCCTTGTTAGCACCATTGGTGTGAAACAAGGTTGCCCTCTCTCACCCACTCTCTTCGGTCTCTACATCGACGAGATCACGGAGTATATACAGCGAGCAGGAGGGCGAGGAGGAGACCTCGGAGGTACGCCAGTACATATCCTATTATATGCTGATGACATTGTCCTTCTCTCAGAGTCACAGGAGGGGTTGCAGTCACATTTACAGGCGCTCGATACCTTTTGCATGGAGAGAGGACTCACAGTGAACCTTGGCAAGACCAAGGTCATGATCTTCCATACCTCCGGGACAGTACGCCATCGCGCCTCTTTCACAGCAGCTGGAGCACAGATAGAGGTAGTGGACTCCTACGTCTACCTAGGTATCACCTTCTCGGGCAGCACAGGGGTATTCTCCATGGCACAGGCTGCGAGAGATAGATTGACGCGAGGTTATGCGGCACTTGCAGGATTCGAGAGACGCTGCTTTCAGACACATTTTCAGGAGCCCCGGACTAAGGGGTGGCTCTTTGACACTCTAGTGACACCCGCATTGATGTACACAGCACCAGTATGGGCACAAGGGATCACAGAGGCGATGTGGACGCAGATTGAGAGGCCCCAGATCACCATGATATCACGATTGCTGCGCAGCAAGCCCTCCGTTCCACATGACATTATACGAGCTGAGCTTGGCACACCACCGATGCTAGTGGAGGCCCTCTTCCAGTTGGTGACCTTTATTCTGAGAGTCAGAGAGCTCCCCACTAGCAGACTCACCAGGCTTGCATTTGAGAGCTCTAGACATTTGGCAGAGACAGGGCATGAGAGAGTATGGTATGCACAGACTTACCGATGGTTAGAAGACCATGGCATGGGCATTACGGATCTCCCCCCTTTTCAGTATGACCTCTCTTCCCCCCACATTACCCTCTCTCGTTCGGAGAGGAATAGGATCATCCGTCAGGACCTACTACAGATACACGTCAGGGAGACGTGGATAGCACCACGGGAGCCTCTTCCCACAAAGAGGCAACACTACAGAGAGCACTTCCTGACTGTGACAGCGGATGGTTTCATTCAGAGACCACGATACATGGATACATATATGGCACCAGCTGAGAGAGTGGCCATTGGGCAGCTGAGAGTATCATCACACCAGCTCGAGATTGAAATTGGGCGAGCCACACATACCCCCAGGGATGAGCGACTAGTGCAAAGGATACAGATTCTATGTTCCACACACAGTTGATATCCTACTCTCATGCAATGCATATATTTCAAAAAATCAAGTTTTTGATAAGAAGGAAGAGATCCCAAATTTCATAAATGCAGATGATTATGCATTTTTTAGAAGGAATGTTGGATTCTTATATGTAGCCATACAAAGGGGGTGATAAACCCTCTAAAACCCTAAGAGATGCACTTGATAAAGATGAAGAGAGAGCTACATTACCTACATCAGTACCTCGTCCATCATGAGTACCTCTTGATATTCCGACTTATGAAGTTGAAGAAGGTTCGAGAGTTCCAAGAGAAAGAGATACTAAAGAATCAGAAAAGATTTCACCAATTTTTCAAGAATATGTCGAGGTGGTTATATCAAACTTGAAAGGACAACGATATAAACATAGTACGAAAGAGAGAATTAATTCGGGAATTTTTCGTTTAATTCGTTTAGTTCGTTCAGCCCAAAAATAAAATTCGAGAATTTTATCCATCTCGAGAGAATTTTATTTTTTTGCATATAAAATGCATATATATATATATATATATATATATTACCAAAATACATTCATAACAAGTTACAACTTAAAAAACATCAAGATTCATCATAAGATATAACTTTTGACACATAACAATTTACAAATTACAAATTCAGAGATGAATCATAACTCATGGCATATATGATATAGCAGAAATGATACTGAGTCCTGACAACATGATACTGTCACTAACGCAAAAAATGATACTGTATACATCATAACTCAATAGTCTGTAGACTGTCACTAAGTCATTCATACTTTATGTGTGTGTGTGTCAAAAAGTGAATAAAATTCGTGTACAAAGAATTAATTCGCAGGACGAATTTAACGAATTGTATATTCAGCAAAAAATTGACGAATTTTTGTACTATGGATATAAAGAACTTCACGTGACAAGTAAAGAACAAGCAGATCAGGTAAATTGCGCAGAACCTTTTGAGATAACATTTGAGCACTAACTTTTGTAAAAGGTTATGCTGTAAAAGAGCGGACTATGATGAGACTTTTGCACCTACTTTTAGAATGACAGAAGTTAGCACTGTACTTTCTCTTGTTTCATCCTTTGGTTGGAATGTATACCAGTTAAATATCAAAACTGAATCGCGTTTCTTAATGATGATCTTCATGAAGATGTCTACATTCAGTAGCCAGAAGGTTTTGAAGAAAAAGGTAAAGAACATTTAGTATGCAAGCTTATTAAAGCCTTGTATGGACTAAAACAGGAACCACGAGCTTGGTATGAAAAGATACATATCTATCTCTTATCTATTGGTTTTGAAAACTCAAATGCGTCTCCCACTCTTTGTTAAAGCTAAGGAAGATGTTTTAATTATTATTATCATATATGTTGATGATATGATCATAATAGGTCCCAAGGATTGAGACCTTCAATTTTTTAAAGCACAACTTAAACATACATTTGATGTCAATGATTTAAATATTTTGCATTATTATCTTAGGATTGAATTTAAATTCAGAAATGAGTGTCTCTACATAACACAACAAAAATACATTGAGAAATTATCGGAAAGGTTTGAGATGTTAGATTCCAAGCCTATGCAAACACCTATGCATGTTAATGTGTCATTACAGGCAGAGACATATTCAAAACCTTTTGATGCTACTTTGTATACTCAAGCAGTTGGTTGCTTGATCTATTTATGCAATACACGCCCTGACATTTAATTTGCAGTTTCTCAAGTATCCAAGTTCGTGCACACTCCGCTCCTAATTCATCGGAAATCAGTTAAGAGATATATTAGCAGATATCAGAAGTTTTGCAAATTATTGAACCTTGTACCATTATGACATTGAAGGGGGGGGTTTCTGGAAACAATGTCAGAATAGTCAATAACCCTAAAAATTCCAGCAACCATAATTTCAGTACTTAATCAATTTTTGGGTACATAAGGTAAAAAATCTTTATTAGCTTATCAGATAGAGCTTGAAGAGAGCTTTCATTTGATACATAACATTCAGTCATCACAGGTCCAAATCAGCAGAAAACCCTAACCCTAATTTTTGTGTAAAAATATGTTTTCACCTCATTTGAACCCTCTTACTGTACAGATCAAGGAAAGCTACTCTGAATATTCAGCTTATGTCCTCATAAGCTAATCGCGGCCCTTTTTCATCCGAAAAAGCGATAATAAAATTAAGAACATAGATTTTTACAGAATAAGCTTTTTGGAAGCTTTAATGCATGATTTTTTGCTTTATTAAAAAGCTATCGCTGATTTGATCACATGGGCTGTCTAAAATCATATAAGGACAGGCTTGCGTCATCGTTAAGGGATCAATCAACTCAAGTCAGAGTTGGTGATCAACAATCTAAGAGGAGGAGTGTTCTTCTACACTTGGAAGAGGCGTGCTCTACCTTTGGTGGAGGAGTTAGTATCAGCCAACCATCAGCACATTGTGAGTAACAAGTCTATATCAATTCCTTACTTGTTAGGTCACTAGTTTCTGATTTAGGGTTTCTGAAACCCTAATTTCAGAATTAGGGTTTTCTAGAAAATAGTTCTAAATTATTCATATTCTCTACATCTTCACACACACACACATACACACTCTTCATACCTCTTAGGGACTTTACACACAGATTCTTGTATCTAGTTCCCTATTTTTGCCTAGGGTCAAAGTTTGTAATCATTTATACATTGTAATTGACATTCATAAAATAGTGTAAGTAGGCTATTTGTTTACCGTTACACTTGGAAAATATTGTCTACTCTCTCTCTCTCTATCTCTCACTCACCTCTTTTTTAGTATTAAGGTGTGTATGCTAAGGTTCATGTGTTGGAAGATCCTGTAAACCTATGATAATATTGTTATTGAGGCCCACCCCACTTCCAACCGTACCAACCTCTAACCCCAAGGTGGTCAGGTGCGTTCGATGCGTTTCAAGTGCGAGAACCGAACCTTACGGCTCGGATAAGGTGTGTAAGGTTCGTTTAGGGTTCATTGGGTGCAGTTAAGGTGCAAGAACCTTACCTTCCCTTCGAGGAAAGATGCATAAGGTGTGTTCCATAATTCATTATAAACATAATATTTACTAGTATACAATATATGTATAGATAGTAGCTCTAGGCCTACAGGTTCCATAGTCTATACTTTTGAATTCATTATTGAGTGCACACCATCATAACATAATACTTAATAATTACCATTTTCACAATATTGAACACAATATTGAATACTTACTGAGTATGACTATGTAACATGTATCATGCATCTCTGAAGGAGTAGATTCTAGACCGTGACGTGTGTGACTCTAATATGTATAATAAATTATGAATCATATTGCAACATGCACAATGCACATTGCATAATGATGGATCAATCATGTTGCATACAAGTTGCAACATTGAGCATATTAATTCTTGCAATTCATAGCAGCTGCAGCTATTATCAATTATAATTTGTTAGTGCACATTGCCTAATGACACAATGATGCATGCAGCAAAATTAATGCAAATGCATGATGCAGCATGCTACATGCATGTCAAATCATTATGCAATATGCATGTCACACCATACACAAATCAAGATGCATGATGCAACATAGATGCATGATGCAGGGATACTGCAATGTGCATGCATGATCATTGATCAATGATGATGCATGCAGCACGATTATGCAATGTGCATTACACATGATTTATGAATCATGAATGATGCATCTTGCATATAATGCATGCAGCTACCAGCATAATGCACAATCATTGATGCTTAATGCATAAATTATGAATCATGACATTAATCATGATTCATGATGCATAAATTCATAAATGACTTAGTGTGACTCAACAATGAGACATGACTGAATAGTGAAGTCTAAGATGAATCATAACTTAAAAGAGTGTGTGTGTGCGCGCGCGCATGTGACACTGTGTGTGTGAGCGCGCACATGTGACAGTGTCTGTGTGTGACAGTGTGTATGTGTGTAATATGACAGTGTGTGTAACGAGAGCAAACACCTTTGTGTCTCAAGAAGAGCTAGAAAAAGGCCTACAGGATCTCTCTCTCTCTCTCTCTCTCTCTCTCTCTCTCTCTCTCTCTCTCTCTCTCTCTCTCTCTCTCTCTCTCTCTCTCTCTCTCTCTCTCTCTCTCTCTCTCTCTCTCTCTCTCTCTCTCTCTCACACACACACACACAACTTGTGCATAGACTTCAATTCAATAATCAATTGGATTTCATTTTGACCTAATGCTGCCCATAACAGTATGATGGAAATGACAAACCGAATGTAAGTAACGCACCAAATGGAACCTAAACAAACTGAATCGAACCGAATTCCGCTTGATTTGATTACTATCTGAAAAGCACCAATTGGGCTTTTAAGGTTCGGTTCAAACCGAACCCAAATGGTACCTTTAGGGGATACGGTTCGCGAACCGGGTCAACTAGTTCTAACCCCACAAGAGAGACAGAGAAGAAGTGAGAACAAGTTATGCCTCTATTGTGGAAACCATGGCCATACTAAAGTTAATTGTCCCAACAAGAGAGCAAACTTTAGAGTCACAGTCACCCTTGTAGAGAAGGGAAACAAGGAAGTCTAGTTGTAAAGGAGATCGTACACGTGGACCATGATATAAGAAAGGGTCTCATGATTCCAACAATATCATAGAATCATGTCTTGCCTCTGTGAAGTTAATCATACCTAAGAAGACCCTTTCCCTTACAGCCCTAGTAGATTCAAGAGCCTCCTCATGTTTCATCGATGAAGGACCGATTAAGAAACACAAGATTCCATTACTTCATAAGAACAAACCAATAGCAGCTGAAGTAGTAGATGGCCGACCCCTAGCCTCCGGAAATATTACCATGGAAACCACTTTCCACACCATTAAGAGTACACCTTGGTGACCATGATTCCCACATGTTTCAACGGAATATTGAGTAAACAACTCAAGGAAGAGATCCATAGAGCTCTAGAACAATATAAGTATTCTGCAAATTAGCATTGTGTTCCAAATCCATCCTATCACATTGGGGATAAAGTGTGGTTACTCGGAAATAATTTGCAGACTTCAAGGCCTTGTGCAAAACTAGGCCATCAGAGATTCGGTCTATTCACCGTCTTGGCCGAGATTGATCCAGCCACTTTCAAGCTCTAGTTACCAAGTACCATGAGAGTGCATCCCGTTTTCCATGTATCCATGTTGGAACCATATCAATTTCACCATTGAGGGGGGAGAGATCTAGTCCTTCACCACCTATCGAGATTGATGAGTATGAAGAATTCGAAGTCGAGCATGTCCTAGATTCGAGAATATCCCGAGGAAGATTGGTGCACCTTGTTCTTTGGAAAGTGTACGACATCAGCGATCATACTTGGGAACTTATAGTCATTTAACCTTCTTATACATGTGTGATTACCCAACATTGTCATTTGTGTACAAATTGCTCCATGTCTCATCCAATTCATCCAAATGGCCACCCTTGTTCGCGAGTGTTACCCAGGGATGACACAACTACCCTATGACATACTCATGCATGTTAATAGGTATCGGGGAATAAATTGCATCCACGGAATCTCACTCATGATGGTGGTTGCCCTAGAAGTAGAGGGCTAAGACACTCTCCATGGTTGTAGATGCATGGGGGTAATAAGCGTGCAAGAGGTTGATGTGAGACTCGAGAGAGTTCGAGCGCACTCTCTCCTTCACGTGCAAAGTGAAGAAGATAAGTGCTAAACTTTACAAATGGAAAGAAAGCCTTTTCAAAATATACTCCCTTCCCAAAAATAGTAACTTCTTGGCTCCCCTATTTTTGTAGCACCTCCACTAAAAAATATCCAGCTCCCCTAACCTCTTCTAAATGTAGGAAACTCATCTAAAATTCATGAAGCTCCTCTAAATTTTGGGAACCTTCCTTGAAATTCACAAGCCTCCCCCAAATTCAAGAACCTCCTCTATATTTAAGAACCTCCCCTAAAGTTAAGCACCTTCATGGTTATCACTTTCACAAGTATTTTCAACCAACTTCAAAATTCAGTCTTGCAACCATTTGATATAGCTCAAAGCAATCTTCCTCTTTATGACACTTCTTGATTCGTGGGAGACAAAGTTGCCTCCCTCAATAGCTCTTATACTGTAAGCTATGATGGAGTGAAAAATTCCATTCTAAATGAAGAAATCAGGATGAAAGTAAGCAGTGAATCACAAGGTCACAAGGTCCTTGTGTTGATCACAAGGTCACAAGGTCCTTGTGTTGCTGGAGGCAAATCCATAATGGAAAAAATAAAATTAACAATAACAGAAATATGAGCAAAAGGAAAAAAGGTTGGGATGCAAATTCCATGTTACATGCTATCATTGGGGGACATAAAGGAATAAAAATCTGGACTGTAGATATTTCAAAGAGGAAGAGAGGAAAAAGGAGATACAGAACAAAACAAAAGAGAATGAGAAGCAAATTAAGGTAGACAACTCTTCCAATAAAGCTGGAAAGGTTAATGTTTCTTTTTATGTTATCAACATGGAACAGAGATTGTTGCAACAAGTGACATTGATCATGATCTACATCTAACCAAACAAGATCTCCTTGAAGCACTTCCCAATGTAGAAAAGATGCAACACACATGTGGATTGTTGATTGTGGATTCTAGAACATCCTTCCATGTGACACAAGGATGGTTTTTGCATCTTACTCTCTTAGTCACGTAGACAAAATCTACCTAGACAACTATGCATATGACATTGAAAGCAAAGCAATGGTGCAATTAGTCCTTGGAAGTAGTGTAGCTTTCTATGATGTAAGGTACGTTTCATGCACTAAAAAGTGCCCTATACAGGATATCACACTTGAAGCTTTCAAGAAAGATAACCATATGTATGTAACCATAAAGTCAAAAACTAAGAGCATTGAAAGCGAATAATGGTATTCAGTATATGGCATAGTACAAGAAGAGATTTAAAAACGAGATTTAAATCGAGGTTTAAATCGTAGAGGTTTATAAAATCCAAAATAAAAATCGGGGTTTTTATTCACTGTGAGAGATTTTTATATTTTGAAACATAAAGCTATGTACCAATGCATATTTAACACTTTTTTGATATACCTGTCATGAATAACATATAAGATCACCTGACATGCATTTTAAATAAAGGAGTCAAGAGCCAAGACAAACATGTAACAATGAACATGCATGCTACTGTATACAGCATACATGAAAGTGGACACTGAAACAATGGACATAATCAACTACCAATCAGTCAATGACTCAAGTCAATGAGTCATGGTATACATAATACAAGTGCTAGCAATGTCAACAATCAGTGATGACACTAAACAAACATGTAGATACTAAAAAGTAAACAAGCATCAAAATATAATGTCCATCATCCATGGTAATGCGGTGTGTAATATCAATGATCATATATGCTACTGTCCAAGAAAAAAAAACCTCTAAAAAAATCGTAAAAAATATTTTTACGATTTTTATTTAAAAATCGACGATTTTATTGTACTATGGTATATGTACAGAATTTGATGACATTTATGCAAAGAAAGATTTCATGAAGAAGCGAAAAATCTCTTATTACACATCATCCAATGGAATGGCTAAAATAGTGAATAGCGGCTAAAATAGTGAATAGCATCTCCACATTTGCGACAAGATGCCCAACCATGCTATAAAGAGACCCATCCATGAGGAGGCTTGGCCTTGAAAGCCAGACTTAAATGGCCAGTTGCTGATTTTCGATTGCACCATATATATGTGCATATTGATAGAGAATATGGACGAGGTCAACATAAAATGCATTGAAAAAATCTTCATGGGTTGTGGAGGAGAAGAAATGGGATACAAGATTTTCAACCCTATCTTAAATATGACTATTTGCAGCCATGATGTTGTACTCAACACATCAAAATTACAAAGAAAAAATTCATGCAAGTGAAAATGAGACAACAAATTAAAATGAACAAATAATTAAATGCAAAGCCTACCATTATTGAGCCAGAATGGGATGGACACCAAAATGACGGTTTCAGTGATAAGTTAAAAGTTGAAAACCAGCTCCATATTGATGTGTAACACACTAAAAATAGAGACTTTCAGCCCCGAAATGAAAGACATTCAAACATTCCAAAAGATGAAAGAGATATGCAATTAAATTTACACCCTTGAATGAGGGGATTTAAAAGAGTCAAGAGGATACTAGATATGTATGCTCCTACCCTTTGCCTATGTTATGCTAAAAGATGAAGAAGAGCCTATCATGCATTACACAAGAAGTAGAGCTTGCCATGCAAGAGTTTTCCATGCAAGAGAAAATAATTTCAGAAGAACTACAAAACTTCTTTGTATGCCCGACAAGCATGCCCCACATCAATCTAACACTCATAAAAATAGATGCAAAGATGCACTGTACATTTAACAAAGACAGACATGTGACATGGATGTAAAAACACTGTGACTAGCTGCAAAAAGAAGGTTGATATGTGTGAATGATTTGGCATCTGCACTACACTCCCATAAAGACACTCATTACAGTTGCATTCGTTGTATAATCTCGTCACAATAGAAAACTACAAGATTACAATAAATAAGCAAGGAGTGAATGATTTTTCCATACTCCCATAAAGACAATCATTACAGTTGCATTCGTTGTATAATCTCGTCACAATAGAAAACTACAAGATTACAGTAAATAAGCAAGGAGTAAATGATTTTTCCATAAAGAATCTCTCTCTCTCTCTCTCTCTCTCTCTCTCTCTCTCTCTCTCTCTCTCTCTCTCTCTCTCTCTCTCTCTCTCTCTCTCTCTCTCTCTCTCTCTCTCTCTCTCTCTCTCTCTCTCTCTCTCTCTCTCTCTCTCTCTCTCTCTCTCTCTCTCTCTCTCTCTCTCTCTCTCTCTCTCTCTCTCTCTCTCTCTCTCTCTCTCTCTCTCTCTCTCTCTCTCTCTCTCTCTCTCTCTCTCTCTCTCTCTCTCTCTCTCTCTCTCTCTCTCTCTATCTATCTATCTATCTATCTATCTATCTATCTATCTATCTATCTATCTATCTATCTATATATATATATATATATATATATATATATATATATATATATATATATATATATATATATATATATATATATGTATGTGTGTGTGTGTGTGTGTGTGCATGTGTGCGCATGTGTGTGCGTGTGTGAAATGCAATACCTGCTCTTCCTCCCTCCTTTCCATCTCATCCAAAAAGACCAATGCTTTCTGTTCATTCCAATCATCATCAGTGAGAATGTCATAATCATTAACCTCCTCAACAAGGTCCTCAGTAGTATTGCTTGCGAGGTTTGATTGCTTTTCAATATTAAGAACCAAATTCGATGTAGTTTTGCTTCCTTCTATCAAAACATCTCCAATCTTAAAATCATCAATGAGATCTAAAAGTTTCCATTCCCAATCATCTGGCAGCAACCTGGACATTTCTGCCATTGGTTTTGGCAGCATTGTACCCGATGAGAAAGGGAGCACACTTTCAAGCAGGTCAGCGTAGTCTCCAAATACACCATGAATCAGAGATGCCATTACATGACCAAGATTAGTCTCTCGTGCAGCCTGCTCCTCAATATCATAGTTTGATATTGCAGCAGAAATCTTTTCTGAGAGAGTGAATAAGTCTCCAGCAGGGTAGAAAAGACTTCTAGAGCCATCCATTATCTGAAGAATGGCAAAATCTCTCTCTCTCTCTCTCTCTCTCTCTCTCTCTCTCTCTCTCTCTCTCTCTCTCTCTCTCTCTCTCTCTCTCTCTCTCTCTCTCTCTCTCTCTCTCTCTCTCTCTCTCTCTCTCTCTCTCTCTCTCTCTCTCTCTCTCTCTCTCTCTCTCTCTCTCTCTCTCTCTCTCTCTGTGTCTCTCTCTGTGTGTGTGGTCTCTACATCGACGAGATCACGGACTATATACAGCGAGCAGGAGGGTTAGGAGGAGACCTCGGAGGTACGTCAGTACACAAATTATTATATGTTGATGACATTGTCCTGGTTTCAGAGTCACAAGAGGGCCTACAGTCACATTTACAGGCGCTCAATACCTTCTGCATGGAGAGAGGACTCACAGTGAACCTTGGCAAGACCAAGGTCATGATCTTCCATACCTCTTGGACAGTACACCATCGCGCCTCTTTCACCGCAGCTGGAGGACAGATAGAGGTAGTGGACTCCTATGTCTACTTAGGTGTCACCTTCTCAGGCAGCACAGGGGTATTCTCCATGGCACAGGCAGGGAGAGATAGATTGACGCGAGGCTACGCGGCACTTGCAAGATTGGAGAGACGCTGCTTTCAGGCACATTTTCAGGAGCCCCGGACTAAGGGGTGGCTCTTTGATACTCTAGTGACACCCGCATTGATGTACGCAGCAGCACTATGGGCACCAGGGATCATGGAGGCGATGTGGACGCGGATTGAGAGGCCCCAGGTCACCATGATCTCACGCTTGCTCCGCGGACCGCAGCAAGCCCTCCGTTCCACACGACATTATACGCGCTGAGCTTGGCACGCCACAATGCTAGTGGAGGCCCTCTTTCAGCTGGTGACCTTTATTCTGAGAGTTAGAGAGCTCCCCACCAGCCGACTCACCAGGCTTGCATTTGATAGCTCTAGACATTTGGCAGAGACAAGGCATGAGAGAGTATGGTATGCACAGACCTACCGATGGTTTGCAGACCATGGCATGAGCATTGCCGATCTCCCCCCTTTTCAGTATGACCTCTCTTCCCCCTACAATACCCTCTCTCGTTCGGAGAGGAACAAGATCATCCGTCAGGACCTACTACAGATACACATCAGGGAGACATGGATAGCACCATGGGAGCCTCTTCCCACAAAGAGGCAACACTACAAAGAGCCCTTCCTGACTATGACAGCGGATGGTTTCATCCAGAGACCACGATACATGGATACATACATGGCTCCAGCGGAGAGAGTGGCCATTGGGCAGCTTAGAGTATCATCACACCAGCTCGAGATTGAGGTTGGGCGAGCGACACATACCCCCAGGGACGAGAGATTATGCAGGATATGCCAAGAGGAGGTGGAGGACGAGGAGCACTACACATGTAGATGCCAGGCATACGAGGACATCAGAGACCGCTACCCACAGCTCTTCAGGGGGCCCAGAGAGATCAGGGCTTTATTGGAGAAGCAGGACCAGCGCCCTCTAGGTCGATTCCTAGTAGAGCTCCAGCGCCGCCGTGCATCACTTCTCCAGTAGCGGATGGACATGCACTTAGCCCCCCAGACTTCTATTACAGATTTTTTTAGACCCACAGCCACCCGAGGACCCAGCTCGATGCAAGGTGTCACATAAAAGAGAGGAGAGGAGCTTAGACGACAGCGCCGACGACCGAGACCCCCACTCCGGAGAGCCCGTCCCCACCAGAGAGAGATTCAGGCGATTTACGCACGCCATGACATGGAGATACGGAGACGTCAGCAGCGCACTCCTGTCGATCTCGATGTGCAGAGCATTTTGAGGATCGCCACGATGCCTTACCCACCGATGCACTATATCCTACATCCACTCCAAGCACTTAGAGCGTTATGACATCACCGAGCCTCCACTCCCTATGCATATCATATTTGTACATCACCTATTGCGCATATAGAGTGCATACCCATAGCACCCCATACCCTTGATGCCAGCTATTATCCACTCCTTTTATATTCTGTTTTGTACCCACATTTTATTTTCCTTTTGGGATCACACTGGATTGGATCATACTGATGTATATATTTTGTCTCATAGGCCGATTTTGGTCTCTAATAGACGTTAAAATCTCTCTCTCTCTCTCTCTCTCTCTCTCTCTCTCTCTCTCTCTCTCTCTCTCTCTCTCTCTCTCTCTCTCTCTCTCTCTCTCTCTCTCTCTCTCTCTCTCTCTCTCTCTCTCTCTCTCTCTCTCTCTCTCTCTCTCTCTCTCTCTCTCTCTCTCTCTCTCTCTCTCTCTCTCTCTCTCTCTCTCTCAGCCCACACACCGAGCGGGGTGACTCTTCAGCAGGCTCAGATTTCTCGAGCTAGGAGACGACCCCGTGCTATAGGATATCGGGCCCCGAGACTTCACCGACATCAGATTGCGGAGATCCAGGCTTGTGACCATCGTGCCATGGAGGAGAGACGATCCCAGATGATGGCCGATCCAGTTGCAGCCATCAGGGTGGCCCTGACTCCACCTCCACCTATGTATCACATCTTACACCCACCCACTAGCACAGGATGGAGCTAGTTAGTCGTTTCAGATGCATTCTCATGGTTGTTGTACTACCCTTTTGCATATAGACTATCATAGATATCACACTCCATACACCCCTCATGGGTATCCCTACATGCATACTACGGAGACCTATATCAGCTTAACCAGTTTCTTTTAAGCACTTTTATCTTTTCTGATTGACAGAAGATACACCCATGTACATCGATTTGTCTCATAGGCCGAGTTCGGCCTCCTAATAGACGTAAAAAACACCTCTCTCTCTCTCTCTCTCTCTCTCTCTCTCTCTCTCTCTCTCTCTCTCTCTCTCTCTCTCTCTCTCTCTCTCTCTCTCTCTCTCTCTCTCTCTCTCTCTCTCTCTCTCTCTCTCTCTCTCTCTCTCTCTCTCTCTCTCTCTCTCTCTCTCTCTCTCTCTCTCTCTCTCTCTCTCTCTCTCTCTAGTACCACATGAGATCATTAGAGCAGAGCTCGCTGCACCACCGATGCTAGTTGAAGCACTATTCCAGACAGTATGCCTATTACACAGACTTCGGAGCATGGATACAGAGTGCATTGCTTATTGTGCTTTCCAAGCATCACGTGATATGGTGTTGGCAGGGGACACCTCCTCATGGTATGCACAGACACGAGACTGGCTGGCCCACTATGGTTTTGACATAGACAGGCTACCACCACTACAGTACGACTTACATGCACCCATCTATGCGCTCTCTCATCAGGAGAGAAATAGGGTCATTCGTCAAGAGATATTGCATACATACATATAGAGGACATGGGTGAGCCCTAGGGATACATTGCCACCGAAAATGCTCTATTACCATGAGCATTTTCTACATATATCGGACGAGGGCTTCATCAAGATTGCGAGATACATGTAGACATACCTACCCCACCACCTTCAAATCGTCATTGGGCAGCTCCGGGTTTCATCACATCAGCTCGAGCTTGAGAGGGGTCGGTCCAGGGGAGTCCCCCGTGAGGAGAGGTGGTGCCCACTACGCCAGACAGAGGTAGAGAGTGAGGAGCATTTTGTTATCACATGCCCAGCATACTTAGACCTACGAGCACAGTTTCAGATAGAGGAGTCGCTCCAATTGTGCATGACTATGGGAGACCAGCGACGCTTGGGGCTCTTCCTCACAGAAGTATACGAGAGGCAAGAGCGGTCACTACAGCCCACACATCAGACACGGATGAGGTCCGTCTATAGGGCTCACGCTCCACCAGGCAACAGCACAGAGAGCACGACGCCAACCACGCATGGTTGGATATCATCGACCACGACTATATCAGGAGGATATCTCACGCATCAGGACAGCCTACGACCGCATGATGGAGCAGAGGCGTACCACCACCCCTTGGGTTGTCTTCCTTCAGGAGGCACTCAGACCACCACCGATATACCACATACTACACCCACCTCCATCCATCACTAGTGGCTAGGGTATTTTACTCACTCACATTATGGATCCCCCATGTATTAGGTGGCCATTATCTGCAGAGTCAGAGCCATGTCTCCCCAGCCTTTTCCAGCCCTATATAGCTTTGTGTAGCAAGTACTTTTTATTTCATTTCATTTTTTACACAGGGTTACTACACTTGTACATGGTTTTGTCTCATAGGCCAAGTTTGGCCTCCAGAAGACGTTAATATGACTTTCTTTCTTTCTTTCTTTCTCTCTCTCTCTCCCCCCCCCCTCTCCTTCCCTCCCTAATACCAAATGTTGGAAGTGAGGTTGGCCCTAATAATAATATTCACAAGTTTATAGGATCTTCCAACATATGAACCTTAGCATACACACCTTAAGACTCAAAAATAGATGAGTGAGAGATAGAGAGAGAATATACAATTTTCAAAGTGTAACGGTAAGCTGAATATTTACCTACACTATCTTATATTGAATGTTTAATTACAATGTGTATAAATGATTACAAAACTGAATATATGCTGAATGTAGACGCAAAAACTGAATCTACACAGAATTTAGGGTTCTAGATACAAGAATTTGTTCATAAAGTGCCTAAGAGGTATGAAGAGTGTGTGAATGTGAGCTTGACATGAATAGCAACAGTTTAGAACTGTTTGTACAGCAAATCCTAATTCTGAATAGCAAGAATGATGACTCCTTGTGTTGAAGTAGAAGGCATGAAGCCTAGGAATAGCAGCAACAAAAGGAGGACTGAATATAGACTTGCTATTTATAAATCTCAGCTATAAGCTGATGGTTGGCTACCAAAAACTTCTCAAAATCTGCACCAAAGGTAGAGCACACCTTCGCCAAGTGTAGAGCACTCCTCCTAACTTGAGCATCCTTGAGATTGATCCTCAAAGTGACACCCAAGGGTTCATTATATAGCTTTAGGCTGCTCAAGCGAAAATCGCACCAAAAAAAGCTAAAAAGCAAGGCGTTAGCTTTTGAATGCAATCTATCCTTTTAATCGTAAAAAGTGCTTTTCAGAACAAATCAGCAGCGATTATACAATATGGCCTTCAGCTTGACATGAGAACTTGCCCTAGCTGTACATCACGTGAGGAACATAAATATGCAATAAAACCTTTTTGAGTAGAAATTAGGGTTAGGGTTTCTTCCATTTCTGGACCTCTGATGACGAAATGTTATATACCAAATGCAACCTCTCCTCAAGTACTATCTAATGCACTGATAAAAGTTTTTGACCTTTTGTGACCAAAATTTGGCCAAGTACCAAAAATTAAGGTTGCTGGAAATTAGGATTCTGTGCTATTCTGACATTATTTCCAACAATGCCCAGCTAGGATGGTTGGCGTTCCCTTGCACACTGATGTAACAAGAGTCCATCCCCAGGACGTGGAAATTAGGTTTTTGTGCTATTCTGACCTAGGCACTCCAGTGTGTTAGGTGTGTTAAGTTCAATGCGCGTAAAGTAAGAGGAATCAAGACCGAATGGTATCCGAAGGTAAGGTGCATAACGTGCATCGTTGAAAATACACATATATGCATAAGAATTCTAAGATATAGTAAAAACATATATATATAATGCATGTTAAAACATACAATTAACAAATAACAACCATTAATGAACCATGTGACATAAAATACAAGATAGTCGAGGGAGAAAATTCTGAACTTGCATGATGATATATATGGAGCAAGAGTCAAGACTCAAGAGGCAACTTGCAACGGGCTCTTAGGTAATAGGCTCTCTCTCTCTCTCTCTTGCACGAGTCACAGGCAGGGTGCGCTGCCCCACGGGCCTATCAGACAACCTTGTTAGCACCATTGGTGTGAAAATAGGTTGCCCTCTCTCACCCACTCTCTTCGGTCTCTACATCGACGAGATCACGTAGTATATACAGCGAGCAAGAGGGCTAGGAGGAGACCTCAGAGGTATGCCAGTACACATCCTATTATATGCTGATGACATTGTCTTGCTTTCGGAGTCACGAGAGGGGCTAGTCACATTTACAGGCGCTCGATACCTTCTGCATGGAGAGAGGACTCACAGTGAACCTTGACAAGACCAAGGTCATGATCTTCCACACCTCGAGGACAGTACGCCATCGCGCCGCCTCCACCACATCGGGAGGACAGATAGAGGTAGTGGACTCCTACATCTACTTAGGTGTTATACGCTACGGCAGTATGGGCACCAAGAATCATGGAGGCGATGTGGATGCAGATTGAGAGGCCACATGTCACCATGATCTCACGCTTGCTCCGTAGCGAGCCCTCCGTTCCACACGACATTATACGAGCCGAGCTTGGCACACCTCTGATGCTAGTGGAGGCCCTCTTCTAGCTGGTGACCTTTATTCTGAGAGTCAGAGAGCTCCCCACCAGTCGACTCACCAGGCTTGCATTTGAGAGCTCTAAACATTTGGCAGAGACAGTGCATGAGAGAGTATGGTATGCACAGACCTACCGATGGTTGGCAGACCATGGCATGAGCATTACCGATCTCCCCCTTTTCAGTATGACCTCTCTTCCCCCTACATTACCCTCACTCGTTCGGAGAGGAACGGATCATCCGTAAGGACCTACTACAAATACACGTCAGGGAGACATGGATAACACCATGGGAGCCTCTTCCCACAAAGAGGCAACACTACAGAGAGCACTTCCTCACATTGACAGCACATGGTTTCATTTAGAGACCACGATACATGGATAAATACCTGGCACCAGCAGAGAGAGTGGCCATTGGGCAGCTCAGAGTATCATCACACCAGCTCGAGATTGAGGTTGGGGGAGCGACACATAAACCCAGGGACGAGAGATTATGCTGTGTGTGTGTGTGTGTGTGTGTATATATATATATATATATATATATATATATATACATACATACATACATACATACATACATACATACATACATACATACATACATACATACATACATACATACATACATACATACATACATACATACATACATACATACATACATACATACATACATACATACATACATACATACATACATACATACATACATACATACATACATACATACATACATACATACATACATACATACATACATACATACATACATACATACATACATACATACATACATACATACATACATAATACATACATAATACATGCATGCATACATGCATGCATACATACATACATACATACATACATACATACATACATCTCAAGAACACGTCCCCGAGATGTTGAAATGAAAGAAGAAACTCCTAATCTACTGTTAATCATCATTAATCAAACTAAGGAGGAAGGAACAAAAGATAAGAGAACATGATGAATCAAATAAATAGAAATGAACTTACAAAGAATGGTTTATGAGCATGGAGACTCCATGAGGAGAGAGTGGGCACTCTTGCCAAGAGCTTGAGTGAATGACTTGTGAGGAGTGAAGGGCAGCCTTGCTTATATGGAGTTTGGGAGAATTGCCTTGCATGTGGGATAAATGGACTTGCAAGAGAATGAAAGTAGACTTGGACAAAAGGGTGGAGCATGGAACTCTCAACACCCCCTCCATGTGATGACCCTTTCGTTTTTAATGTAGGAAACTAGTGACATATGGGATCACTTAGTTCATTGGTTTTTGGGGATCTAGGGACATATGGGATCCCTAGACATATAAAGGGTTTACATCATGGGATAGGTAGTGCTTATGGAAACATTTGCCGCCTTTTGAGCATTGTTCTTTTTGTTGTTGTAGTCTTTTTCTTTTGTTTGATGTGGATGCCTTGGTACTCTTCTTGATCAATGCCTTGGATGTGTGGAATTCGACCCCTCTTTTTACATGAGAGGTGTTCTTTGCCTATTAGGGAAGGTCTTACCACTTTAGTATGGCAGTGTCTAGTCCCATTACAATTGGCCATAGATATGTGTGCCAACACATAAAGGTAAGTGAATACAATGAGGCCTTAACAACTTAGTAATAAGCCAAGAACAAAGAACTTCTCATATAGACGAGAAAGGTGTAAGTATTTCTACGTGAAATATTTAAGAGCAAAACAAATTCGAAATAGCCTTCTTTTCAAAGGATTTACCAACATACAGGCATGACATGTGAACACTCAGGAATACCTCCCTACTCATTATATTTGGCTTCTGCCTTTTTAGGTGGTTTTTCAATGCCATTCCTAATACAATGGACATAACCACTTTGCAACAGGTTAATTACATCATTGCTTACGTCATTTCTATGCCGCTATTCAATCCCAAATCCAGTGCTCTGCATTCGTTCAGAATTTGCCAAACAGAACACAAGATACACCAAAACTTCGTTTTGTGAGCAATCGGAGTATGACAACCGCCCGCATTTTGGTCAATGAACCTCCGTCTATTCCGAATAGCAAGTAGAGTGGTGACTCGTCCCGAACTATGGGACTCGAAGACATCTTTTTCATTGGCGCCTAGAGTAGTGATTATGAGATGGAGCAATGATGGAGCGAAGAACCCCGTCCAACTTCTGTATTTCTCATGTGGTGGCCGTAAACTCCTCTTTTGTATCTTGCTCCACAAGCTATACCTATGCATGAGACTTGAAGCCATGGAAGGCGCAGGCCGGCAAATCTAAGAGACTCCAAAACGAGGCGCAACTGGCATCAGAAACCATGGGAGAGAAGCATGGACATAGGAAGAGGTGAATGTAGAATGAATTATTTTCTGAGTCATGGTGTTGCTCACAAGTTACATTCTATGTCTCCACTTTGAACGACTGAAACCTCTGCAACTGTGTCGCTTAGGGAGCTCCAAGGGATGGCACTGCATTCAGTTTCAATAAAAAATCACTCTCACTTCGATGCTCTTTAGTTTAGTTGCTACCTATTTTCCTTCAGTTCCTCCGTTTCGGATGCTTCAATTTATGCACAGGATCTCAGACAGATGGTGATGAAGACCTTGTTGATGCAGAGGATCATACAGAGAGCTCATTACACGTCCTGTCAATTCATGCCTTCCTTTTCGCTTCCTCACTCATGCCTATGGTAGCTCGATGACATTCCAGGTCCGCAGGTTCTCCAAGATGGTGAATGGTATGCAGTACAACTGTCAAGGGGATACGCGCCATCCTCCTTGTTGTCCCTTGCACTGTAGCTATTTTGCTAATAACAGCATTGTCTTCCTTTTACTCATGAGGTCAAAATGCAAGGATGATAACTGCTTGAATGGTTGTTCAGAAGCTCAAAACTTCGATACAAATCCATAAAGCACTTAGACTGATTTATTAAAGAAGAGAAATGATGTAATAGTGCTTAGATGCACTCTTATTAAAGATATAGGGGGCGGAGGGAGGGATAAACAAAGGAATACAAGCAACTAATGAACTAGATATTGAAATCAAAACTCAAAAGGAAATGCTTATCAAAATAAAACCTCTGCTCTGATACCATGTTGAAATGAAAGAAGAAACTCCTAATCTACTATTAATCATACATTAATCAAGCTAAGGAGGAAGGAACAAAAGATAAGAGACCATGATGAATCAAATAAATAAAAATGAACTTACAAAGAAAGCTCTATGAGCATGGAGACTCCATGAGGAAAGAGTGGGCATTCCTTCCAAGAGCTTCGGTGAATGACTTGTGAGGAGTGAAGGGAGGTCTTGCTTATATGGAGTTTGGGAGAATTCCCTTGCATGTGGGATAAATGGACTTGCAAGAGAATGAAAGTAGACTTGGACAAAATAGTGGAGCATGGAACTCTCAACACAAGACACCCTAGGGTCCGTCCCCATCCCAAGGACACCACCGTTCTCAAGACCTGTCCCCGTCCTCGGGTGACATTGACATACATACACACACACACATATACATACATATATATATATATATATATATATATATATATATATATATATATATATATATATATATATATATATATATATATATATATATATATATATACACACACACACACACACATATATATATATATATATATGTATATATATATGTGTGTGTGTGTGTGTGTGTCTCTCTCTCTCTCACATCCAGGGCGCCTCGAGGAGGTGATGGAGGGCAGAGACATTATCTTCTTGACAGAGACACACGAGAGCCCGGGGAGGAGCCTACCGAGGATTGAGGGCTATATGTGGGAGTCAGCTCACTGCCACCAGATGAGACAGCACACCACACGGGGATCAGGAGGAGTAGCCGTGCTCTATAGACAGTCGTTACAGCACAGGGTACAGGTGGTAGCCAGAGACCCAGAGGCACGTTTCATGTGGATACGCTTGCAGCTATCAGAGGAGAAAGCAGCGTACTTCGCCGTATGCTATATTGCACCCATTGGTTCACGCTTCACACATTCCCATGAGCAGCTACCAGGAGGGGAGGGACCAGACACCACATCGCCATATGACTGCCTCAGTGACACGATTATGGAGTATACCGGGATGGGTGAAGTCTTCCTTGTAGGAGACTTCAATGCCCGCACTCAGAGCCACCAGTGTGATATGTACGACTTTGACGACCCTGAGATGCTTCGTACCATAGAGGACATGCCTACACTCAGAGCCTCAGCCGACACCGCCACACCCACCTTATATGGCCGACACTTACTCCAGATGGGAGCAGCACACCGTCTCGTTATATATAATGGGATGGAGAGCTGGCCCACCTCGCGCGGTCTCACCTGCATTCCACCCACGACACCACAGGGGGGCAGTGTGGTAGACTATGTTATCGGACCTCCGGAGGCGACACATCTGATCACCTCATTCACTATCCCACCCTTACCGATTGGAGCCGATCACGCATATCTTGCCCTATCCATTCGCGGCTCACCATGCATACCCCACCCCGTCACCCTACAGCCACGAGCCCGTACCACCATTCACTTTAGACATGAGCTAGCACATATCTATAGCTCCCATGTTCGAGAGCGCATCTACTCCCTTGATCCCTCTGCCTCCTTGGACACCCTCACCGCCCACTTCTCCTCGATCCTCCATACATCCGCTACTCTCAGCTTCCCATACACCACCCACAGCACTGCACATCCGACACGGCTGGGGCATATACCCCAGAATAGATGGTACGATGAGGAGTGTAGGCGACTATACCGACATCTCAGAGCACAGAGTATCTTGGGATCCATCACAGAGAGGGAGGCACGACGACAGATGCGAGCCCTCACACGCCGGAAGCGGCGAGCTTTCGAGGAGCGACAGGAGGCAGAGTTGATCGACCTTCTCATGAGTAGGGATTGTGCCACCGCGTGGAGGGCACTACGTGAGCCACGTCCACCGACACCCATAGCAGATCCTTCGACTTGGCACACCTACGCCCAGAGGTTATATGACGTCCCAGGACAGCCACCATTACCGATTCCTTCCACACCGCGTCCGGTGATATCCACCCTCTTCACAGCAGGCATGGTACCATAGTTGGTCAGGTACGATCCGTACGACAGGTACGGTACGTAATAGTACGATGCCAGGTACGTACTAATCATGAGGTACGAATCCGTACGATATTAGTACGAAAATTTTTTTTTCCATATTTTCATGTACGTGGGAGTGTACACATATAAAGGGTACTTTTTGCCATGAATATGCATAATATTGTATCTATGCATGAAGATAATTGTTCTCTAACTAGCATAGCTGCAAAACCAATGTATTTTCTTAATAAATTCAAGTCAAAATGGTCAAAATGGAAAATTTTTTTTTTGGTACCTATTGGTACGAATACGTACGAGTACGTACGGTACGAGAGGTACGTACGAATCTACTCGTACTGGTACGAGTACCAACTATGCATGGTACGACAGGCCATCCATAGGCTACAGCATGGCCGTTCTGCAGACCACACGGGGCTACAGGGAGAGCACTTTATATACGCAGCAGATGTAGTTTCCCACTTGATCGCCCATCTCTTCAACCGTGCTTTGGTTGAGGGATTACCCGACTCATGGACTATGCATACCATTACGCCTATCCATAAGTCCGGCGATATGATGGACCCAGGGAACTACAGGACTATTATGATAGGCCATATCCTGGCCAAGATCTATGGGGCAGTACTAGAGGCAGAGCTCGGTACACACACTGAGGCAGCGGGGATCAGAGCACCCGGCCAGGCAGGCTTCCGCCGCACTTTCTCCACCATCGACCACATCTTCGTGCTTCGTTGCTTGATTGAGAGCGCGAAGGCGAGGAAGCAGAGACTATACTGTTGCTTTGTGGATTTCCGCAAAGCCTTCGATATGGTCCCTCGAGAGAGACTACTACGGAGGCTCCAGGAGTTACAGCTTCCATCAGACATGCTATGGGCCATCCACGCTTTGTATGCACGAGTCACAGGCAGGGTACGCTGCCCCAGCGGTCTATCAGACAGCCTTGTTAGCACCATTGGTGTGAAACAAGGTTGCCCTCTCTCACCCACTCTCTTCGGTCTCTACATCGACGAGATCACGGAGTATATACAGCGAGCAGGAGGGCGAGGAGGAGACCTCGGAGGTACGCCAGTACATATCCTATTATATGCTGATGACATTGTCCTGCTCTCAGAGTCACAGGAGGGGTTGCAGTCACATTTACAGGCGCTCGATACCTTTTGCATGGAGAGAGGACTCACAGTGAACCTTGGCAAGACCAAGGTCATGATCTTCCATACCTCCAGGACAGTACGCCATCGCGCCTCTTTCACAGCAGCTGGAGGACAGATAGAGGTAGTGGACTCCTACGTCTACCTAGGTATCACCTTCTCGGGCAGCACAGGGGTATTCTCCATGGCACAGGCTGCGAGAGATAGATTGACACGAGGTTATGCGGCACTTGCAGGATTGGAGAGACGCTGCTTTCAGACACATTTTCAGGAGCCCCGGACTAAGGGGTGGCTCTTTGACACTCTAGTGACACCCGCATTGATGTACGCAGCAACAGTATGGGCACCAGGGATCACAGAGGCGATGTGGACGCAGATTGAGAGGCCCCAGATCACCATGATATCACGCTTGCTGCGCAGCAAGCCCTCCGTTCCACATGACATTATACAAGCTGAGCTTAGCGCACCACCGATGCTAGTGGAGGCCCTCTTCCAGTTGGTGACCTTTATTCTGAGAGTCAGAGAGCTCCCCACTAGCCGACTCACCAGGCTTGCATTTGAGAGCTCTAGACATTTGGCAGAGACAGGGCATGAGAGAGTATGGTATGCACAGACTTACCGATGGTTAGCAGACCATGGCATGAGCATTACGGATCTCCCCCCTTTTCAGTATGACCTCTCTTCCCCCCACATTACCCTCTCTCGTTCGGAGAGGAATAGGATCATCCGTCAGGACCTACTACAGATACACGTCAGGGAGACATGGATAGCACCACAGGGGCCTCTTCCCACAAAGAGGCAACACTACAGAGAGCACTTCCTGACTGTGACAGCGGATGGTTTCATTCAGAGAGCACGATACATGGATACATATATGGCACCAGCTGAGAGAGTGGCCATTGGGCAGCTCAGAGTATCATCACACCAGCTTGAGATTGAGATTGGGCGAGCCACACATACCCCCAGGGATGAGCGATTATGCAGGATATGTAGAGAGGAGGTGGAGGACGAGGAGCACTACACATGTAGATGCCAGGCATATGAGGACATCAGAGACCGCTACCCACAGCTCTTCAGGGGGCCTAGAGAGATCAGGGCTTTATTGGGGACAGAGGACCAACGCCCTCTAGGTCGTTTCCTAGTGGAGCTCCAGCACCGTCGCGCATCACTCCTCCAGCAGCAGATGGAGATACACCTGACCCCCTCCCCTCAGACTTATATTACAAATTTTTTCAGACCCACATACACTCGAGGGCCCAGCTCGATGCGGGGTGTCACATTACACAGAGCAGAGGAGCTTAGACGACAGCGCCGACGACCGAGACCCCTTGTCCGGAGAGCTCGTCCACATCAGAGAGAGATTCAGGCGATTCACGCACGCCATGACATGGAGATACAGAGACGTCAGCAGCGCACCCCTATCGATTTGGACGCCCAAAGCATTTTGAGGATCGCCATGATGCCTTACCCACCGATGCATTATATCCTACACCCACTCCAAGCATTTAGGGGGTTGTGATACCATCGAGCCTCCCCTCCCTATGCATATCATATTTGTATCTCACCCATTGAGCATATAGAGTGCATACCCATAGCACCCCACACCGCTTGATACCAGCTACTATCTCTCCTTTTATACCCGTTTGCAGTACTCACACTTTATTTTTGTTTTGGATCACAGTGGATTGGATCATACTGATGTATATGTTTTGTCTCATAGGCCGATTTTGGCCTCTAATAGACGTTAAAAAGTCTTTCTTTCTTTCTTTCTTTCTCTCTCTCTCTCTCTCTCTCTCTCTCTCTCTCTCTCTCTCTCTCTTCAAAACCCTAATCTCTTTTAAAGATGGCAAGACTAGAGAAGAAGGATGTGGAAGAGATGATGAGCAAAGCTATCAGAGAAGTAAAAAAGGAGGCAGACAAAGCACTAAACCAAGAAATGAGAAGAGCATTGGAGAAGATTAAATCTTTGGAAGACCAAATCAAAGACATCAGAGAGGAGCGAGATGAATTGAAAGTTGAAATGCATCGCCTTCAAGAAGAAATTGCCCATTTGAAGGTCTCTAGAGTTAAAGAAGATGGAGAGATTTCTCAAGTTGAAGAACTCAAAGAAGAACTCAAAGAAGAACTCAAAAAAGAGATCAAATCCGAAATGGAATCCACTCGGGATACATGGGTCGAGGTGGTCCACAAAAAGGTCAAGAAAGAAGTCAATGAGCAAGCATGAAAGGAAGAGATCACTAGAGTCCAAGACACCCTCGAAGAAGAGAGGCTTCGACACACACGCCGATTACATGTGCGGATTACAAGATTGCCAGAGGGGACATCACCAAAAGAAGATGGCACTGATCTCTGCCACCGCTTGGGATATGAGACTATGCCTTTCACAGAGGCATGGAGGGTTGGTAGAGATACGTCCCGTCCACAAGCACTCATACTCCGTATGAGCTCGGAAGATACACGCACTGCCTTCTTCCGACGACGATCAGTACTACGAGGACTACCTGGGAGAGCTTTATATATGGATGAGGATCTCACGAGGATGCAGATAGAGCACCGTCGGACATGTATGCCACAGATTCTCCAGGCGAGACGAGAGGGGAGGAAGGCTTTTTACCGTGACGATAAAGTCTTCATCGATGGACGCCCTATCAAATAGGGATACGCGGCCTATGAGGCAACACCATACCAGGAGTCACCACTTAGAGGAGCAGTATGGAACTGCAACGGAGCACTTTGGACACGGCCAGACCGATTGGAAGAGATCTTAGACACCCATGACTTTGCTTGCATCACAGAGACCCATGAGAGCCCAGAACGGGGCCTACCTCGTATTGTCGGCTTTCACTGGGAATCTACATTCAGAAACACGACGAGACAGAGCACAACACGAGGATCAGGAGGAGTAGCCATCATATTTAGACAGGAGATACAGGGACAGATCCATATCATAGGAAGAGATGAGGAAGCACGATACATGTGGGTCCGCATGGAGATAGCCCCAGAGAGTTGGGTTTACATTGCCATATGCTACTTTCCACCAGGTGGATCGAGATATGCAGGACTGGACCCTGGGGGATCGACTCTGGACAGGGACTCACCATACATAGCATTATCAGATCAGATTTATTACAGCACCCTTGGTGAGGTCTTCCTTATGGGGGACTTCAATGGCCGCACCCAGTCACGTCAGTGCGAGTCGTATGACATGGACCTTCCACAGATTATGAGGAGCAGTGATCCAGAGGAGATGAGCACCAGTAGAGTGTCAGCCGATGTGGGCCAGGATGCCACTGGATATGGCATACACCTGCTTGAGTTGGGCAGCAGACACCATCTCGTTATATATAACGGGATGCACCGTTGGCCAGGTTCAGGCAGACTTACTTGCTTCCCCAACGTGGGAGGCGAGAGCACAGTCGACTACACTTTGGGCACCATCTCTAAAGCCTCACTCATCCCCTCAGTATTGGACGACGCCCACTTGGGGCTGACCATACATTTATCACATTCACACTTTCATCTCCTATTCCATTAGACCCTCCCTCATCCACTGAGACACACACCACGATACACTTCACACACGAACTCTCACATATTTATGCACACCATTTACACACCCGCCTACTCTCACTCGATCCACTCTCACCCTTAGACACACTTACATCACATATCACCACCATCCTACAGGACTCAGCTCTCCTAAGCTTCCCACATCGCACATATGTACACCCCCCTCGTAGAGGATCCATGCCCCAGAACCGCTGGTATGATGCAGAGTGTCGTGAGCTACGGAAACACCTACGGATATTAGAGCATCGAGGGGACATTACACATGCACAGGCACAGCGTCGCATGCAGATCCTTACTCGCCGCAAACGGCGAGAATGGGAGGAGAGTGGGATATTTACCATTTGCTCATGAGTCGAGACAGTGTAGTGGCGTGGCGACACTTGAGAGAGAGGAGACAGCAGACACCCATCCGAGACCCGAGTACTTGGCATAGCTATGCACGGGGCCTACACGAGATCCCAGACCAGCCCCCCATTCCCAGGCCGCAGAGCTCACGTCCCACTACCTCTGACTTCTTCAGAGCCACTATGGTGCGATGGGCTATTGCCCGTCTACAGCATGGCAGGGCACATGACCATTTCGGATTACAGGCAGAGCACCTCATCTATGGAGGCACGACTCTTGCACCGCTCATCGCCCACCTCTTCAACCGTGCATTGGTTGAAGGGTTCCCTGACTCATGGACTGAGCACACCATAGTGCCCATTCATAAGTCAGGTGATACCATGGATCCAGCTACATACCGGACGATCATGATCGGGCCTATATTGGCCAAGTTATATGGGGCGGTACTAGAGACAGAATTGAGTACTCTCGCTGAGAGGAATGGTATCAGGGCTCCAGGAAAGGCAGGTTTCAGACGAGATTACTCTACCATTGACCACATCTTCACCCTGATATGCCTGATTGACCAGGCAAGAGTGAGGAAGAGGAGATTATATTGCTGCTTTGTGGACTTCCGCAAAGCATTTGACACTGTTCCTAGGGAACGACTCTTCAGACGACTACTTGATATCGGAGTTCCAGAGGAGATGATATGGGGGATCTACGCCTTATATGAGAGAGTATCTGGTAGAGTCAGATGTCTGCGGGGATTATCGGATCCGCTTGCTAGCACTATCGGGGTGAAGCAAGGATGCCCTCTTTCACCCACCCTCTTTGGTCTATATATTGATGAGATAGTGGACTTCATACAGCAGCAGGGAGGGGATGGCATCGAGGTACATGGGTCCACTATTCATATTCTTTTATATGCTGATGATATTGTATTGGTTTCAGAGTCTGCAGCAGGTTTACAGCATCACCTACATGGTCTAGATGACTTTTGCGCACAGAGAGGTTTATCTGTGAACCTTGGTAAAACCAAGGTCATGATCTTTCATACACCATCACAGGTACACAGGCATAGTTTGTTCACAGCAGCGGGTGGACCGATCGAGGTGGTTGGATCATATGTTTACTTGGGAGTGACATTTACAGCAGCTTCAGGGGTCTTCTCTATGTCTCAGGCAGCCCGTGACCGCATCACACGTGGATACGCAGCACTAGCTCTGATGGAGAGACAGTGCCACCAGGCATATTTTCAGGAGCCCCGCACAAAGGGGTGGCTCTTCGACACCTTGGTTACGCCAGCGCTCATGTATGGGGCAGCCATTTGGGGGCCGGGATTAGCTACATCAGTATGGACAGCGTTGGAGAGGCCACAGATTCTCATGATTGCCAGACTTATCCGCAGCAAGCCTTCAGTACCACATGATATCATTATAGCAGAGCTCGCTGCGCCACCGATGCTAGTTGAGGCACTATTCCAGACAGTATGCCTATTACACAGACTTCGGAGCATGGATACAAAGCGCATGGCTTATCGTGCTTTCCAGGCATCACGTGATATGGCATTGGCAGGTGACACCTCCTCGTGGTATGCACAGACACGAGACTGGCTGGACCACCATGGTTTTGATATAGACAGGCTACCACCACTACAGTACGACTTACATGCACCCACCTATTCTCTCTCCCATCAGGAAAGGAATAGGGTCATTCGTCAGGAGATATGGCATACATACATACAGAGGACATGGGTGTGCCCTAGAGATACATTGCCTCCGAAAATGCTCTATTACCGTGAGCATTTTCTACATATATCGGGAGAGGGCTTCATTGAGATTCCGCGATACATGCAAACATACCTACCCCACCACCTTCGAGTTGTCATTGGGCAGCTCCGGGTGTCATCACATCAGCTCGAGATTGAGAGGGGTCGGTCTAGGGGAGTCCCCCGAGAGGAGAGGTGGTGCTCAGTATGCCAGACAAAGCTAGAGAGTGAGGAGCATTTTGTTGTCAGATGCCAAGCATACTTAGACCTACGTGCACAATTCCAGATAGAGGAGTCGCTCCAGTTGTGCATGACTATGGGAGACCAGCGGCGGTTGGGACGCTTCCTCATAGCGGCATATGAGAGGCGAGAGCAGTCACTACAGCCGACACATCAGACACGGAGGAGTATCCAGCAGACGATTACTCAGTTCTTTCAGCAAGCTCAGTTACACCAAAGAGGTCCATCTAGAGGGCTTACGCTCCACCAGGCAGCAACACAGAGAGCACGACGTCGACCACGCATGGTTGGATATCATCGACCACGACTTTATGGGGAGGATATCTCACGCATCAGGACAGCCTATGACCACATGATGGAGCAGAGGCGTACCACCACCACCTGAGTTGTCTTCCTTCGGGAGGCACTCAGACCAGCACCGATGTACCACATACTACACCCACCTCCACCCATCACCAGTAGCTAGGGTATTTTACTCACTCACATTATGGGCCTGCCATGTATTAGGTGGCCATTATATGCAGAGTCAGAGCCACCTCTTCCCAGCCTTTTCCAGCCCGATATAGCCTTTTCCAGCCCGATATAGCTTTATGTAGTAAGTACTTTTTTCATTTCATTTTCTGCACAGGGTTACTACACTTGTACATGGTTTTGTCTCATAGGCCAAGTTTGGCCTCAAGTAGACGTTAATATGACTTTCTTTCTTTCTTTCTCTCTCTCTCTCTCTCTCTCTCTCTCTCTCTCTCTCTCTCTCTCTCTCTCTCTCTCTCTCTCTCTCTCTCTCTCTCTCTCTCTCTCTCTCTCTCTCTCTCTCTCTCTCTCTCTCTCTCTCTCTCTCTCTCTCTCTCTCTCTCTCTCTCTCTATCTATCTATCTATCTATATATATATATATATATATATATATATATATATATATATATATATATATATATATACACACACACACACACACATATACATACACACATATACAGACACACATACATATATATATGTGTGTGCGCGCGTGCGCGCGCGCGTGCGTGCATGTATGTATGTGTGTATGTGTGTGTATATGCATGGATAGAGTATGCATTTATGCATCTATGTATGTATGTGCATGCATACATGCAAGGTTGGATTCTGACGCATCAGAATGTTGGTTTTAAGGCCCACAATTAATAATAAAACATAGACAAGGGAGAGACAAGAAGACTATAGACATCCGATAAAAGGAGCCAAGCTCCAAATATAACTATATATTCCATGATTTGAAGTTACAATGATACAGCCTTGATGACAACATATAGAACATAAGCTCCAAGTGGATGTAGAAGGTTGACCAAGCCATCCATGAACTCCATATAGACCTCTAATCTGAGATTCTTGCATCCCACTCCATGTTGGTGATGGAGGAGTAGGTATCCCTCCAATGTGGTTGAAGCACCAAGTAGTGAAGCTCCAAGTAGATGAGAGATATATATAAAGTGCTTCCATATGGTCTTTATATAGACTCTCTCTCCAAACAACCATCCACGACAAACCACAAGTTCGTGATGCTTTTCCTATCCATGCATATTGCTTTTTTTTGAGTTTTACTGAATTAAACCCATTCGCCATGTTTTCTTTTGTTACATCGCATCCTTTGCTTCCTTCCATAATAATGAGTTACGATTAACTATCAAAAACACATATCTGCTTTTCAAGCTTACATGCTAAAGATCTCACAAACATTAATCTTTTGACTGAGCCACAAAAGACAAACTGATATTTCTCCTTGAGACCTTTCCAATGATGTGCTCAATTCCAATTTCCGACAATTTTGTCTATTTTGACCAGTTTTGAAAGTTGTTGACCACGGTTGACCTTTGACTTAGCGTTTGAATCTGACCTTGATATTTCTACCATAGCTTAGGTTCTTGGAGTAGCCGCCACACACAAAATCTGCAGCCAATATGACAATGTCCAAAATTAGGGTTAGGGCTTCCCCTAGCGGAAGGTTCCACTACCCATTCCTCCCAATACAAAAGGCCCCTTGCCTGACTTTCTTGAAGGGTATCCGACATGGACGTCAAAATCGCATTCTTGATACTGCTTCTTTTCTCCATGACTAAGTCAACAGAGAGTGCAAAATCAGGTTTTTGGATATTTCCTCACATTTATGTTTCTCTACTTGCTTCGTTGCAGACTTCATGGAGTTCCAAGCCTCCAAGCCTTGCCCATTAGGCTCTAGCACCATTGCATCCCAACTTCATCCCCTTCCGGAGCTGCAGAAGCTGCTCATCAAGCCATAGTCCAGGTCTTTGTCAGCTCCCACAGAAGCATTTAGAGAGCTAGCTGCTATACACATCAAGCCTTCGAGGTATAGTCTTATAGATTGTTGATGAAGGTGTGTGTCATGTGTAAAACTACTAATTTCAAGTCAAAGCCTGATTCAACAACATACATTACTATTATCTATACACTGTATTTTTTTTTATTTTTATTTTTTATTTCCCGAGTTCGGGATGGGGGCCCCGGGAGGCTTACCCACTCAGAAGGCAGAATCTATCTGTCGCTTCATCTTCCGAAGGAGACTTATACGTGACCTTCCAGCGCAAGATTGTGGTCAACTGATCCCGAAGAATTAGTGCAGTGAGATATCCAATGCCCCGAACACGACACTGGAGTATGGACTTATAGCAAACTCAACACCTTCTAAACTGTCTATCCGACATGTTCCCAAAAAGAGAATGATATACCCTACAACAAAGCATCTACTCATAGGAGTCGTCCGCAACCAACTAGAGTCTCCTAGAGTCTCCCATCTCATGATTGGTGGAAGGTAAAGTTATACCTATACCCATTACGCACCAGAGCCCTAACATACATCCCAGAAATCATCATTTCCCTAAAGTCATAGACAGTAGACTATAGTAAAACATTACACTGATGTAGACTAAATTTATTTATATACACATATATTGCATGCATTTATTGTTTATGTATAGATGAATTATGATAAATGATAATCCACAGTCAACATACATGTGCCATTGTGCTGGTATAATTTATCATAATTCATTTATGCATGAATCATAAATGCATGCAATATATATCACAACATATGTGAATGTCATATATAAATAATAACATCACGATTCACATCAGCGAATCGTGATCATACATGTGCATCATGCATAAATGCATATGCCATGTGACATGGCCAATAATAATGAAAACATGGTCATAGTTGTTCAAGTACGATCTGTACAACATGTACTGTACGTAATAATACCATACTAGGTACGCACTAATCTTGAGGTACAAATCCGTACAATATTAGTATATGATTTTATTTTTCATGTTTTCATGTATATGGGAGAGTACACATAAAAAGAGTATTTTTTGCCATGAATATGCATAATATTGTATCTATACATGAAGATAATTGTTGTCTAGCTAGTATAGTTGCAAAACCAATGTATTTTCTTAATAAATTCAAGTCAAAATGGAAAATTAAACAATTGTAGTTTTTTTATATGAATATGTACTAGTACTCACAGTATGATAAGTACGTACAAATGTGTTTGTACTAGTACAAATAACAAATATGAACATGGTATTGTATGAGTGTATACATCATAAAGAGTTATACATCTTCCTTAGAGGCTAGACTCGAGTATGTATTCTATGATATATCAATATAATCTTAATGATTTGATTGCTTTTCCTTTATGTTTGTAGATGCCAAGGAAAGTGGGTGGAGAATGGAAGGGACAAGGTCAAGGCCTAGTCAAAAGGGAATTGGACATGTAGATGCAAGTTTTGTGGCCATGTATGGGACAAAGGAGCCAACCCAATTCAGGCACATATTCTTGGTCTTAGAGGCTATAAAGGTGATAAATGTGCTCAAGCTTGCCAAAATATACACGAAGCATGTAGAAAAATCACTTGCAAAATCATCACAATAAAATGGGTCATACTCTAATGTCAATGCGAAGTATTCACATGAGGATATTTGGCAAATGAGAGTGCAAATGTTGATGAGGAAATCTATGCATCTCGACCATGTGCTGATACTTTCAATTTACATGCATCCCAAAAGAGAGAAACTTGATTATCCATTGATGAGAAATATAAGTGCATTGTAGTCACTGAGACATCCAAAACCGGTAGTTATAGACTATAGTTGTGGCATTCGCTAATGTAGATCTATGAACTACAAAAGGGATATGCTTTGGACATATATTATATGTAACTTTGATCTTATCATTGAATTCATATGGGGGGATCCCGTTTTGCATAGCAAAAGAAGTTGAGAAGCATCCTCCAAGTTGCTCTATAGAGACTGCCATTGGCATGCCTAGTGTCACTTGTTGGTTCAACACTTGTAACCCAATAGCAAATAGTATGTGAGTGAAACGAGCTTGTCGTAAGAGAGATCTAGAATTGAAAGAGAGGAAAGGGAAGCTCGAAGAACCAAAGCTCGTAAAAAGAAAAAGCAAGTTGTGTAAGATGGAGCTTCGAGTAGTTCGAGAGAATTAAAAGAGAGAAAAAATTACAACAGAAGGGTGGGTGGCTGCACAAGTTCGAGAGCTCGAAAGAATTCTAGGTCTCTGAATTTTTGGGAGAGAACGAACATTGACATTACCCCATTGTTTGAAATGCCTCATAGAATCCAAATACATTTAACAAATTTCCCCAAATTTTTGGGTAATTGGGACGAAGATCTTCATGCTTTCATACAATTATTTGAGGTTACTTGTTATGCAAATGAATGGGTGGATCAAGCCCACAGATTGAAAATTTTCCCTGCGACCCTGAGGGTAGAAGCCACCAATTGGTATGATAATTTGTTACCTCATGGAAGAGGAACTTATCAAGTGCTCAAAAATACATTCTTAACCAAGTTTTGATGACAGGGATCCCAAGACCGAGTAGCCCAACAAATGAATTATTTATAATAGGGAGTCCATGAGAAATGTGCAAAAGGTTTGGGAAGCTGAAGCAAGAGCTCATGCAGGCAAAACTCTTCGTAGGTTCTTTTTTGCACAAGACATACCATTTCGAAATATAAGAAGCCCTTTACTTTCTTGATATGCTTGATGCAATTGGTTGTGTGGGCTCTTTCTATAAACCAGCATCATCTTATCACTTGCATATGCATCATCTTTTGCATAAAAGTGACTTGCTGAAATACCGTGAGAAATGGAAACGTTTTAGATGCAATAAGTGTCTGATGGTTGGTCGGATAATAGGTATCGGTCAATCAACAATATTACACTTAGTAGAATTTATGGAAGCACGTTTTTGCGGTCTATGGATAAATCAAATGAAGTGGAAAGTGGTGAGTACATCTTTGAGATTTTGAAAGAAGCTATCAAAGTTGGACACAAAAAAGTTATCCGAGTAAGCATGTACAACACAACAAATAAGGGCTCGATGTTTGGTTGAGCAAGAATCGCCACATATTTTTTACACTAGGTGTACATGCCATTGCATTGATTTGTTGTTTGAAGATATTGGTGGGTTTGTGTGGGTGAAGTCAGTATTGAATCAAGCTCTCAAAGTCACTATGAAGGCCACCATACTTGCTCCATTTAAAAATTTTCTTCAAAAGATCTTCTCAAATCTACACAAACAAGATTTGCTTACATGTTTATCATGTGAGCAAATTCGTTGGATAAGAGTGTATAATGGATTGAGATCCATGGTGATTTAAGTTCAATATACTAGAAAAAGAGTATGCCAAACTAGAAAAGCTGAAGATATATATTCTATTGTTCTAAGTGCATGTTTTTGGAGAAGTGCGCAAGAGATTGTAAGCATATGTGCCCTTGAAGGTATTGTGTTTAGCACGCAGCAAAGAGGGCCATGGGTCTTGTTTATGAATTGATAGACAGAATGATTCAAGAAATAAGCCATATTGATACTATTGAGGAATGTAAGGTTAGAGGAAGTGAAGTCTTTATGATGCATTCTCCATTGCATGATGCAGCTTATGTTCTCCATCCTATTTGAAAAGAAAAATGCCCATATGATGATGATGGAGAAGTTAATGATGTTTAAATGGATTTTATTAAGTGCTATACACATGGAGATCTTGAAAAGCAAGGAGTTCTATGTGATAAGCTTGATAAATATAAATCGATTTCAGGTACATATCAAAGGGCTCTTGCTAGAGATGAAAACAGAATGCATTCTGCATTGGAGTGATGGGAATATTTTGAGATTCATACACCCAATTTGCAAAAGCTGGCTTCATATGTTCTTTGATACAGACAAAAGCTGGTTTTAAAAGGAACTTATGCTTCTCTTTGTGAAAGAAATTGGATTGTTTTCTCTTTGATACATACAAAGTTGAGGAATAAGCTCCTTCCAGAAAACACAAAAAACTTGGTCTACATTCATATCAACTTATGGCTTGCAACTAAGATCAAAGAGAGGATTTGAGAAGATCTAAGTCACACTTATATGATTCAACAAGAAAAAGATAACGATAGACTTCTCACATTGCAAAAGAGCAAAGAGGGTGAGGACATCATGATAATGGTCATGATAATGATGTAAGAGAGGACAATATTCAGCTTGATGATGATTCATGATTGATACCATATCTTCAAACTGTTGGCATACTAGTTATAAGTCTTTTTGGCCAAGGTAATGATTAGGTGCTCAATGGCCTTATCTATTTATAGGACATGTTCTATATGTTTTTGGCACTCTCAAAACTCAATCATCCCCCCATGATTCACAACAGATTTTTTGCCGCGCTTTACGGGATGGGCTATTTTGAGATTTTTAATTAATTTTTATCATTTTGGTGTGTTATATATATGACATAATTCATACTAAAGTTTGCTTTTCAAATCAAAATTTCTGAAATAAAGGTTTACTTTTTGACCTAGTTACACTAATCAAATGCCCAAGTGTTCTATATCAAAGTAAAACTCTTGATGCGCGCTTTCACATTATGTGATTAAAAATTATACTTTCACAAAATGTGATAAAAGACTATACCATATGTTGACCATTTTTTACTTGTTTTGACTTCCTTTCAACAAGCTTTGACCATCTTTTTATTGTTCTTTGACTAACCACATTTGATTGAACATAATCTGTAGGTGACGTCCCTAGTGGAAGGTTCCCCACACATCATCATATTTCTAACAATCCCCTCCTAGCCTAACACTATGGGAATCTGTCAAGTAGGTATATTAGTTAATTATTAATCATTTAGTTAAATTAGATACCTCTAGTTTTCACACACCAAGAATCCATCAGCACACGAGCATCTTGAACATGAAGAGGACTCCTATAAAGCACATCACAAGGAAAACTCAGAGAACTGAAACTCTTTTCAACCAAATTCTACTTGGAAGGATAGAGACAACAAAAGGATGCTAGGTAATGGATAGAATGTAGACTCAAACATACTCCAGCAACTATCAAGGTTGGCTAACCCTATCAAGTAAAAGTCATATGCTCTCATCTAAACCTATCAAACAAAGACACATACATATACAAAAAGGTGTAAAATGTCCACCATAAGGTTTTGTATGTAGATATAGCACCCCTCTTTGCTCCTTCATGACAACCAAGTAAAATATGCTCGCTACCACATTCATGGATGAGTGACCAACCCCAAGGAGCACTCAGAAGGTTGACTAGTAGGCTGAACATTTTATCGAGCTTTGACCATCTTTTTGTTGTTCTTTGACTAGACATATTTGATTGAACATAACCTGCAGAAGGGGCAAAAATGGGGGGGGGGGGGGGGGGGGGGGGGGGAATCCCTAGTGGAAATTCGCCCCCACAATACCATCTTTCTAACATATACATAGCACATAGTACATACATAGTAGTACGTACATATTACATACATACATATTACATACACATACATTACACACACAAATACATGCAGAGCACGTTGCACAGGTATTATCGGACATATGAAATCTTTCCATTCTTCAACATTGAAGTCACTTTTCATACTATAGGACTCTATTCCATTATATTGCATGTAAAAATGTAATCTATTTCCATATGTAAATAGGAATATTCATGGAAAACATATTGTACACATATTGTGAGTCTATACAATATAATAATATACATATTGTATAATGGGAGTCTATGATTGTACTATCCAATGTACTGTACTAAATGTATACTGTAATAATAGACTAGGGACATTGTATACATTGTGATACTATACAATATAACAATATACATATTGTATAATGGGAGTCTCTATTTGTACTATCCAATGTATTGCATTGAATGTATAATGTAAAAATGTAATAAATCAAGGACATTGTATTACATTGTATTGTATTGTATTGTATTGTCTGTAATATATAATATTGTATGTGCGTAATGTACATATAGATTATACATATATCGTAACATAATACATATAACTTAATGTATTGTATTGTACTCCACAATAGAGTCCATTATAATGTACTATAAAATGCAATACAATACATTACATAAATATGATTTCTGCATATTGCACTACACCCCCAACACTTATCTCTATCCTTTTCGCGATCTCCAATTCTTCTTAACATATGGTCACGTATAGTATCATCAATCATACTTTTATCATACTTCCATACCCGTATGCATTCGTTATATGGTTGTTATATGATACACATATACATACATACATAGTTAGTACATATATACATACATTTTCTATACAACAATCATATGGTAAATGCACATAAGGAAGAAAGTATGGAAAAAGTATGACTGAGAATACCATATGTTACCATACATGACCAAAAAGAAAACAAGGAAAATTCGTAGCACTAAATGATACATAATCAATTTCTTCACATGTGTAGGTGATAGGTGCAACATACAATGTGCATATGCCATAATGCAATGTTGAAGACATCATGTAAATTCACGAAGTATACATACAATAATGTACATATGATGTGTTCTAATATGATGATTGAGATTAATTATGATATATCAAAATTATAGACATTTCAAGATACATATGGTTAAAATCTTTCAGATTTATTGTGCACAATAATTCATAAACCTTGAAATTGTTCATTCGAAAGTTCTTTGTGGCAATTCACAACATATACCAACATATGCATCCATCAAGGTTCCAATGAATAAAATTTAGTATATTCGATAGCTGAGTTGAATTTGGTTAAGAGATTTATAAACATTCGAAGACCAAATATGAAAAGCCCAATCCCACATTTCCATGCACATACTTTTTCGTACACCAAGTTTGGCAATCATACGATTTTATTAAAAATATATATATATGCATACATATACATACATATATACATATTACATACACATATGCATTATGATATTACATACATAATACATACAATGTGGCATGTGCATGTACCATATATGAGCATATAATATGGTTGTATATGAGTCATGACTCATGACTATTGATGCTTGGGGATTTTTTCTTACTTCTAACATCAATTTATATGTTCTAGAGTCAAAAAAGGTTATTGGCAATCGTAACCAGCCAAAGCAATTTTGCCACTGAGAAAAATGAAAGATGAACATGTAATCAGTGTGGATACAAAGAGATTGGAAGGGAAAATAGACCAGACTTGCAGTTGGGCCTTGCACTCAACCAATGCCAGCAACCATTACGATGAGCTTTTGGAGTAACTTGTAGCAAGGGAAGCAAAGAAAGGGATGTCATGCCCATCCAGTATACAAAGCTCATTTGATCATGGGGCTTCCCATTTATCATAAGATTTCATGGTAGTGGAACGGAAGGCTCACATTCAGCCCCTCAAGTTGTGAAGTTGGAGTCTAATAAGGTGGAAGCACTAGCAAACGAGACCATAGGAGGACACTCCCACAAGTCCTCGGAGCTTCTATCCATGATCCATACATGCTAGCCTACAAAAGCAAAGAAACAAGAGGCTACACAAGGTATCATGAAGTTATCCATTAGTTTTGGTCTCTCCTTTAGCATCGTTTGCACTCTTGCACGGAAAGAGACCATGAAATTGATTAGTAAATTTGGATCTTGAAGGTAGTGAGCTTAGAAAGACCAAAAACATGGTGAAAAAACAATTGGAGTCAATGAAAAAGACATGGGAAAAATATGATTGCACATTGATGTGATCGGTGGACAGATATCGAGAAAAGAAATGTCTAAACTAGGGCTATCCATCTCAAAAGACTACATATATGAACATATCAGACACGCGATCTTGGAGAGTAGAGATGAGAACTTTGTTTAGGTCATAATGGACAATGGAAGTAACTATGTTGCCAAGGAAAGCATGTTCGAGCAATTTCCTACTACTATCCGAACTCCATGTGCAACGTAAAGCATCAACTTGCTCATTGAGGATGTGGGCAAGATTCCTTGGGTACATGATATTTTTACCCTATGCCAAAAGGTGGTCACTTTCACAAAGAGGCCATAATTGCTTTCTATATTTAGATCTTATAATGATTTGGAACTTCTTTATATGTGAAGATCAAGTTTGTCGACATGTGCATTGCCATGGAGAGGTTGCTTCAAGTGGCAAGCTCTTATGCAGACAACGGTTTCTCCCAAGTGGCTTTCATGAAGTGGTCATACAACCAAGAGAGGAGAGACACTGAGCATCACTTGCTTGAGCCATGGTTTTTGGAGAGAGGCAGATTCCTTGGTGGGATTGATGCATCCCTTATACTCCATCTTACGCATAGTGAACATGAAGGGAGGCAGTATAGGGCTTGTATACGAGGATATGGATCTTGTTGGAGAGTCTCTCTGTCGATGCACATCCCTCTCTTCAAACAAGTATGTATTCTAGTAATATTACATTCAAATTTTTATCTTTCCTTTCTTTTTTCATTTTATTATGAGTATATAGATTTTAATTTTATTCCAATGAAATTTTGAATCTTGAATGATGCATGACTCCATAATTCAATGAAAATAATGCATTCTTGATATGAAACATACAAAGAGCTCGTCATATGCATTCTTTCACAAGATTGCAACACCAATCCCTACGCAAGAAAATAGAGCATTTAGGCCCTCTCCACACAAAGAGGAGGAACAAGATAATCTACTACGCAATGGGAGCGACAACCTTTACAATATGTTATATCAGGAGTTGATGAAGCCACGGGTGACGGTATCAAACTTGATCTCGAAGATATGCACAATCATGACTAGGGTCTCATGCCTCCACTTAAAGGGCCTCTACTAGTCATTCTCCACATGGTAGACAAGCTCCTCATAATGATCATGATCCATATGAGGAGGATGAGCCATAGATTTCACCATATACTGAGTGAGATTCTAATGATTGTCTCTTGAGATGATATTGATTTATACTTGAGAATTATGTATTTATTTGGACATGTCACATGACTCATCAATCTCAGACTTTTAATGAACATAGATTATTGATATGACATTTAGATGATGTACGGTTTATCATTTGTATTTTGATGATGATTGATCTATGGATGATGGACCATGGTGTAAACAGTGATTAGTATTTTCACTTATGATCTATAATGGTGTCTTATCATTGGTGTCATGGTTTATGATTTTAAATTGATCCGAGTCTTGAGATGATTTGAATCTATCTATGTTGTTTATTGAAATTTCAATTGTGAATTTATTTATTTATGAATTTGTAAAATTTGAATGTGAAATGGATCTATCATTTGACTCAAATGTATTATGTGATCTAACATGAAATGCAGCATGGCTCATCAGCCATGACTCATGAGTTATGACACAATGCATTGACAAATCGGCCAATGACCACCTATATACGATAATGTAATTGTCAACATATATTATAAGAGGATTTATACACTAACGATACCCAAAATCCAAAAAAGAAAAGGTAAATTTCAAAAAAAAAAAAAAAGTCATTTGTGGGCAACTTTATCATTACTAGGGACTCATAACTTCATCACATTAGCAACCCGTTGCCTACGAGGTTGCTATTTTGTTACTAGCCACACAAATATGTCAGTACGAAACATTCTACTACTAGGCATAGTTCATCTATGGTTATGAACCTAGGCATCGAATCGCCACATGTCTTAAGGAGATGCAAATATCTACCTCTACGGTTGCTTTTCTTTAGGATATGCATGAAATGTTATGGACTGTGAGAAGAAGCATAAAGAAAGCACAAGATCATGCTATGTTTTATTCTAAGAGGCACGGAAACATTGTGACCTTCAAGAGGGTACGTGCATGTACCTTAAGGTGCCATGGAATTTTGAGATGATACAAACTAGCAACTATTATCTTCCAAGGATTGTGGACCTTTTAGGATCACTAGGAAGATGATTGGGTGTCCTATGAGTTTGACCTTCTCTCAAGAGGTCGTGGCTAACCCTATCTTCCATGTTAGTTGTCTCAAAGAGTGATTTAGAAAGAATGATTTGGTGATTGCAAAGTATTCACTCAATACTATGGCATCCCTAACGTCATCAATGCCAATAGTGGGTATAGAATTCAGAATGAATGCATGCTCACACATGCACCCCACAATGCACACACACCACGAGCATTAACGCATTTCTATAACTTCCAAAAGTGATGGGAAACCAAGCCATAATGAAAGCTAGCACAAAATGCAAACACATGAAAGGAAAAATTACAGAAAATGCATAGTTGATAGGGTATACACACCTATCAACTAGTCGCAACTTGGATGAAGAATGCATAGTTGATAGGGTATACACAGTGCACACCTATCAATAGGTCACAAATGAAAGCTATATGTCTGGTAATACGACAATCATATATAACTCATTGGAAGTTTTTTTTGTCATGTCTTGTGTTGCAAGGCTGATCTTGAAGAGATCTAACATAAAGATAAGGAGATTTGCAAATGACAAGCATATGCAAACTATGTCTAATTGAGACTCAATGTGAGGAACATTTCACTTGCACATCCTCAATTGCTTCAATGTGAGGAGCATTTCACTTGCACATGCTCAATTGCTTCACTCAATGTGAGGAGCATTTCACTTGCACATGTGAATCTTATTTTCAAAAATGTTTTGTCTGTCAAGCTTACTAAAACTTGTACTTCCAATCCATGTATGTATGTATGTATGTATGTATGTATGTATGTATGTATGTATGTATGTATGTATGTATGTATGTATGTATGTATGTATGCATGCATGCATGTTTGTATGCATGCATGCATGCATGTATGTATGTATGTATGTATGTGTACATACATACAAACGTACATACATACATATGTTCATACACATGTATGAATGTATGCATGCATGTATGTATGCAAGTATGCATGCACACACTAATGTACGGATGTATGTATGTATCTTTGGAGATAAGAAATGAGAAGAACAAGTACTCCAAGAAAAAATTTGTGTGTGTGTGTGTATGTGTGTGTGTATGTATGTATGTATGTATGTATGTATGTATGTATGTATGTATGTATGTATGTATGTATGTATGTATGTATGTATGTATGTATGTATGTATGTATGTATGTATGTACGTATGTATGTGTGTGTGTAATAAAGAGAATCAGCCAAAAACATATGTATATATGCATCTGCAAGGATGTATGTGTGCGCATGTGTGTGTGTGTACGCGCGCGCATGCACGTGTGCATGCATCTGTGTGTGCGTGTGTGTGTGTGTGTGTGTGTGTGTGTGTGTGTTTGCCTACATGCATGTATGTGTGTGTGTGTGTGTGTGTGTGTGTGTGTGCGCGTGCGCCTACATGCATGTATGTGTGTGTGTGTGTGTGTGTGTGTGTGTGTGTGTGTGTGTGTGTGTGTGTGTGTGTGTGTGTTTGCCTACTGTCTGACTGTCTGTCTCTGCAAGAAAAAATGACTGTATATGTATGTATGTATATACGTAAATAAAGAGAATGGCCAAAGAAACATGTATATATAATATGCATCTGCAATGATGTGTGTGTGTGTGTGTGTGTGCATGCACCTGCATGCGTGCGAGCATGTGTGTGTGTGTGTGTGTGCATGCACCTGCATGCGTGCGAGCATGTGTGTGTGTGTGTGTGTGTGCATGTGTGTGTGCACGCGCGAGTGAGTGAGTGTGTGTGTGTGTGTGTGTGTGTGCGCGCGCGCGCGCACGCGCGTGTGTGTGCGTGCGTGTGTGTGTGTGTGAGTGTGTGTGCACGCACGCGCACGTGCACGCTGCGACTATCTATCTCTGTCTTGTATGTACAATATGTTGTGTATAGATTTACACTGCCGGGGAACTGTAATTTCAGACTTACATAGTCTTGTATGATTGTAAGGTTTGGAACAAGAAGAAAGCGTTCTAGAGCAACAGCTTGAAGTAGAATGCACGGAAATTCTTGCTCTTCACGAAGTGCACTGTATATAACAATATCTGCTGCCCAAAGCAATCCAATGACGTCAGTGGTTCCATCATTAAAATAGTGAACCATCCCATCTTCAAATCCCAAATGCTTTGCCATCACCTGAAACACACACACACACATAAGTATATAACCATTCAAGACCCTCTCCAGTCATAGGAGGTTCATTAGAGATTATGCATTGGTCCCAAAACCATTTATATGGCCTGGTGATAAAGTGGTAATGGACACGAGTGCACAGATAAATAGCTTCAAACAGGTACTCTGAAAAAGATAATAATCAGTAACTGCATATTTCAGTATACAACCCCTGCCTTACAGTACCCTTGAATATTCAATGGAATTAACAAATGAATCCTACCATATGCAATTCAGTCGTCATCTATACAGAATCTGACAAACTCAAATTACCTGCACAACTTCAGCATATTTGGTAGCTGTATTACTGCCAATAAAATTTACTTTAACTGTCAAACCATCTTTTACATGCAGATGATTATTCTTGTCCAGGATCGACAAAACTGCTTGCATAATCATTGCATGCTCTCTCCAAATGCCTTTATATGTGAAAGGACTCCCAACAATAGTAAGCACAATATCTGTTGAAGAACATCCCAGAGCTTTCCTCACATCCTCTCTAATGTGAAGTTTGGTGTATGCTTTTACATCCCAAATGTCTTTAGGAGATCCTGGGACAACAAAATAATTTCCAGTATCCAGTAATGTATGCATCATCTGCAAGTTGGCATAAATAAATTCATAAACCATCACCAATTTACACATATTGTAAATGCAACTAAATTTTGTAACTTACTGCTGAAGAATAATGAGGGAATATAACAACATTTGCCCGTGCAAAGACTTGCTTCCACTCCGAAACCAACTGATTCTGGCCCTCCCTTTGGTAAAAATTCAGGCGTTTACCCAAGGTATCTTCTAATATAATCCAGATAACTATTGCTCCTTTGAAGGGCTCCTGCAAAAAGCTGTCATCTAAACAAACATCCATCATCATCTTCCCATAAATATCAATTCTAATGGTAAATGATTATATTACGTTGTGTAAAAAGCGTATCTTAGTCGATGATGCCCCATGACGAAACAAAGTGAGACCCCAATGCCATGAGGCAGGAAAAAGGAATAATAACAATGTGTGCGCATGTGTACATGTGCATGCGTGTGAGTGCGTATGGACCTGGGGGTGTGTATCTGCACATGCACATATGCGTGATGCATTTCCCTCCCTCCCCCCCCCTCCCTCCCACCCTCCCTCCCTCATGTGATCTTTAATATTCGAATAAACTGTCAAAAATGTGATGGTTATCTTTATTAATTCACGCATAGAAAAATCGGTGCCCCTCATGCAATGGAATGACAAGGCTTCACCTCTTCTAAACTCATTGGTAGTTGAGAAACCTTTCTCGACTCTTCTCACACAAAAGCCACTCACTTTGCGATTGGGACCCGATGCCAGATATTTACATAAAAAGGGATGTTCACGAATTTCTTGGTGTTTTTTGACGGACAACACCTGGATTCCCTCCCGAAAGCTAGGAGACCATACAAAATACACATACACATACACATATGCATACACATACATATACATACACACGCACACACGCACACACGCATATATATATATATATATATATATATATATATATATATATATATATAATATATGAATCCAGGCGAACCCCAAATTCACCCCCAAATGGAAGTGCAACTATAAGCTCATGGTAGTTAACCACAAGACTTTATAGCATATCAGCTCCACTACGCATAGTATTGACTCAATACTATGACATCGCTGCCCGATACAGAACTACGAATAAATACATGCTTATACATGTACCCCACAATGCACACACACCACGAGTATGAACTCACAAGAAGCTCTGCAAACTGAGTTTCTATAACTTCCAGAAGTGATGGGCAAACTCAGCCATAATGAAGCTTAGCACAAAATGCAAACAAAAGATAGGAAGAATTACAGAAAATGCATAGCTGATAGGGTATACATACCTATCAACTGGTCGAAACTCAGACAAAGAATCCACAAGTGAAAACTGCATGTCCACTAATACGACAATCATATATACCAGAATGAATCCAGGGGAACCCCAAATTCTCAATGAAGATGCAACTATAAGCTCATGGTACTCAACCACAAGACTATATCTATCACTTCTGGAAGTGATTGGCAAACTCAGCCATAATGAAGCCTAGCACAAAATACAATCAAAAGATAGGAAGAATTATAGAAAATGCATAGTTGATAGGGTATATACACACACAAATTCTCCATGAAGATGCAACTATAAGCTCATGGTACTCA
>CM035421.1:181868627-181886127 GCA_020310875.1 Ceratopteris richardii | reverse complement strand
GACTGTTAGCACCCTCTTAATACCAAGATTTTCACAAAATCTATTGAATTCAGCACTTGTAAACTCACCCCCATTATCTGTACGTAAGCATTTCAGCTTTCTACCTGTTTGAGTGGTCACAAATGCATGAAATTTCTTAAATGCAGCAAAGGCTTCATCTTTAGATTTTAACAAATATACCCAAAGCTTCCTAGAGTAATCATCAACAAAAGAAACAAAGTAAAGAGCACCCCCCATAGATTTTATGGGCATGCTACAAACATCAGAATGAACAAGATCAAGCACATTAGACTTACGAGGGACACCAGAGTAGTAGGAATTCTTTACTTGCTTACCATATTGGCATTCATTACAAAAATCAAGTTTTGAGCCTTTAGCATCAAACTTGTCCAAATTACATAGTTTATCAAGACCTTTTTGGCTCATGTGGCCAAGCCTTTTATGCCATAATTCCATATGTGAATGGATTTCAGCCAAAGCAATAAACTTGCCCAACAATGCTTTACCATGCAAGCAATAAAGAGTCCCTTTCTTTGTACCTTTAACAATCAGCCTAGAGCCTTTGATAAGCTTCCATGACCCCTTCTCAAAGAGGGTACTATATCCATGCATATCCATTTGCCCAACAGACAATAAGCTTTTCTTGATGCTTGGTACATACCTTACATCATGCAAAACCAGCTCATTGGTACCATCCACTGTGAGATGCACTGTGCCAATACCTTCAATAGAACAAGCATGGTTATTTCCAAGATATACATGTCCATGGCTTCCTGCATGAAAGGTAGTGAAACACTCCTTAATAGGAGTTACATGAAACGATGCACCTGAATCTACAATCCATGTTTGTGACAAAGCATCATTCACAGTAAGCAAGGCATCAATCAAATCCCTCTTTGTGATTTGCATGTCTTGTGCATGAATATTAATAGAAGCATCAAAAATTTCAGCATGCTCTTCTGCCATAGTAGCACAAAGTATATCTTCTGCATTTGATAGCTCCTCAATGATGACACTAGAGGCCACATTGGCCTTCTCTTTGTCTTTGTCCTTTGAGGTATCATGTGCTTCATTCTTGGTGTCCTTTTTCTTCCTGTCACCTGTGTTCTTCTTTCTTTCTAGTTCAGCTTTATAAAATCTACAATCAAGCTTCTTGTGACCTTTCCTACCACATTGATAACAAGTCACTTCAGCCTTGCCTTTGCTTTTGCTCCTGTTCCTCTGTACATTTCCACTTTTCTTTTCTGTTCTTCCTCTAGCCACATTGGCTGAACCACTGCCCTCTCCACTAGCTTTCCTCCTGATTTCCTCATTCAAAATAGAACCCCTTACACCATCAAAGGTAAGACTGGGGCTATTCGAAAGTGAAACAACCAATGTTTCCCACGAATCAGGTAAGGTCATCAACAAGAAGATGGCCTTAAGCTTATCATCAAATGGAGGTAATCCAGAGTCCTGCAATTGTGAAAGAGTACCTGTAAACAAAGATAAGTGCTCAGCCGCACTTTTTGACTCATCAAGCTTCATACACACTAGCTTACGCATAAGATGCACTTGATTTACAGGCGTGGTATTTTCATAAGTGGCTTTCAGCTTCTCCCATACCTCAAAACCAGTTGTAAGGCCTTTCAGATCCACTAAGATTTCATCTGACACAGCCATCTTGATGTAAGTGATGGCCTTTTTGTTTAGGTTCATCCATGCTGCATCTGTCATATCTTCGGGCTTGACTTCCTCAAGAGCCCCTTCACAATCTTTAAGAAAGAGGATGCCCAACATTCTCTCTTTCCACAAATCGAAACCATTACCTTCAAATCTCTTGATCTCAAACAAGCTTTTGACATCAGAGGAGGTAGAGGCCATGTTTGAACACTAAGAGCTTCAAAATTTCACCAAAAAGGTAAAATTCACCTGTTGTCTTGTGCGCAATTACCTTACGAGACTATAGCTCAGAAATGAAGCCCAAAAACTGTCCAAAACTTGCAAAAATCAATTTCTGAAATTTTCTGCAGAAAATTTCAGAAAATTCCAGCAAGCTGTAATTGAATCAAAAACAACAAATTTGTTGTTTTTCAACCACAAAAAGCATACATAGATATAAAACCAAGGCAATGGGTGCTTGTTTTCACAAAAGCCCCAATTTTTTGCAGCAATATGACCTGTAAAATCAGAGAAATGACCTGCTGTAATAAGTTTCCAGCAAGTATGCACTTCCTCAATCTTTGTGCATGTCCTCCCACTTGAAAAATGAGAGAAATTCCGCCACAAAAGACCTGTAGATGAAAAAATCAGCAATGTGGATGCTGAAAAAGACCTGTGGGGATACAAAAAAAAAAGAATAGAAGAGATTCTTCGCGATGAAACTCTCTAAAAAGCACAAAATTTGCTTCAGCTTTGCTCCGGGCTGAAGTAATCCTCCAAAAACAGCCCTTTTATCGCGAAAAAAGAGGGTTTTTTCGCGATGAAATTCTCCCAAATGCAAGAAAACACCTTCAGCTTAACATAGGCTGAAGTGGAAAAGCAGTTTGAGCAACTTTGTCGCGATGGAACAGCTCAAAGCTCTGATACCAGTTGAAAGAGGCCGCGGAGAGCTACGTCGTGGTGTGCTCGGTTGCTCCAAACACCAAGGGAGTGGGCTGCTGCGTGAGGAGAGAGAAAGTAGAGAGAGAAACCTGCGCAGAAATTTGGAGAAGAAGATGGAGAAGCTGAAGTTGAAGAAGTCCCAATCAAGTTATCAGAGATTTGGGACCAAGTCTTATTGATAAGTGACTTTTAGGTCATTTGGGCATGTTCACACATGGCCAATGACCAAAAGTCATAAAAATAATGTAAATGCCTATAACTCCCCAATTTGGGGTCCAAAAAATACAACAAAAATATGTCTGGAAAGCTCTCGAAGAGAGCTTTCACATGGAAGGGTCAAAATATACAAAAGGAGAGTCCTTGGGGCCTTTATCCCCAACAACATATTCGTATGCATCAAAATAGAGAATGAGAACACAATATGCATCAAAAGCACGGATTCAAATAGTAATAGAGAAGCCCACTTTTTTTAACTGTTGGAAAAATCCACACTTTTTTGGGCCCTGTAACTAAAAATAGTGTGGAATTCCAAAATGCTTGTGAGAGGCAAAAATGTTAAGCTCTTTAATCTGCGTAATAATGTTAGAGACTCCCTAGGTCCAAGTCAACCTCTAAATATCAGTTTTGGGCTATGCAAGTTTAGAAATTCTAAAAAGAGTATAAAAACAAGACATTATATTACAATGAACAAATTTTAAAGCCCGAAACAAGATTCTTAAAACATGATTCACAAAAATTTCCATAGAGACCCTTTTCTTCTCCTACGCGTGCTCTACCTTTCTCTTATACAGCATCTCTACCTTTCTCTCATACGGCATTGTTCCTCATTCTTTCATATTCATGTTTAATTTTCGATTAGAAAACATGATGCAAATAAGGTATAGAGAGAGAATATAAAAATTATCATCCCTAATTTTTTTCTATATGCATAAAATGACCTAAGTATTCATTCTAAACATTATCCACACAATGTATAACAGAATGTTCAAAATGAATTATTTCACTATCAAAAGGCCTATTACAATTCTTCCCTCCTTTCAGGAACTCTATCTTCAAAGTTGGCAAGAAGAATAATGTGCTGGAAAATCGCCTAAGTTCACCCAGATAGAATCTTTGATTGGATATGTGTGCCATTTGACTAAAATCTCTACTATAGATCAATTTTTTAGTAATGTTTCCCTCCTATCTAATATTATTTCAGGTCAAAGCTAAAAAGAGCCAACATCTTTCATTTTATAATTGCCCTCGAAACATGAGTAGCATTAGGTACATAGTTTTTACGAAAGTTAGCATGAAATACAGGATGCACACTTAAATGTTCAAGCAACTCCAACAAATAAGCAAGAGATCCAATCTTTTTCAAAACTTTGAACCGATTTGTGTATCATGAAAAATGTCTATGATCGTTTCCTAATAAAAAGTAAGATCGGTGAGGATTGACTTTAAGAAATACCATGTCATCTATTTGAAATTCAAGTGGTCTTCTCTTCAAATCATAGAATTTCATTTGTCTTTTCTGAGCTTCTTTTATGTGCGGCTTAATTTTTCCAAGTTCCTCATCCATCTTCTCAAGCATTTCTTTAAATACCCCTACATTCTTTGAAAAATTAGAAAATGAAGGTGGAGTCAAACAATTATAATCATACATAGCCTCAAATGGAGTCATTTTTATAGATGCATGCCATGCACTATTATATGCAAACTCAACTAAGGGAAAGTATTCACTCCAATTATCTTTCTTAACATTCACATACATACGCAACATATCTTTAAGTACCGATTAGCGCTCTCTGTTTCCCCATAAGTCTGCAGATGGAAAGTTATACAAATTTGAGTACCAATTGATTCAAATGTTGTTTTCCAAAAGTTTGATATGAACCTATAGACTTTATTAGAAATTATGTTTTTAGGCATTCCATGGAGTCGAAAAATTTCTTTTACATTTGCAACATTCAAGGCAGTATCAATCTTTTTCATAGGTCTTTTTCATGCGAAAGAAATGTGCAATCTTGGTAAGTCGATCAACTACCACAAACATAGTGTCATCTTTACTTAAGGTCTTAGGCAATTTAGTGATGAAGTTCATAGAGATACAAAATCCCACTACTGATTCAAAACATCCAAAGATTATAGCATTCCAATCATTCTTCTAAACTCAAATTACACTCGCACTTTAAACATTCACTAACATATTTTCTAATATCTCGCTTCATGCATGACCAAAAGTAAGAATATTTCGTTTTAACAAAGGTCTTTGAATGACTTGGACGTGCAAAAAAAGGTGCATCATGACAATCATGTAATATTTGAGCTGTCAATGAAGATTCAGAAGTTATGCATGATCGATTGTTACAATATAAAGATCCATTCTGCACACGAAATTTGTCTTGATATATCGATCCCTTGATTGCATGCAAAAAACTCAAAATAGGTGCATAAATCAGTTCTTGAATTTGATTGGGAACTTATTACAGAAAGAAGATTACATGAAGGTTTCCGACTGAATGCATCACAACCTTATTTTCCTTACCAACCAAATACTTAATGCCAAAATCATACTCGCTTTATAATTCAATCCAATGCTTTTGCATAATGTTAAGCAATGGTTGTGTGAAATGTTTTTAGACTCTGATGATCTCTTTTCAATTCAAACTTAACCCCTAATAGTAGATGTCTCCAATGCTTAAGTGCATGTACAACAACAAGCATTTCTTGATCATGAGTAGGATAATTAAGTTCATGTTTTCTTAATTTTATGGATACATATGCAACCACCCTACCATCCTATGAAAGAACACATCCTATTAGACTGCCACAAGAGGTTTTCCCATTTCTGGATACATGCAACCACAAAACGTTTTCCCATTTCTGGTATTTTCAAAACACAATTTTCATCGCCTTCTTATTTCAATGATTGAAATGATTTTGACAAGTGTCACTCCACACAAATCATGCATTCTGTTTAGTCAACTTTGTGAGGGGATTAGCTATGTTAGAGAAATCCTTAATATGTGCTCTCTCATATTGCACCAATCCTAAAAAACATCTAATATCCCTTACAGTTTTGGGAATTGGTCAAACAACTATTCTTTTCACTTTATCCTCGTCTATATGAATTCCCTCTTTAGATATGACTCTTCCTAGATCGCGGATACACAAGTTTGTCCTTGACTGAGAAACACTTACTCTTCTTTCCTCATACAATTTGTGTTCTCTAAGAGCTTGCAAAGTTTTCTTTAGATGTAGAGCATGCTCACAATCATATTTAGAGTATATAAATATATCCTCAAGAAATACAAAGACGAATTCATCTAGATAAACATGAAAAATATTGTGCATCAAGCACATGAATGTGGCAAGAGTGTTTGTTAATCCAAAAGGTAAAATTATAAACTCATAGTGGCCATAACATGTTCATAAAGCTAATTTGGGTATGTTATCTAGTTTGATCCTAATTTGGTGATATTCAGATATTAAGTCAATCTTAGTAAATACCATCGCTCGCTCTAACCAAATAATTCATCTATGTGAGGCAATGGGTACTTATTTTCAATCGTTCTTTCATTCAACCCCCTATAGTGAATGCATAATTTATAAGAGCCATCTTTCTTTTTCTAACAAGTGCTCCCCAGTGTGAAACACTCGATCTTATTAAGCCTCTCTTCAAAAGATCACCTAATTGAATCTTGAGCTTCTTTAATTCGTCTATGTTAAATCCATATGGTGCTCTAAAATATGGTTCACTCCTAGGATACAAGTCAATAGCATGCTCAATCTTCCTAGGTGGAGGTACACCAAGTAGGTTTCAGGAAATACATCTACATATTCTTTCAAAAGATTTTCCACATAATTCGGAAGCTTTTCATCATTATATTCCTCATGCAGATTATTCACATACACTATAAATGTTTTGCAGCCAACACGTATATCTCTAATTATCTGCATAGCAAAAATGAGAATAGGTTTAGGATTATGCTCATCACCTAAAATGTGGATAAATTAACCCCCTAGCCTTAAAATGATTGTTCTTTGTTCACAATCAATCAATGTAGAATTTTGAACTAACCACTCCATATCTATAATTGTGTCATATTGTTTCATTTCAATCACATGAAAACACCCAAAAAAAAAACACCTATCAAAAAAAGTAAACGCAAGGTTTTCAATTAATCCTTTCGTATGGTGTAGTCATCCATCAGCCATCTCCACAAGTCTCGATGTCTGTGTCTTTAAGGATATTGCTAAAATCTTTACCAATTTGCAAGATAGAAAACAATGTGTACTACCTAAATCCATTAGAAATCTGATTTTATGCTTAGAAATCGTACCCGAAATCACAATTACATAGGGGTATTCTCCATGGCACAGGCAGCGAGAGATAGATTGACGCGAGGCTATGCGGCACTTGCAGGATTGGAGAGACGCTGCTTTCAAGCACATTTTCAGGAGCCCCGGACTAAGGGGTGGCTCTTTGATACTCTAATGACACCCGCATTGATGTACGCAGCGGCAGTATGGGCACCATGGATCACAGAGGCGATATGGACGTGGATTGAGAGGCCCCGGGTCACCATGATCTCACGCTTGCTCCACAGCAAGCTCTCCGTTCCACATGACCTTATACGAGCTGAGCTTGGCACACCACCGATGCTAGTGGAGGCCTTCTTTCAGCTGGTGACCTTTATTCTGAGAGTCAGAGAGCTCCCCACCAGTCGACTCACCAGGCTTGCATTTGAGAGCTCTAGACATTTGGCAGAGACACGGCATGAGAGAGTATGGTATGCACAAACCTACCGATGGTTAGCAAACCATGGCATGAGCATAACCGATCTCCCCCCTTTTCAGTATGACCTCTCTTCCCCCTACATTACCCTCTCTTGTTCGGAGAGGAACAGGATCATCCGCCAAGATCTACTACAGATATACGTCAGGGAGACATGGATAGCACCACGGGAGCCTCTGCCCACAAAGAGGCAAGACTACAGAGAGCACTTCCTGACTGTGACAGCGGATGGTTTCATTCAGAGACCACGATACATGGATACATACATGGCACCAGCACAAAGAGCGGCCATTGTGCAACTCAGAGTATCATCACACTAGCTCGAGATTGAGGTTGGGCGAGCGACACATACCCCCAAGGACGAGAGATTATGCAAGATATGCCGAGAGGAGGTGGAGGACGAGGAGCACTACACATGTAGATGCAAGGCATATGAGGACATTAGAGACTGCTACCCACAGCTCTTCAAGGGGCCCAGAGAGAGATCAGGGCTTTATTGGAGACGGAGGACCAGCGCCCTCTAGGTCGTTTCTTAGTAGAGCTCCAGCGCCATCGTGCATCACTTCTCCAGCAGCTCATGGAGATACACTTGGCCCCCTAGAGTTATATTACAGATTTTTTCAGACCCACAACCACTCGAGGACCCAGGTCGACACAGGGTATCACATTACAGAGAGAAGAGGAGCTTAGACGACCCCCACTCCGGAGAGCCAATCCCCACATTCAGGCGATTCACGGACGCCATGACATGGAGATACGGAGACATATGCAGCGCACCCCTGTCGATCTCGACGTGCAGATTTGAGGATCGCCACGATACCTTACCCACCGATGCATTATATCCTACACCCACTCCAAGCATTTAGAGCATTATGACACCACCGAGCTTCCCCTCCCTATGCATATCATATTTGTATTTCACCTATTGAGCATATAGAGTGCATACCCATAGCACCCCACACCCTTGACGCCAGCTATTATCCACTCCTTTTATACTCTGTTTTGTACTCACACTTTATTTTTCCTTTTGGGATCACAGTGGATTGGATCATACTGATATATATGTTTTGTCTCAGGCGGATTTTGGCCTCTAATAGACGTTAAAAGTCTTTCTTTCTTTCTCTCTCCCCCCCCCCCCCACACACCACTTCTTTATCTCCACTACTCCATCATTGCTAGGTACACCATCATCTTGTTGTTTTCAACCCACATAGTTCTTTTCTATAGTGAGTATTTTTCTTTTCATCGATACACAGAGATGACCACAATCGTACATGGTTTTGTCTCATAGGCCAAGTTTGGCCTTTTGGTAGATGTTAATATGGCTCTCTCTCTCTCTCTCTCTCTCTCTCTCTCTCTCTCTCTCTCTCCCTCCCTCCCTCCCTCCCTCCCTCCCTCCCTCCCTCCCTCCCTCCCTCCCTCCCTCCCTCCCTCCCTCCCTCCCTCCCTCCCTCCCTCCCTCCCTCCCTCCCTCCCTCCCTCCCTCCCTCCCTCCCTCCCTCCCTCCCTCCCTCCCTCCCTCCCTCCCTCCCTCCCTCCCTCCCTCCCTCTCTCTCTCTCTCTCTCTCTCTCTCTCTCTCTCTCTCTCTCTCTCTCTCTCTCTCTCTCTCGATTTGGACGTTCAGAGCATTTTGAGGATCGCCATGATGCCTTACCCACCGATGCATTATATCCTACATACACTCCAGGCATCTAGAGGGTTGTGATACCATCGAGCCTCCCCTCCCTATGCATATCATATTTTGTATCTCACCCATCCATTGAACATATAGAGTGCATACCCATAGCACCCCACACCCTTGATGCCAGTTATTATCCACTCCTTTCATACCCGTTTTTTGTACTCACACTTTATTTTCCTTTTTGGATCACAGTGGATTGGATCATATTGATGTATATGTTTTGTCTCATAGGCCGATTTTGGCCTCTAATAGACGTTAAAAAGTCTCTCTCTCTCTCTCTCTCTCTCTCTCTCTCTCTCTCTCTCTCTCTCTCTCTCTCTCTCTCTCTCTCTCTCTCTCTCTCTCTCTCTCTCTCTCTCTCTCTCTCTCTCTCTCTCTGCAGAGTCAGAGCCACGTCTCCCCAGCCTTCTCCAGTTCTATATAGCTTTGTGTAGCGAGTACCTTTTATTTCATTTCGTTTTCTACACAGGGTTACTACACTTGTACATGGTTTTGTCTCATAGGCCAAGTTTGGCCTCCAGAAGACGTTAATATGACTTTCTTTCTTTCTTTTCTCTCTCTCTCTCTCATGGACAAGGAAACCATCTAAACCTTAGATTCCATGTCAATTTCTATATCTCATGATTGGCTTAGATTTTGGAGAAACTAATGCTTCCATTGCATCCAGAACGTGCCAAAACCCCAAGATCGACGGTCTATTTGCTGAATTCTAACACCCGAAGGTCCTGATTCAAGTCGATGACATCACGATGACATCATCAATTCGCAACCACCTTGGGAACCGCCCTTGAAAACCTATATAAGGAGGGGTTGGCCACATTCATAATCAGTCTTGCCCATACCAGTCTTGGGAGCTCAAGGAGTCGTGACCGCCAAGTAAGTACTCTTCAAGTTCCAGTTCTAGTTCTTGTCTTGTTCCTTGTTCTAGTCTAGTTCTTGGACATCCTATCTTGTCCCCTTGTAATCTCGTAGTACGAGATCCTGTCGAGTTCTTTCGTGTATCCAGTTCATCTCCCATAAGGGAGTTCTTGTAATCCAGATATCTTGTCTCATACTTACAATCCCGGGTTGTGGGATCTCCTGTATCATCTCTAGTCAAGTTTTCCATACCTATTGGTCCCAGGTTGTGGGACGTCTTATATCGGTTACATCTTCTTGTATTATTTTCCCTACGTGGGTGTTCTTGTAATCATAAGTGTGTTTCAGAAAATCTTGTCTACTATAGTCAGAGAGCACAATCGAGTGCTCCCCTGACATTTTGGCAAGACTATCCACATCAAGATTGTGCCAAGCATGATGGACACCATATCCATGCTCAGAAATATCGAGTCTACTCTAGATGATATATATAAAAAACTTGGAGACTTTGAACGGAGGTTGCAACAAGGTGATCACTCAGTTGGAGAATTCGCATCAGACTTCAAACTCGTATTTCAAGGATCCACATATCAAGAAGACTATCTAGCTGATCGATTTCAAAGTGGTCTCAGAGATGAAATAAAGGTTTGTTTATCCTCTACATCTCAGTTAAAAAATTTAGATGAAGCTATCAATCAAGCAATTCAATGTGAGGATCAGTTGTTAAAAGAAAGCCAAGTCCAAGAGTCAAAAGTCTTGAATAATGAAAACATTATTCCTCAAGAATCTAAATCAAGAATCTTTGAAGGCCAAGAAGTCATTACGAATGATATGGAACATAAAAATTATGAAGATAACAAGAAGATAAAGGACAAAGAGGAGTTCGTGTTCAATCAAGGAGGTGTGCTTATTCAAGGCACTCCATCAAAGATCTTGGAAAAACTACAACACACCACTAAAAGCTCAAAGGACCTATCTTGTCATGAAGCTAAGGAAGCTCAAGGGAGACCCAGTCCTTCACCACCTTTCAAGATTAATGATCAAGAAGAATTCGAGGTTAATCATGTCTTAGATTCAAGAATCTCGCGGGGACGATTGGAATGCTTTATTCATTGGAAAGCATATGACATCAGTGATCGTACTTGTGAACTTATAGAAAATCTTCAGAGAGTAAAAGTCAAGGTTCGTGAATTCCATAAGAAGAATCCAATGAAACCCAAGTTAGAGAACATGACCGCTCCTCATGGAACTCGTCGCTTGAGGGGGAGGTGATGTCATGGACACGGAAACCATCTAAACCTTAGATTCCATGTCAATTTCTATATCTCATGATTGGCTTAGATTTTGGAGAAACTAATGCTTCCATTGCATCCGGAACATGCCAAAACCCCAAGATCAACTGTCTATTTGCTGAATTCTAACACCCGAAGGTGCTGAATTCTAACACCCGAAGGTCCTGATTCAAGTCGATGACATCATCAATTCGCAACCACCTTGGGAACCGCCCTTGAAAACCTATATAAGGAGGGGTTGGCCACATTCATAATCAATCTTGCCAATACCAATCTTGGGAGCTCAAGGAGTCGTGACCGCCAAGTAAGTACTCTTCAAGTTCTAGTTCTAGTTCTTGTCTTGTTCCTTGTTCTAGTCTAGTTCTTGGACATCCTATCTTGTCCCCTTGTAATCTCGTAGTACGAGATCCTGTCGAGTTCTTTCGTGTATCCAGTTCATCTCCCATAAGGGATCCAGATATCTTGTCTCAAAACCTTACGATCTCGGGTTGTGGGATCTCCTGTATCATCTCTAGTCCAGTTTTCCATACCTATTGGTCCCGGGTTATGGGACGTCTTATATCGGTTACATCTTCTTGTATTATTTTCCCTACGTGGGTATTCTTGTAATCATAAGTGTGTTTCGGAAATCTTGTCTACTGTAGTCAGAGAGCACAATCTAGTGCTCCCCTGACTCTCTCTCTCTCTCTCTCTCTCTCTCTCTCTCTCTCTCTCTCTCTCTCTCTCTCTCTCTATCTATCTATCTATCTATCTCTCTCTCTCTCTCCACTTTTTGGGTTATACATTGATAAGATAGTGGACTTCATACACCAGCAATAGGAGAAGATGGCATTGAGGTACGAGGGACCACGATCCATTCTTTTATGTGCAGATGATATTGTCTTGGTTTCAGAGTCTACGGAGAGTCTAGGGAATCACTTACATGGCCTAGACGATTTCTACACATAGAGGGCTATCAAGAACCTTGGTAAAGCCAAGGTTTTGATCTTTCATACATCAGCGCAGGCGAAGAGATAGAGTTCTTTCACAGAAGAAGGCGGATCCATCGAGGTAGTCAGCTCATATGTTTACCTAGGTGTGACATTCAATGCAGCCCCTAGGGCTTTCTCTATGTCTCAGGCAGCTCAAGATCGCATCACACGAGGGTATGCAGCATTAGCTGCTGAGCACTCATGTATGGAGAAGCCATATGGGGGCCAGGGTTATCAGCATCAACGTGGACAGTGGTGGAGAGACCATAGGTTCTCATGATTGCCAGACTCATCGAAGCAAACCCTAGATACCCGATGATATCATATGGGCAGAGCTTGCTGCACTACCGATGCTAGTAGAGGCACTCTTCCTGATAGTATGCTTATTACATAGGATTCAGATCATGGATAGAGAGCGCATCACTCACAAAGCTTTCCACGCATCACACGACATGGCGTTGGCGGGGGACACCTCCTCATGGTATGCAAAGACACAAGATGTACAGTATGATTCACATGCCCCCACCTGGCACCTACTCACTCTCCCACCAAGAGAGGAATAGGATCATCCATCAAGAGATATGGCATACATTCATACAGAGGACATGGATCAGCCCGAGGGATCCATTGCCACAAAAATGCTCTACTACCGTGAGCATTTCCTACAAATCTCAGATCAGGGCTTCATTGAGACCCCACGTTACATGCAGACATACCTACCACACCACTTCCGCATCGTCATTGGGAAGCTTCGAGTTTCATCACATCATCTCGAGATCAAGAGAGGTCGAGCCAAAGGAGTCCCCCCAGAGGCGAGGTGTTTCCCAGTGTGCCATATAGAGATAGATAGTGAGCACTTGATTACGAGATGCCTAGCATACTCGGACCTTCGAGCACAATTCCATATTGAGGGGTCACTCCAGGTGTGCATGACCACATGAGACCAGCGGAGGATGGGTCGCTTCATCTCGGCAACATGAGACGAGTGCGGATACTACAATGCACATCAGAGAAAGACAGGCACCCAGCAGACTATTACTCAGTTCTTTCGGCGACTTGAGCCACATCAGACATACCAGCCTTCCAAAGGCATAGGGCTCATGCTCTACCGGGCGGTGGCAAAGAGAGTGGGACACAGACCACGTACAGGTGGGTACCGAGGACCACAACTGCATCAAGAGGACATCTCCCACATCAAGATAGCCCCCGACCACATGATGGAGCAGAGACACACCACGACCACTTGGGTCGCCCTCGTGCAAGAGGTACTGAGTCCACCGCCGATGTACCACATACTCCACCCTCTTCCACCCATCTCTACCAGTTAGGATATACACATTCACTCCCACATAGATTCCCATGTGTTAGGTGGCCATTGTCTGCAGAGTCAAGGGCACGCTCCCCCATGCACCACTACTTTTTCTCCACTACCCCACCATCATCTTGTTCTGTCAGCCTACATAGTTCTTTTTTTGTAGTGAGTATTTTTCTTTTCATTGCTACACAGAGATGACCACAATTGTACATGGTTTTGTCTCATAGGTCAAGTTTGGCCTTTTGGTAGACGTTAATATGACTCTCTCTCTCTCTCTCTCTCTCTCTCTCTCTCTCTCTCTCTCTCTCTCTCTCTCTCTCTCTCTCTCTCTCTCTCTCTCTCTCTCTCTCTCTCTCTCTCTCTCTCTCTCTCTCTCTCTCTCTCATATTCATCATATGTATGCGGCAATGATGTAAAATATAGACGATCAAACATTACAATATCAATGGAAGGTGTAGTGTATATGATAAGAAAAAGAGAACCTAGATTGAGTACACTATTTCAAAAATATTATAAAAAATGCAGATTTTGTGAAACCACAGCTATAATTAGCTCACAAAGCATTCTCACAAGATTGATATCTTAAAATCAACTAAGAGAATTAGGTCAATGCCTAGAAGAAATATGTGCTTAGAAACAAAAGCATTTATTAGTCTATTAACGAAATGTAAAGAACATGTACCATACCAGGGCAAGCTTTGGCGATCTGAGGAATATTTGTTCTATCACCCATAAATTTGGTGTGCTGGGTCTCCGCTGTAGTACACTGTTTTTAAGCCGCCATGGATCAAATCTCAATTTATACTCTAATGAGTACCTCTCTGGACCTTCTACCACATGGCCAAAAATAGTTGATCTTGAACTTCTCAGATTCTTTGAGAAATCTGTCTGTTTCCATAGCATCACCACTGAACCTTGAAGAATTACTTCTGCCAGAAAACAACACAAGACGACTGAGATCAAAATGCTGAAAATGCATGACCTGCCCTTTTGATTACCACTTTCTCCATCTGATTTGACAGTTCTTCCCATAGATCCTCGGCTGCTTCTTGCTGAAAGTTGTCCACTTCCTTTGGAGGCATCAAAACCAATTTCCTCTTTGTCTGCAGCACTTGTAGAATCTCCTGCAGTGAACACAGGACGACCAGCTGTTGGATTGCGCTTGACTGGATACCCACTTCCCCGTGATGGACCATTGTCAATTCTTTTGGAGCTGCCCCTTGAAGAATAGCCAGCTTCAAGCAGGCCATCTGGATTATCCCGAGAATCCACGATATCCATTACCCAATGGAAATTACGCACACTGCTATGTAGCCCTTCCAGAGAGTAGAAAAAACTCTGGGGAATATATAAATTTCAAACTTCAAACTTTATGGGCACAAATGACGATCTCCTGAGCAAAGAAATGTGTTTCAAATGGCTGAAGCCAAACTAAACCGTAAACACGAAAATTGGGTTTCCTGCTTATTGAAAATATAAAATCAGGAGAAGTAAACGAGATAGCTCTACTGTCACAATGAAATTCTGAAAACGATGGACTAACGTGAGATCAATTCCTACAAGAAACTGAATAGGAAACCAAAGGCTTCCAATTTCTATCGATTGTATGAGCTTTTTTCCGGGAGCTTCTAACCAGCCCATTCATGATGACAAAGGAGAAAAACAACCTAGTTTTCGGAGCAGTAGAATATTGCTACGTTTTGACAATTTCCTTCTTTCCCAGCCACCGAATAGTAGGATTGATAGTCGTAGTAATGAGCTTTTTTCCGGGAGCTTCTAACCAGCCCATTCATGATGACAAAGGAGAAAAACAACCTAGTTTTCGGAGCAGTAGAATATTGCTACGTTTTGACAATTTCCTTCTTTCCCAGCCACCGAATAGTAGGATTGATAGTCATATGGAAAAGATTTTATATGGGATTATCGTACGAGAGCATAATGCTACGCATTACGTCGGGTTGAGTCTTCTCCGAAATGAAGAAAAAATGCCAATGCGGGAAACAATGCCGCAAGATCTCTTCTACGTGCGGATCAGATAGGAACTGGCTTCACAGCACAACAATTATTCAAAGACGGCACTGACCATGCAGTGAGACCGGATCTACAATTTGAATGCGGTGCTTATTTCGTGTAATCGGCCTTGGAGAAGGCATGCACGGTTCTGTAGTTCGGAGGCGGGAAATGACTCCCGATGGTATCTAGGTTTGCCTGCTTGTTCGAACGCACCACCCATGGAGGGCGGACACTGCATCAAGAAGAGCAACCAAGTGGGAAGCTGATGAAAACAGGACTTTGGGCGCCCGGACTTGCTGCTGAAGACCGAATCTCTGCTGAATGTCTGACAGACTTTGTACTCGGGTACTTACACAAGTCGTCGATGGATTTCTCCCACAATAAAATAAATTTGAGATCGAGCTGCCCACGAGCTCCTCCGACTTCACTTCGTATCAACTCGATGGTTCACTTCCTAAAAGCGATGTCAAAACACTCGAATTACTCGTCTTCAGGCTAAAGTTTCGGCTTGTAGCATTCATCAACCATAGCCGGTTCTGTCTTGAAACCTGGCATGCATGCCGACTTCAAACTAGCTTCCTTTCACTAATATAATTTTTTTTGTTTGGAACTTCTGACTTCACGAGATTTGAAGCTTGAAAGAACAATGCACACAGTCAAAGACTCTCTTATCCTCACATTCAAGGTTGTTAATGGACCCTTGACCTTCAATGGAGGGGTTCAATTCAAGAAGTATTGAACCTTGGACCTTCAATGGAGGGGTTCAATGTGTCCTACACGATGCACCTTCAAACGATAAATCTAAATTTTCGATCTTTAATAAAGTTATAGATTCATGTTTTATCTACGTTATCTCAAGGAGCTTGACATGTGCAACTTTCATCCATGGGGCACGTGGATTGTTTTTGAATGGGGGTGGCTACATTTGTGGTGTGCCTTCTTCAACAAGCCATGTATGTGTGTGTGTGCATGATTGATTGGACGTTCTCAATGGGGTCTTCAAGCCATGTGTGTGTGCGTGATTGAGTGGATTGGACCTTGAGGACCTTCTCAAATGGTTCTCAAATGGTTCTCCAGGTTGTCATACGAGTTGGCCTTCAAATCATGCTTGTGTTGTAAGGTGTTGATTGTGTTCGAGCAATTGTGTGCTCTTTTATTATGGAGAATGTTCTGGTACTATGTCCATTCACATGTACACTTGTTCGTTCAAATTCCTTCAAAACAGAAGAAGAGTAGATCATAAGGTCAAATTGTTTTCCTTAACAAAAGAAAATAATATAAACATACCATCAATTATGGAGCCAATGAAGCTCAGTGCATCTTTAAATTGTAAGCTTGTATCAAAGAAAGAGAATATGAAGAGTCTATGGAAAGGGAAAAGTGGAAAAGTGGATTATGTTAGATTTTTAGGAGATAATAAACATGCTAGATGTTTCAAACAAAATTTATTCTTCATTAAGATAAACATATCCAAGCCTTGCAGCAAACTACAACAATCCCTTCTCAGTGCATAGGTTTGGAAAGGGTTATCGCACATATGTTGCCTCCCCTAGGCAAAGGAGACAATAATAACTTGCCATTTCTACAATTGCAGAAAAGATTGAGACCAAATGGATCGTTAGGTATTTGTTAGAATTTTTTTTTATTTTCTCTCAAACTATTTGTGAAAACTTCAAACAACATTTTTTAGTGGGGTCCGTATGGCTAAAAGGTCACAGTGCCCACTCTTTGATCTTGTCCACTTTACAAGTTATCCTAAAGTAATGTTTCAAACCCATTTTATAATTAAAGTTTCCTTGTAATAAAGTGAAAGAGCATCTCATTATTATGTAGTAGTAGAAATGGCTCATTACTATAAGATTTAGGGACCTCTTATGATTCTCAAACATTTAAATGTACCTTCTCCCAACAAAAGATATGAATAGTTAACAAAACCATTTGATGAAGGCTCCAAAAAATGGGATGGCAAGTATGATAGATACCATATAGAGAATGGCACTTAT
>CM035421.1:181846127-181861127 GCA_020310875.1 Ceratopteris richardii | reverse complement strand
TACATATACAATTACATATACATATACATATACATACACATGTACATATACCTTTACATGACATATACATATACATATACATGTACATATACATATACATATCCATATACATATACATGTACATATACATATACATATACATATACGTATACATATACATATACATATACATATACAATTACAATTACATATACATGTATATATACATATACATATATGTAGCTCAGTGATGAGTAGCACCTCCTTTAATGTCAATCCGGGAAGACGTGAGGATGGTATGAAGACCTCGAGCAAGTGGAAGCACAAGTGCGTGAGTGAGAAGCACACCAACATGCACACACATACACACACACGCGCACACACGGTAAGACAAAGAGTGAGGAGCAATGGAGTTCTTTAGATTACTTTCACAGGCTCTTACAAGTTCGTTTCAATTACAATCTAACCTCAAAAATGAGCTCTCTAGCTCTTTTTATAGTTTTTGACTAGGTTTTGGCCCTGTCCAGACCTAGTGTCCGGCCTAGTTAAAAATTAGGTTCCAGGGCCAATTTGAGGGCTTAAACGGAGTCTAAAAATTATGAAAATTGATATGTAGGCACTTCTAAGGCTCCTCAAGCTCAAGGACTCCTTGGCTTGCACAAAATGGAGCTACAAAAATAGGAAATGGTATTTACAATGATTGTTAGTGATAAGGATCACTGTCATAAAGATGTTGATTTGGAAAATTTTGAAGGGCCTATCTGCCAGATTTGCGTCGACTGCTTTGTCTACTTACTCCTTCACCTCGCTCTGACTCTCTCCGCTGGCTTCCTTGTCTAGTCACTCCTTGGGTGCCCATACTGCTCTCAACACCCCCCCCTCTCTCGCGTCTGTCGTCCCTGACAGACTCTTGTTGCTGGGAGTGTTGGATGTAATACTCCACAACCTGAGTGGCAAGCTGATGTTCTTGTATGCGTAGTCCTCTGGCCAAATCTGTCATCATACGATCCCAATCAATTGGTCCTGGAATGTCCGGATGTGGCAAACGTAACTGATCTGCATGGATCGCTTGTTCTACTGCGAATAGGTGTAGCAAATGTGTGGGTCTGGGAATGAAAATTTCCGAATGATATTCCCAGAATCCCGTAGAGAACATTTCCTCAAATGTCTGCTTGAAGCATGCGGGTAAGTACTTTATTCGTGCATGCCAAGCAAAGATTATAGTGACCGAGGGGGTCTGGCTCATGTCGTAGACTAAATCCTTGTTACCTTGAGAGAATCCAGGGGCAGAGATGTATGGAGCTTGTACATTCCGAAAGGTTTTGAAGACAATGGTCATGAGCTCGAATATCTTCATACTCATTTTCGCTGCTATGTCGGGTACATTATTTAGACGTGTAGACCAGTGCCGAATTGTTGATATCATGTAAGCTATGGTTGGGGTCCCCCGAGGCGGAGCAAAATATGGATAGTTAACCCAAGCCGAGCATTCTTTATTGTTGCGTCCCTTGATTGCAAATGCTTGCCAGGACCTGCGACGTACCACTGGGCAATAGCATGGATTATACTTGATATATAATGGCATGGTTGCCCAGGTGCTCATCATCTCTGGGTAATCGGTTAATAGACGTGCACGCCAATTAGGTTGGAAGATTGAGCCAGCACGTGCATCTGTCGGTAAATCCCCTATCTCAAATTGAGTGGCGAATGTGGGCTCCTTCCCTGTATGTCTTTTAACTTCTGCCTTATAATCATGTAGTAAGACAAAATAGGGCATGTATTGCGACTCTGATGTTGTGATTAACCGTTGATGAGATAAGTTTTGAAAGTAGGAAGACCGAAGGACAGTTTCTTCCAGATTTGTGAGAGATTGCACTTGCACCGCCACACGATCATCATGTGTCTTACCCACTTTCTCGACCCTTTTGACCCAATCTGGAACTTGAATTTCTAAAGTGTCTTGTCCTTCCTCTGTAGTTCGACCACCGGGTGTCGGCATAGGCTCGTATGGCTCTTCATAGCTGTCATCGACGGGGATTTCCACGACTGTTTCAGGTTCTGGTTCTTCAATGGGCGAGGGTGGCCTTTCATATGGTAAGAGGCGTGCTTGGAGTTCTGCCACTTGTTTCCGGAGGGTCTCTACTTCTTCTGTAGAGTGTTGCAAGATTGCCGGCTCTTGTTGAGCTGTGGGGACACTAGCTATCTGCCTCTTTAGATCTGCACATTCAGTCTCTAATTTTTCATATGATTCCAAGAAATTTGCATGCTCCTCAAGTAAGATGCGAATGTCTTCCGATGGGACTGCTCTATATCTGGTAGGGCTAATGGTGGCTCCTACAGTTCCTTCCATGGCCGCTTCGAAGTTGTCTTGGTTTTGTTGTTGAAGTCTTTTGTTCTCTTCTAGTGCTGCTGCCATATGCTTCCTTAATAGCCCAATGTTGCGTCTGAGTGTAGCATTAGATATCATCTGCGCTTGAAGCACTGTTTCTAGTTCTTTGACTGCTTGGTCATCTACTGTTGAGGTCTTTGATTCCAATTCTGAGTGAGCCTGCTGTAAGGTGGTATGCTCGGTTAGGAGCGTCTGGTAGTCAGCTTCTAGAGTGGTGACCCTAGCTTGCAGACGTTGAGATTCTGCCTGGAGGGCCTTGGTGCGTTCTTCCAATTGATGGTACTCTTGTTGTAGTTGATGTGCACACTGAAGTAATGTGTTGAACGTGCTATTTACATTATGAGATGCAAGGGGGAAAGTTTGAAATGCAGGGGAGGTGGGATTGGGGAGGGGGGTAGTGAATGCCGTGTGTGCCAATGATGTGGTGAGTGGTGAGGTGGGGGGCAAGGGAGGGGGAGGTGGTGGAATCGTGGGGAGAGGTGCTGTGGTGGGTGAAATGTCCATTGGGTCAGACAAAGTGGTGTGTACTGGGGCTACCATGTAGGTGGGTATGGTAGGTGAAGTGAGTGTGGTGTTCGTGTAAATTGATGTCGTTGCGAACGTCGGGGCAATGTGCTGCTGAAACATTGGAGAGCGGATGAACTGCTCCCCAAAGGACGGGTATTGGAGTGGTGAGGTCCGGTTGAAAGAGGTATAGGGGCCAGATGGGAAGTGAGGGTCATGGAATGAAGGTACTCGTATTGGGGGATAGGAAGGGAAACACAGGATGCCTTCGGTGGGTGCTGGGTTTCCAACTACACTTGGAATTATGGGATGGCCAGTCATGGGTTCAAAGGATGGAAGGGTTGAAGTGTACAAGGGATTGGTGACGAATGAGAAGAGGGTTTCTTGTGAGGTGGGTTCTCGAAATGAGAATGATGTGAATGAGGATGGGTTGTAAGTGGGGGCAGAGGTGATGGCTGTCGTTTCTTTCGTGGTGGGGGGTGGTGATGGGGGTGGAGAAGGTGGTGATGGAGGATGCTGGGGTGAGATGGGCGATGTCTGAACAAAGGTTTCGGCAGAGAGGTCAGTGGTGGTTATGGGGGTAGCTGTTGTTTCAATGGGTACTTCTTGTTCTGTGACAGGTATCCTGATAGTCTTACCTTCTCGTGGTAACGTGTCAACTCTGCGTTTATCATACCTTACGGACTGGCGGACTGCGGTGTGGACAGCTTCCGGAACTCCTAAAGATTCTGACACTAATTTGAGGGTGTCAATGAAATGTTGGTCCACCCCTTCATCTGATAGCATTTCTTGCATCAAAGCTTGACCGGATACAAGAGAGAGTTGATGCCTTTCTTGTACTGCTTTGATTGTGTCGTATAACCTTCGTAGTTGAGCTGTATATGCGGGTGCACCTACAAGTTCTGGCACTTCTTGTTGCTCCTCTTGATGTTCTTGATCATAATCCTCCTCATCTTCCTCCTGTTCTTCATCTCCGTCATCCTCTTCATCCACTTCAACTGGTGTGACTGGTGCTTGGGAGGTTGTGGCCTGCGTTTGCACGTTTTCCGCTTGTTGTGCCTCTTCTGCCTCCAGCTCTACATCTTGTAATAATTGTTCGAAATCTTCATTAGTGAGTTCTTCCAACGGTGCACCACTGGGAAATTCAAGATCGGTTGGGATAGGAGGGAATATTAAGGTGGAACCATCGGTGCTGCGTCTTGGAAGTCGGAGGGTGAATGGTCTGACTCTTCGAGGTGGAGGGGTGACATCTGGTGTTAGGGTGGCTCCACGTGGTTGGGCACACGGGACTTGGACCGTGCCTCTCATCTTCTTCGAAGGGGGTCCAGTGGATGTCCTACCTCTAAACTGCTCTACACGATTCCACATTAGTGCCCGTTGAATAGGGATGTCATAAGCCAAGCATCTATAAATTATTCTTGTCAGAGCACAGCAACCATATAAAACCTGTTTTCTCGGCCATCGTTTGTGAGCTAGGTGTATCTGATCAATTATCCAATGGGGTAAATTGATGGTGAGGCTCTGTGTCTCTGCCAGATATAAACTGAACCAAATCTTTTTGTGCGGCATAGTGAATCTATCCTGTGCAGGAAAAGCAAAGTGTTGCATGCACATGCGAAGATGTATTGCAATGTTAGGTGTCATGGACACCATGTCCTTGAGTTTGGTGAGACTTCGATTCTTCATGTAATCCGGCACGAGGGTTTCCTTCTCTGTAGGAATATGCATTCCGCGCATATCTAGAGCCTCTCTCACCAAGTTGTTTGATAGCCTGAACCCCTTGAGCTCATTCCCCTTTGTCAGAGATGGGATCACAAATGAGCTTGCACCTTTTGGGTTCAGGTTTGGAGTCAAGGTGTTGATAAGATAGTAGCATCGCATGAAGTCAGGTTTTGGGAGGCGTGCACTGAAATAGGCACTCAATCCTGCCTTTTCCCATATCGGACGTAGACCTTCTGCATTTTGTAATTTCTCAAATTCTCTTGTAAAGAAATGGTATCTGCCTTGCTTCCCATTGAAGTCCAACTCTGATTCCCATAGGTACGTTCCTTCACCCAAGGGTCCTGCCACCTCGGTAAACCAGTGGGAAGTCTTTCCTACGGGCATGGTGTGGCCACGCGGGGGGTCCGCAATAGGTATGATTTTGACAGCTTGCAATTCTTCTGGTCTTTCATTTGTCTCCGGTAAAACGGGTAAACTGTCTAAATCCACCACTTGCGGGTTTGTTTATGTGTGAGAGCTAGTTCCTGCCACCTCAGCCATGTTGAGAACTTCGCAGCTGGTTCTGTGAGAATACATGAATAAATGTTAACATTGTAATGGACACCAAAAATGACACCGTGTCCCCGTTACAACATTAAAATGAGGTCCGGACGAGGTTAGTAGGTTAATAAGTGCTCGGTGCTGGTGAGTGTAGTTAGGAATTGGATGGACCTACAAGCTAAGCGGAATGATATGATGTGAGAGTGAAGTGGTTAGTAGGTGGTCATGGATTTACAATTGGGGTCCGGGGGTTTGTCACAATTCTTAGGCTGCCAAATGCAGCAGATAGGTTTTGCTCTAGGTTTCGTAGAGACTCTTGAGAGCTTTATAGGCGTGTCGGCTTGAAAATGAGGCCTTTTAGGGACCCATTTACAAATGATTCCGGTCGTGCGTATTGGCCTTGGGGTGTTCCTGAGTGTTGACAACGAGTGGAGACCGGCTGTGCGAGTGAATGGATCATACTGTATGGGATATGGTCTTGGTGTAGCTATTTGAGCCCGCAAACAAGCCTTAGGCACCCAGATTTGTCTTGATTGTGGTCTAGCCTTCATCGACCTCTTGGGAACCCAAATAGACTTCACATTAGCAGAAGAACTTCTGAAAGATTTCTTATTAGTGTCGTGTTGTTGGTTACTAATAAGAGGCTTTGCCTGTGTGGTTGGCTTGAGTGCAACCGGGTGTTCTCCTTTCCGCACCCACACTTGTTTCACTAGCTGAGACGTTTTGCTGCGCAGGTACTTTTGATCTCCGACATAGGTAGTACTCTGCTTCTTCTGCCTTTGATCCACCTTTGGTTGCTGCCTCTCTCTGGCCTTTGGAAAAGAAGGGAGTTCCGTTGTGGTTCTGATTCCTTTTTTGAGATCTTCATTCTTCTGCATCACAGAGCCTTGGACAAGAACAGCATGGTCAGCTTCATGTGCACCCCTGGAGGGACCAGGAGTCTGTGCCTTTCCTAATTCCTTGAGTGCTCCATTATTTAACTCCATTGTAATTCTAGTCTGATTCACCCATACCTGAAGAAGTCCACTTTTTAGGTTTAAGTTGACTGCTTGGTCATAAATCCAGTCTTGACCCAGGACCAGGGGTTCCGTGAGGTCCTCGTCTTGGCACACTAGTACTTTAACTGTCATTGCCTCATCATGAATATAGAGGGGAAGTTCCACCTCGCCTATGCAAGGGGTTTCCACGCCTCCCAATCCTATGAGATATGCTTCCACAGGATTGACAGTTAATTGCAACTCTTGACAGTAAGACAATTTAACAGCACTAGTGGCTGCACCTGAGTCAATCAAGGCTCTTACAGTCCTTGCACTCTCTCCTTGTCCTATATCTAAGGTTATGAAAGGACGTCGGTCGGTTATTCTCTGTGAGCTAACACCTGAAACTTCACACATAGCCACGTCATATCCTTGATCTGCATATGCATCTTGCCTAGGGTGCTCTCTACCTTGTCTTCTTAATTTCATTCTCCGGATGCGCTCTAGGGCTTCTGCTTGAGCTTCTTCTCGAATTCGCTTTTCTTCCTCTTTGCGTTTCTTAGCAGTATTGAGTCGGCTTAGCATTTCCTCCGTGAGAGGTTCCTGATACAACTTAACTCTGCATCCGCTAATATAGTTTGGTAGAACATCGCCTTCTAATGTGGCTAGTTGCACTGCTCCACTTGTTGAGATCCTATTGATGATCATAGGTCCGTAGCCTCTCTTTTCTAGCTTCCTTGCATGTTGTTTCAGTGTGTAAACTAAAACTAGATCTCCTGTTTTCAAGCCTTTATCCTTCACATGGGCATCAAAGTATGCCTTTTGCCTCTTCTTAGCTGCATAGATTCCTGCAGCTGCTCTCAGTCTTGTTTCTCCTAATCGTTCAAGGTCAAAGATCCTAGAGGAGAGCTCATGACCTGTCCATTCGTGCTCTTGTGCTATTTTCAATGTAGGTATCAAAAAGTCTAGAGGTAGCACCGCATTTTGGCCAAATACCATCTGAAAGGGGGTGGCTTGGAGTACCGTTTTATAGGCGACTCGGTATGCCCAAACAGCATGGTGTAGCTGTTTGTCCCAATCAGAGCGTTTAGTGTTCACTAACTTTGTCAGTACATTGCATAAGATCTTGTTGGTGCTTTCGGCTTGTCCATTAGCTTGAGGGTGATAGGGGGCAGATTTCTTATGTATTACCAAGAATTCTTGGAGCAGATTTTCAATAACTTCATTTAAGAAGTGAGTGCCTCTATCGCTTACAAGCTCTATAGGTAGCCCATATCTTGTGAACACATTCTCAAACAAGAATTTAGCAGTTGTTTGAGCATCGTTCTTTGTCGTAGCCTTTACCTCTACCCACTTGGTTAGATAATCTGTCGCAACAATGATGTATTCTGCATGAGAACCCTTAGCTGGGGGATTAATAGGACCTACGAAGTCTATTCCCCACTTAGAGAAAGCACGTCCACCCATCATAGGTTTCAATGGCATCTCATCTTTCCGTATAGGATACTGAGTTCTCTGACAGATATCACACCGTTTCACATAGGTATGTGCATCCATGTGAAGGGTAGGCCACCAGAAGCCTGCAAATAATACTGCCTTGATCACCCGATCTGGTCCAAAGTGTCCTCCTGCTACACCTTGGTGAGCAGTTTCCAAGATCTTAAGATATTCACTCTCATGGACACACAGTCTCAGGTAACCATCTTTACCGCGTTTGTATAGATTATCACCTATGAGTGAGTAATCCAGGGCTTCTTGTTCTAAACTCCGTTTCCTAGCCAGAGTCATGTCTGGAGGGAATGTGTTTGTCCTCAGGAAGGATACTAGAGGTTCGCTCCAATCTGGCACAATGGATACTTGATATAGAGTAGCGTGTTCCACAGGTGGTTTAGTGCGACAGATTGGGCATTCCTTGCACAACTTTTGGACATCAGCTTCCATAGTTGGCCAATGCACTCCGAGTCTGTTTAGAGTCTGTAAAGTTCGTTGCTTTGAGTAGTGTTGCTCTAATGCACCTACATGTGCTAATTGCAACCATTTAGCGTACTCATCCTCTTCTACACAACAAGCCAAGATTCCTTGATCTGTGTGCTTGTACATTCTTCCTGCCATGATGTGGTACTTTTGGGTTCTCACAACCTCCCTATTTCGTGTGTGCACCACTGGATGATTAGGCCCGTACGTTAATACTGGTACCAATGACTTAGCCCACTGCGGTACAACTTCCAAGTTAAATAAGTAAGCATCAGGGAGGTCATCTGACACTCCTTGTGGGGCTTCTCCAGATGTGAGCCTAGAGAGATGATCTGCTCTCAAATGAGTTCTTCCTTTTCTTACCACTACCTCAAAGTCATATTCCATTAGTAAGAGAAACCATCTTACTAATCTTCCTGTATTGCATGGCTTGTTCACGAGATATAACAATGCTTGGTGATCAGTAAAAAATTTAAACTTGTTTGCAAGCAAATAGTGTCTAAATTTCTTGACTGCATATACCATGCCTAAGCCTTCTCTCTCTGTAGTGGTGTAATTTCGTTCAGCGGCATTCAATTGTCTACTGGCATAGGCAATTGGGAGATCCATATTACCTTCACCCGTAGGTTGTGCAAGCACACATCCAATAGCATATTTGGATGCATCCACATGAACATGGAATGGCTTATTCCAATCTGGTGTGGTCAAGATTGGTGCTGAACATAATCTTCGTTTAAGCTCCTGAAAGGAGTTCTCACATTCATTAGTCCACTCAAATTTAGTCAGAAGTCCGTACATGGGCTTTGCAATCACGGCATACATGTGAATGAACCGGCGGTAGTAACCGCAATGTCCCATGAAAGCTTGTACTTCCTTGACATTCGTTGGCCTGGGTAGCTCTGCTATGGCTCTCACTTTCTCTTCGTCAGTAGATATGCCATTCTTTGACACTATGTGTCCTAAGATCTTGCCTTGCCTGACCATAAAAACGCACTTTTCTGGGTTCAGGCAGACCTGATATTCTCTACATTTGTCAAAGATTTGCCTGAGTTCAGGAATATGGGTTTGTCTAATGTTGGAATGAGCACACAGATCATCAACATAGACTTCTAAATTCTTCCTCAGGAACTCCTTAAACACATGGCACATTAGCCTTTGGAAGGTAGCTGGTGCATTGGTAAGCCCAAATGGCATTACGCGAAAGGCAAATATACCCCATTCTGTGGCAAAAGCTGTCTTGTGCTGATCTTCTGGAGCTATGGCTACTTGATTGTAGCCCGAAAATCCATCGAGGAAACTATACACTTCTTTGCCTGCTACCCTTTCCAAGAGATGCTCTGTGATAGGAAGCGGATAGTTATCTCGAATTGTGGCTGCATTGACCTTCTTCAAGTTAATGCATACACGCAGCTTTCCATTTTTCTTGGGCACCACCACGATGGGGGATACCCACTCAGTGTGCTCAATTTCATAGATAAATCCAGCTTCGACCAGTCTATCTATCTCCTCTTTGATCTTAGCAGCGTAGTTATCGTTATATGTGTAGGGCTTTTGCTTAGAGGGTTTAGCATCTGAGGTCATGGGGATAGTGTGTGAGCATATGTCTGGATCAACACCTTTCAAATCCTTGTAACTCCAAGCGAATACATCTCTGTATTCTCTTAGCAAGGCTATTAACGCATGCTCTTCTTCCTCTGTTAGGTCATGGCCTATGTACGTGCATCTCTCCTCTCCTTCTTCTAGGGCCACTACTATTTTCTTGGTGGTTTCTTTGTTATCATAGGCCTCTCCTGATTGTGCTTCTCGTTTCGGCATTCTGATCATGACTCTCCTGTCATCTATCTCATACTTCTTAAAATTTTCTGGGACCTCAAACAAAGATTCTTCCTCTTCTGGAGAGACTTCTCTCTTTTTTCGTTTATTTCCTTCTTCCTTCGGGGTCACATGTGTTGCTAATCTTACATCATTTGTAAGCTCTCCATGCCTTTGGGGTTGAAATTCTATTTCATGGAAGTATTCTTCATCTGATGCAAAGGGTGGGTCCATGATGATTGACTCTAGGTCGGAGTCACTTGCATCCTCAAAGACATCAGGACTAGGTTCGCATTCTTCTAGGACTGCCTCTCCCATGATTGGCTCTATGGAGAAGACTGAAATATCATAGCCATCCTCATCACAGTGAGGCGTCCATTGTTCTTCATTGATGGCTACGTCCATTGTTGCTAGGATTTCTGCCCAGCCATGGGGTTCAAATTCCTCATCAGGAAAAATTACAGGTGCATAGGTTGGGTCTTGAATTGATCTATGTGTTTCTTTTGCACCTACCTCTCTGGCTTTCTCTCTCTTCTCTTCTTCTACTGCAACCTTGCACATCCATAAATGAGTGTCTTCATGCATCCATGAGGATCCTGATCCTATGGAATGCACAGATTCCGTATCATCCTTGGCTCTATGGATGGGATTCCATTGGATAGGAGGGACATCTCTATGAGAGTAATCCTTGAGATTGACTTTGGTCGTAACACCTAAGTGTTGCAAGTACAAGGAATTAGTTCCCCAATCCTGTACCACTTGCAACTGTCGCATGAATGGTCGTCCCAAAATCATTTCATAGGCATGATTTTTGCTAAAGTCACATATAGCAAAGGTATGTTCAAACTCGACACCACAAGTGGTGAGAGTTATTCCTTCTAGCAATCCTAAGGGTCTCTCAATATGACCATCGGCCATCTGCAATTTCATTCTCGTTGGCCTGAGTGCTGGCTTGCCCCAGTGCTTCCATAGGGAAGTGGTGGCAATTGCAACTCCTGCACCTTAGTCCAAAATTGCCTTAGTGGTGTACTCCTGGTAGGTAATGGGAAGATAGGTGTTCCCTTCTTCACCTTCGCACATGTCTCCTATCTTATCCAAGGGTATTTCTGGCACTGTCCTATGTGATCCTACCTGGGAACGAGATTTTGCTATCTCAGGTACTTGTTTGGTTACATGTTTCCACGATTCAGGTCTAACCTTGAGTAGCTCTTCTAACTTGAGATTGCACTGCTCATTGGTGTTCTTCACTACCTCCGTGTTCCTAGGTATGACTGAATCTTCGTTTCTTACCATGACTGTGGGTGCTCTCATACACGTGGACTTGGCTTCCCATGGGCCCGTGAAGTGGGGTAATTCCTGTAAAGAATTAGACTCGAAGTCTAATCTTTCTTGAGATTGGGTGCTCTCCTGTTCCCCGTAAATAGATGGGATGTCTTGTGGGAATTGGTCGTGTGCATCATCCACAAGTTCAAAGGGAGGTGCGACTTCACTTTCGTTATCCCATTTATCTTCTTGAATTTCTCGTAGGAAGTCTGGTGCAAACCGATTCATAGAAGAGGAAGTGTCTGGCTCCGTAGAATTAGGCACATAAGCAGCCTGGGAAGGGGGGCTTATTCTATCATTGGCTTTTTCCTCGCTCTCATAGATGTTTGGAGCACAAGCTTCCTGGGGAGGATTACTTATTCTATTACTTTTTCGGACAGGCTCATATGCTCCCTGAGAAGGAATGTAGGCCACCTGTGGAGGTACGTGAGCTTTCGAGGGAGGCTCATCTGCCTTTTGGGGGGAAAGATAAGCTTCTTGAGGAGGCCCATGGGCTTTCTGAAGAGGCTGGTTTATCCGTTCTCTTGCCCTTCCTTTTCTTTGAGGGGCAGGTTCCTCTTCTGATTGTGCAATTAGCCTCTCTATTCTTTCTAGCAGTCCATCAAAATGTAACTGCGTCTTAGCTGAGCTAGAGATGTTAAAGAGGCGACTAGCTTCAAACATGGTCTGAGCCAATTCCACCATTTTGGCACAAATTTTAGTTCGTTCAAGCTCTAGCTCGGCTCTAGGGTAGCATTTTTCATGATCGGTTATGGTTGGCCCTTCTTGGATTCTGGCCTGATATGCTTTAAGCATCATGTTAAGGTCCTCGGGAGTGGGATCTGCTAGGACTGATCCTACTGTTGGGGGTGGTGGGTTTAGGTGAGGCGGGTTGGGAGGTGGCTGGTCGGATGGCGATGGGAGAGGTGGTGGTGGGGTAGTGTGAGAGGGAGTTTGAGATGTGAGTTCGGTTATCCTGGCTTTGGTTTCTCTTATGCTTTCCTCAAGTTCACTCATCTTTTTAGCCCATTGTCTTTTCATTCTTTCTCGACTATCTTTCCACGCTCTAGTCCTTTTCTTGGTTATGCTCTCAGTTTCACTAGCTGTTGGGCTCTTTTCCTGGTCTACCCCTTGGTTTTGCTGCAATGCTTGAGCTCTAGTGACTACCTGTACTGGAGCAGTGGAAGTCACACTCCCTGAGGAGTCTACTACTAACCCAATAACATTAATAGGAGTGATTTTTGGCATATTGTTAGGGTTCTTAGGGCAATCTCGTAAGAGATGCTCTTTTCCACAATCTTGGCAAAAGCCTTGGATCGTCACTGACTGGGGTTGTGTAAGTGGAGGTAAGGGACAATCACGAATGAAGTGATCTCCTTGGCACCTATAGCACGGTCCTCTTGGGAATGGAGGTCTTACCTGCCTAGGTTGAGGCCTAGGGTTGGGGTTTGCGTACATGACATTGGCGTAATCCGATTCCCAACTAGATTCATTTGGCTCTTCACTATAGTAAGACTCACCATGTTCAGGAGACTGCACGAAGTAAGCCTGGGGACTCTCAACATGCGTAGAATCGAAACTATGGTCACTGGGATCACTTTCTGAAAGCAATGGTGTTATAGGGACTATAGCTCGATTTAGGTTTTCTTCTGCTGCTGCATACTTTACCGGAATCACATTAGCTGGAGCTGGGGGTTGTTGTGCTAGCACCGGCTGAGGCCTTTGTTGGTTTTGATAGGGTTGGTAGGTTTGCTGAGGCCTAGCATACTGCTGAGGTGGATATTGGTTCTGGTATCTGCCTTGTTGAGGGTATGTCTGAGGGTAGGTTTGCCTAACCGTTTGCTTGTTGTATGGGCAATCTTGTGCTGTGTGATTTGTGTATCTTCGTTCTATAGTGCAGTACTGGCTACTAAGATTCACTTGGGGTTGAGCCATAATGGGACATACATTCGCCATGTGGTCGCCACCACAAGTGTAGCATCTCTTCACAGGGGCAAATCTCGGAGTTTGTTTGCTAGAGACGCCTAATTTCTGAGCCACTTTCTTTGCCAGTTCCTCAATTGATGTGGATTGCATGGAAGAGTGACTAGATGCACTATCTGAATCTTTGTAGATTTTGGAAAGCTCTAGTTCTTCCCCTAGGTTATCTTCAATGTCGATGCACATGCGTACACACTCTTCTATAGTCCTAGGGTCCTTCAGATACACATAGGATCTCAATTTCGTACTCAACAATCCATCCAAGAATAAGGCTACTTGTTTAGCTGGTGTGGGTAGTTCCGAGACAGGACATCTTTCAAGATATTGCCTAAATCTTCTTCCTGCAAGTCTCACGGTCTCTTGAGGGGTTTGCTTGAAGATGTGAATCAATGAGGAGGTATTGTGTCTTATGCCACTCTTAGAGAACTCTATGATGAAAGCCTCTAGGAGTTGGTCTATGCTCCTGAACTGTCGCTCATCCAATGGTTGAAACCATGTAAGTGCTGTGTTCCTAAGGGTTAGACCGAAGGCATTGTACTGCGTGAATAGATCCTCCACTTGTTCAGCCCTCAAGACTTGCTTGAACTCCGCCACATGATCATAGGGATCTCCTGTGCCATCAAAGTAATTCTTCATGGACTTAACTAGCTGGGTTGGCCTCAAAGTCCTTGTATGCTCTCTAAGTCGTGGTAGAGGGAACTCATCCGCATTTCTTTGATTCCTGTGAGCTCTAAGTGTCCCAGGTTCTACTCTATTCGTTTCCGTCCTCGTTCTTTCTCTGCCCCCTGAGTTGGCAAAACTTACTTCTGGCCTATCTCTACTTCTGTCTCTTTGAGTTCCATGAGCTTGGGATGTTCCCGCTCCAGGGTGACCGTAGGACACATGTGATCTTGGTTGGGGAAAAATGATTTCACCTTTCCAAGTGTAAGCATGCCTATCATTTTCTGTCACCACGAAGATCCTTTCTGAGGCGTGATCTAAGTAGGTCACTCTACCTGGGCTATCCGGATCCTTAAACTCATAGATCATGACAGTTCCTATATCAAATGGTCGATCAGATTTGTATCTCCAAAAGGCTTCTTCAGTTTCTCGATTCAGAAGAAGATCTATGCTCTTATTGTCTTGGGGGATCCACTCGGGTGTGATAATCCTTGTAAGGACAGACTTCCCTCGAGGGGTCCTTGGTTCTACCCCCATGTTTCCTTGCTCTAGGTCCTCTAATTCTGCTTCGGGGAGCACATTTCCAAATTCGTCCGTCCTATCTGGGTGACTGGTGACTACGTATATGGTTCCTTCTTTGTCCAAGTATGCTCCGTTTTCAAATTTGACAGCCGGGTGCTCTAATCCAATGGATTGATCAGGATTCTTAATCTGTACCACAGATCTTCCTAGGCCGTCCTCATAGATGCTAGCACCTATTCGGTTGGTCCTAAGGTATTCCAATTGCATTTTGTAAGGGCCTTCCACCCTGTACAGGTATGGCACTCCTGAACTGCCTGTGGGACAGGGTTCAAACAGGATCACTGTGCAATAGGTTTTCCCCAGGTTGGTTTCCTAAGGCCTCCTTATGTGCTCTAGAGTAAGATGTTTATGCCCACAATTAGTCCATTTCCTCAATTTAAAAACCCTAAAAAATTTGTCCAAATTGGCTGTCAATCGCGATGGACAGGGCTGTCAATCGCGATGGACAGGGCTGTCAATCGCGATGGACAGTGCTGTCAATCGCGATGGACAGGGCTGTCAATCGCGATGGACAGGAGACAATCGCGATGGACAGAGGGCCAGTCAATCGCGATGGACAGAGGGCCAGTCAATCGCGAT
>CM035421.1:181828627-181838627 GCA_020310875.1 Ceratopteris richardii | reverse complement strand
ATATAGAGGCATGTTATTCCACGTGCGATTCATCTCAGGGTAGGTTTCAAGCAGGCGGATCCTCCAATTGCTTGGCACTTGCAGGGATATCATCCGGTGCAAACTGTGTCGCCGAGGTTGGTTCTTTTGTTGTGCGTTGCTTGATTTTAGCATTGTAATCTGCCATTAATACACAGAATGGAACATACAGATCATCAGACGTGCCAATCCACCTATGATGGGAGAGGTTCCTAAAGTAATCCGATTTAATTACAACTTCTTCCAATCGAGACATTGATGCTATCTGTACTGCAACTCTCTCATCATGGGTTGTGGCCACCATTCTCTAACCTCTGCATCCATTCAGGGGCCTCGATCTCAATGGTGTCCATTCCTTCTTCTGTTTGCTTACCCCCGGGTGTTGGCATGGGAACGTATGGGTCTTCAAAGATCTCCTCCACTTGAATAGGCACTAAGTCTTCAGGTTCTGGTTCTGCTAGGGGAGAGGGTTGACGCTCGTATTGTAGAACTTTATTTCGTAGTTCTTCTAATTCTGCTCTGAGTTTTGCGACTTCTTCAGATGTGTCGGCTTCAGTTGTGACTTTGCTTGGAGACTCCTGCTTGGTTGCCAGTTGCTTTAGTAAGTCATCTCTTTCTCTTTCTAATGCTGCGTGGGCTTCTAGGAGGTCGGCATGGGTTTCCAAGACGATTTGCATATTTTCAGATGGGATAGCCTTGAATTTCTCTGGGTCGATTTCCTGTGGTGAACCCTCCATTGCTGCTTCCAAGTTTTCTTCGTTCTGTCTCTGTAGTCGCTTATTTTCCTCGAGTGCTGTAGACATGTGTTTCCGTAATAGGGCCAGGTTGCGTCGAAGCTTGAGGTTCTCTGTTATCTGGGAGTGTAGCAGATCATCAAGTTGTTGTTTTTCTTCCGCATCTAACTGGGGTGGATTGGCCACTAACTGCTCATGTTGTTCCTGTAAAGTGACATACTGTTGTTGTAGTAGCTGCTTTTCGTTCTCTAAGTCAATGAATCGTCCTTGTAATGTTTCATGGCTCCTGAACAGAGTTGTATGCTGAGCATCTAGGTGCTGATAATGCTGTTGCAGAAAAGACATATATTGGTACATGTTATTAAATACATTATTAATGGGAGTGGATGCGGAAAAGGTGTTGAATGCAGAAGGGAAGGGAAAGGGGAATGGGAGCGTGTATGTTGTGCTCGAAAAGGATGAAGTGGGTGGTGGGGGAATGGGAGATTGTGGACATATGGGGGGAGGGAGAGGTGTGGAGGTCGGTGATATGTCCATGAGGTCAAAAGTGGATGCAGTCGTGGGAGTGATTGTGAACATGGGAATTGTGGGTGCGGTGATGGTGGTGAAAGTGTAAAGTGGTGTGTGTAGTTGTGAATATGAACCGCCAGGAAGTGTGATCGGGGAAACGGGGTTTTTCGTGGTTGCAGTTAGAATTACAGATAGTGTATACAAGTGAGGTGGTGATAGGGTGTGTGGGTTGTGTGGGTTGACTGACAGTCTGTGCTTTGGTATGGGCAGTGGACTCTGAGGTGGTGACAGTAGTGGTTACACTGGTAGTGGGAGGTGAAGTTGGTGGAGTTGGAGGTAGGGGTGGTAAAGGGGGTGATGGGGGTGCACTGGATGTATGGGCTTCCTCAGTTTCCTGAATGATATGAGCTATACCCGTGGTTGTGGATGTGGTGCCCTGTGGTTCTGATACTAAGATATTCATTTGTTTTCCTGATCGAGGGGGGCGTCTGCCATATCATCGCTCCGATCTTCTCGAGTGTGCAAGAGTTGTATGCACCGTCTCAGGTACCCCCAACGCATCAGAAATCATATCCAGGGTTGCTCGGTATTGCTCGTCCACACCTTCCTCTTCAAGGATTTGGTTCATGAGGGCTTTTCCTGCTGCCAGGGACAGTTTGTGCTGTTCTTGAACTCTATTGATGGTATCATACAACTTTTTCAATTCCTTCGTATAAGCCGGGGCACCCTCAAGTTCCTGTAGAACTTCTTGTTCATATTCCTGCTCTTCTTCCTCTGTTTGTCCTCCTCGTTCCTCCTCCTGCTCTTCTTCTTCTTCAACCTTCACTTCAACTACTCTTGGTTGGACTGGATGGGGTTGGTCTGCGACTGTCTGCTGGCCGCTTGCCTGTTCTGCCTCGACTTCCACGTTAACATCCTCGATTATCCTGGCTACCTCCTCATCAGTTAGGTCTTCTAATGTGAATCCGTGAGGAAACTCTAGGTCGGTTGGTACAGGTGGAAACACCAGATTCGGTCCATCAGTGCTGTGTCTTGGTAATCTGATAGTGAAGGGTTGTACACGCCTCAGAAGTCGTGGAGTTGTCTCAGGTGTCAGTGTGGCACCGCGTGCTTGTGCACGAGGCATCTGAACTGCTCCTCTCATTTTCTTTGATGGCGGCCCTGCGGTTGATAGTCTACGTTGAAATTCCTGTACCCTGGTCCAAATTAATGCCCTTTGAACTGGCACATCATAAGCCAAACATTTATACACAATCCTGGTGAGGGCACAACATCCATACAGTACCGACTTTTGCTTTTTATACCACCGTTGATGTGCCAAGTGGATTTGGTCGATAATCCAATGCGGCATGTTGATTGTCAAATTGAAGACATCTGCCAAATATAGACTGAACCATATCTTCTTGGGTGGCATGGTGAACCGCTCTTGAGCTGGGAACGCGAAATGTTGCATGACCATTCGCAAGTGGATGGCAATTGTGGCTGTCATTGCTACCATGTCTTTGAGCTTAGTCAGGTTCTTGTTTTTCATGTTATTCGGGACCATCGTCTCTTTTTCGGTGGGGATATGCATGCCTTTCATGTCAAGAGCTTCCCTCACCAAGTTGTTCGTCAATTTGAAACGTTTTAATTCATTACCTCTGGTCAGTGATGGTAGAACGAAGGTACTATATCCCTTTTTCTCTTTACTAGGGGTCAGAGTGCTAATTAAGTAGGAACACCGTAGAAAATCTGGCTTGGGTAACTGAGCCTTGAAATAGTCGTAGAGTCCAGCCTTCTTCCAGATGGGTTTCAGACCTTCATCATTTTGAAGCCTCTCAAATTCCCTTGTGAAAAAATGATATCTGCCCCATTACCCGTTGAACTCTATCTCAGCCTCCCACATGTAAGTGCCTTCACCCAGAGATCCGACCACATCATTGAACCAATGTGAGTTTTTGCTGACCGGCATTGTGTGCCCCTGTGGAGGATTCTGAATCGGTATGGCGTGTAATGCCCTCAATGCCACTGGGCATTCCTTCAATTCCTCTTCAATGGGAAGACTTTCAATGTCCACGATTTGGGGGCTCCACAAGTTCAATGGGAGGAGGGACTTCACTTTCTTTAGCCCATTTGTCTTCTTGAATCTCTCGTAGGAATTCTGGTGTGAACCGATTCATAGAAGAAGATGTGTCTGGCTCCGTAGAGTTAGGCACATAGGCTTCCTGGGCAGGAAGGCTTGCCCTCATACTTGCCTTGCCCTTACTTGGAGGGGTGGGTTCCTTTTCTGATTGTGCATTTAACCTCTCCAATCTTTCTAGCAGTCCATCAAAGTGCAACTGCGTCTTAGCTGAACTAGAGATGTTGAAGAGGCGACTGGCTTCAAACATGGTTTGAGCCAATTCCACCATCTTAGCACAAATTTTGGTTCGTTCAAGCTCTAGTTCTGCTCTCGGGTAACACTTTTCATGATCAATTACGGTTGGCCCTTCTTGGATTCTGGCCTGATATGCTTTGAGCATCATATTTAGGTCCTCAGGAGTGGGATCTGCTAGGACTGATCCTACTCTAGGGGGTGGTGCAGTAGCATGAGGCGGGTCGGAAGGTGGTGGGTCGGATGGAGATGGGAATGGTGGAGGTGGGGTAGTGTGAGAGGGAGTTTGAGATGTGAGTTCAACTATCTTGGCTCTGGTTTCTCTGAGACTTTCCTCGAGCTCACTCATTTTCTTAGCCCATTGCCTTTTCATTCTTTCTCTACTATCTCTCCAAGCTCTAGTCCGTTTCTTGGTCATGCTCTCTGTTTCACTAACATCTGAGCTCTTTTCCTGGCTTACCCCTTGGTTTTGCTGCAATGCCTGAGCTCTAGTGACTACCTGTACTGGTGCAGTGGACGTCACACTTCCTGTAGAGTCTACTACTAACCCAATAACATTGATAGGAGTAATTTTTGGCATATTATTGGGGTTTTTTGGGCAATCTCTTAAGAGATGCTCCTTTCCACAATCTTGGCAAAAGCCTTGAATTGTCACTGACTGGGGTTGTGTAGGTGGAGGTAAGGGGCAATCACGAATGAGGTGATCTCCCTGACATCTGTAGCATGGTCTTCTAGGGAATGGGGGTCTTACCTGCCTAGGTTGGGGTCTAGAGTTAGGGTTTGTGTACATTACATTTGTGTACTCTGGCTCCCAACTAGGTTCACTTGGTTCTTCACTATAGTAGGACTCACCATGTTCAGGAGATTGCATGTAGTAAGCCTGTGGACTATCAATATGTGTAGAATCAAAGCTATGGTCACTGGGATCACTTTCTGAAAGCAATGGTGTTACTGGCACTATAGCTCTATTCAAATTCTCTTCTACAGCTGCATACTTTACCGGAATTACATTAGCTGGGGCAGGGGGTTGTTGTGCTAACACAGGCTGAGGCCTTTGTTGGTTTTGGTATTGTGGTTGGTAGGTTTGTTGAGGCCTAGCATACTGCTGTGGTGGGTACTAGTTCTGGTATCTTCCTTGTTGAGGGTATGGTTGTGGGTACGTCTGCCTAACTGCTTGCTTATTGTAGGGGCAATCTTGCGCGGTGTGATTTGTGTACCTCCGTTCTATGGTGCAGTACTGGCTACTAGGATTTACTTGGGGTTGAGCGATAATGGGACATATGTTTGCCATGTGGTCACCACCGCAAGTATAGCACCTCTTCACAGGGGCAAATCTTGGGATCTGTTTGCTAGAGACACCTAATTTTTGAGCTACTTTCTCTGCTAATTCCTCGATAGATGTGGATTGTGTGGAAGAAAGGCTAGAAGAACTATCAGAATCTCTGTAGATTTTGGAAAGCTCTAACTCCTCCCCTAGGTTATCCTCGATGTCGATGCACATGCGTACACACTCTTCTATGGTCCTAGGGTCCTTCAAGTACACATAGGATCGCAACTTTGTACTTAGCAATCCATCCAAGAATAAGGCCACTTGTTTGGCTGGTGTGGGCAACTCAGGACCAGGGCATCTCTCAAGATATTGCCTAAACCTTCTTCCTGCAAGTCTCACGGTCTCTTGAGGGGTCTGCTTGAAGCTATGTATCAATGAGGAAGTATTATGCCTTATGCAGTGATGAAAGCCTAAACCTTCTTCCTGCAAGTCTCACGGTCTCTTGAGGGGTCTGCTTGAAGCTATGTATCAATGAGGAAGTATTATGCTTTTAGAGAATTCAGTGATGAAAGCCTCTAAGAGTTGGTCTATGCTCCTGAACTATCTCTCATTCAATGGTTGAAACCACGTAAGGGCTGTGTTCCTAAGGGTTAGACCAAAGGCATTATACTGCGTGAATAGGTCCTCAACTTGTTCAGCTCTCAAGACTTGCCTAAACTCAGCCACATGGTCATATGGGTCTCCTGTGCAATCGAAATAGTTCTTCATGGACTTAACTAGCTGAGTCGATCTCAATGTTCTGGTGTGTTCCCTAGGCCTTGGCAGAGGGAAATCATCAGCATTCCTTTGGTTCCTTGGGGCTCTAAGTCCCTCAGGTTCCGCTCTATTTGTTTCCGTTCTCGTTCTTTCTCTTCCCACTGTGTTGGCAAAGCTTACCTCCAGTCTATCTCTATGTCTGTCTCTTTGAGCTCCATGAGCTTGGGATGTTCCAGCTCCTGGGTGACCAAAGGACACATTCGATCTTGGTTGAGGGAAAATAAATTCACCTTTCTAGGTGTAAGCATGCCTATCATTTTCTGTAACCACAAAGATCCTCTCTGAAGCGTGATCTAAGTAGGTCACTCTGCCTAGGCTATCATGATCTTTGAACTCATATATCATGATTGTTCCTACCTCATTCGGCTGATCAGATCTATACCTCCAAAAGGCTTCATCAGTCTCTCGGTTCAGGAGTAGATCTATGCTCTTATTGTCCTGGGGAACCCACTCGGGATGGAGGATTCTAGTAAGAACAGATTTTCCTCGAGGGGTCCTAGGCTCTCCTCCTATGTTCCCTTGCTCTAGGTCACCTATGTCCACCTCAGGGATCTCATTCTTGAATTCATCGGTCCTGTCTGGGTGACTAGTGACTACATATATAGTTCCTTCTTTGTCCAAGTATGCTCCGTTTTCAAACTTGACTGTTGGATGTTCCAGTCCAATGGATTGGTCAGGGTTTTTTATTTGGACCACAGATCTTCCTAGGCCGTCCTCATAGATGCTAGCACCTAATCGGTTGGTCCTAAGGTATTCCAGCTGCGTCTTGTAGGGGCCTTCTACCCTATGCAAGCATGGCACACCTGAACTTCCTGTAGGTCTCTCCATATCGTGGGACATCTCTGACTCACTAGTTTCAGAGCTAGGGTATTGCGAATAATGGCTCAACTGCTGGGCCCAAGACCTAGCAGTGTGATTAACACTAGCCTCTGAAGACCTAAGACTTTGTCTATCCCTCCCTAGATATCGTCCTGATCTAAGGTTCATATGCTTAGCTGAGCAATCCCAATTTTTACCCAAGGCACAACCTCGTTGCTGAGTTCTTTTGTATCAGTCACTTGATTCTTTTTAGTTGATTATCATGTTTATGATCTTGTCTGATATCATGTCGTCAGGAACACTTGCGTTAATTTTCGCACTTTAAAGTTGATCGTCTCACGTTAGGTTCTTTTCCTTTTAAGTTGTCGGTCACACACAGGTTATCTCTTGACTAGAACTTGATTTCTTAGATAGTCTTGACTTGTCTCGTGCCTATCGTTGTCCTGACTTACTTCTAGCACTACTCGCACTTAGCCTAAGCTAGAAATGGACAGAGGGCGTTGAGAATATTCCAACCTCTCTTGCAGATCCCGTGCTCTTTTGGTGCTCAAGAACCCAGTTCTCAAGTTTGCAGATTACCCTTGCTTCGGATGCCTTTTAGTGCTCTCAGTGGACCTGTAAAAGTCCCAAAGTTAGCTCAAGACTTAGATTCAAAGGACACAAAAAATCACTTCCATTCATGTAATTCATATGTCAATTTGCATCAAGTCTCTCTGAGACACAATTCTAAAGTTCCCTGAGTTTTCCTCCCCTTGGATATGGTTCACTTAAAAATACTATGTCTAATAATCCTGGTATTAATTTTACCGTAACTAGTGGAAGTTTTGGTAGTACTCCCCATGAGCTTTCCAACAAAACAAGAATCACAGCAAACGGATTTCGTATGAGAAAGTTAGACCAGTTCAGGGTTTTGGGACTAAAACAGGGTTCAAACAGGCTAACAGTTCACAGGATTTTTCTCAAAACACATGTGTAGGGACCTCACAAAATGCCAATTAAAAGACAAGTATGCCCAACATTATCCCCAAATCTTGAAATATAAAACCCTAAAATTTTAGCCGGAAAAGCCTGTCAATCGCGATCGATAGGTCTGTCAATCGCGATTGACAGAGGTGCCCGTCGGGGCCTGTCGGTCGCGATCGACACGTCAGTCGCGATTGACACGTCAGTCACGATTGACAGTGTCAATCGCGATCGACACGTTTTCCGAGATTTTTGTCGTAATTTCAGTCGATCGGGGATGTGTCCGTCCCGATGGACATGTGGCAACGCGAGAAATTTATTCAATCATCAAAATTCAGTCGGTCGCGATCGACGGTGTCCATTGCGACTGACAGGGGTGTCGGTCGTGGCCGTCGATCGCGATCGATGGTGTCAATCGCGATTGACAGGGTCCGTCGGTCGTCTCTGTCGGTCACGATCGACAGAATCTGTCGATCGTGGCTGTCGGTCGTGATCGACGGTGTCAATCGCAACTGATAGAAAAACACGGAATTTTTTAGTTTTTTCTAGTGATTTGGAATGTGCTCCTTCTGCATGTCATTGTGGTGTGCTTTGTTTTACCAAATGAGCGATTTTTCTGTCGATCGCGATCGACAGAGGTCTGCGACACAGAGACAGTTTCGAGCTTGTCCGTACCTGCGCAGCGTGCTGGAGGGGATGATACAGCTGTACCTGCAAGATCACTCACAAAACAGACAGAAAAACAATGCACACAATTCGCTCTCTCGCTCTCTCTCACAGGTCGAATGAAGGAAATGGAAGGGAGGAGGTGATATGATCAAAAAACAGAAATTTTTCGCGATGATGGAGATGGAGATCGGATATGGTGAGGATGATGATGGTGATGATGATGGTGAGGTAAGAAAGAGAAAAATAAGAAAAGTAAAGAAATTACCTACAACGCCAACGTCTCAAATCTACATCTTACCATCACACGCTCGTCCTCAAAGCTCGATCCTCGGCAACGGCGCCAAAATTTGGTGTAGCTCAGTGATGAGTAGCACCTCCTTTAATGTCAATCCGGGAAAACGTGAGGATGATATGATGACCTCGAGCAAGTGAAGGCACAAGTGCGTGCGTGAGAAGCACACAAACATGCACACACATACACACACACGTGCACACAAGGTAAGACAAAGAGAGAGAGAAGAAATGGAGTTCTTTTAGATTACTTTCAAAATGCTCATACAAGTTCAACTCTATTACAAGCTAACCTAAAAAATGAGCTGTCTAGCTCTATTTATAGTTTCTGACTAGGTTTTGGCCGTGTACAGACCTAGTGTCCGGCCTAGTTAAAAATTAGGTTCTAGGCCCCATTTAAAGGCTCAAATGGAGTCTAAAAATTATGAAAACTGGTAGGTAGCTACTTCTAGTGCTCCTCAAGCTCAAGGACTCCTTGGCTTGCACAAAATGGAGCTAGAAAAATATGAAATGGTATTTACAATGGCTTTTAGTGATGAAAATCACTATTTTTGTAGGGATTTCCTCTAACGATTTGACATACACATCTTCGAGCTTCCTACTTGCTCCTTCTCCTTATGTGTCCACCTCTTTGATATGCTTTAGCTTCCTGAAAAAATAATGGCCTACTTGCCCGATCTTCTTTGACTACTCTGTCTGCTTGTACCTTCTCTTCGCTCCGACTCCTTTCGTTGACTTCCTTGTCTTGTGAGTCCTTCAGTTCCTTGACTGCCAACAATATGTATATGTATATGTAGATGTATATGTACATGTATATGTATATGTATATGTATATGTATATGTATATGTATATGTATATGTATATGTATATGTATATGTATATGTATATGTATATGTATATATATATGTAGATGTATATGTATATGTATATGTATATGTATATGTATATGTATATGTATATGCATATGTATATGTATATGTATATGTATATGTATATGTATATGTATATGTATATGTATATGTATATGTATATGTATGTATATGTATGTGTATATGTATGTGTATATGTATGTGTATATGTATGTGTATATGTATGTGTATATGTATGTGTATATGTATGTGTATATGTATGTGTATATGTATGTGTATATGTATGTGTATGTGTATATGTATGTGTATATGTATGTGTATGTGTAGGTGTATATGTATGTGTATATGTATGTGTATATGTATGTGTATATGTATGTGTATATGTATGTGTATATGTATGTGTATATGTATGTGTATATGTATATGTATGTGTATATGTATGTGTATATGTATGTGTATATGTATATGTATATGTATATGTATATGTATATGTATATGTATATGTATATGTATATGTATATGTATATGTATATGATTATGTATATGTATATGTATATGTATATGTATATGTATATGTGTATTTGTATATGTATATGTATATGTATATGTATATGTATATGTATTTGTATATGTATATGTATATGTAGATGTATATGTATATGTATATGTACATGTATATGTATATGT
>CM035421.1:181796127-181823627 GCA_020310875.1 Ceratopteris richardii | reverse complement strand
CTTTGCTTTTTGTCCTCAGTTTGTTGTCTGCACGCAACCTTTGCTCATTGTTACCTGTTTATAAAACAGGTGTTCACTTTTGACGGCCTCTTCTCAATTCTTGTTTTACATTCTCTGGGCCTGATGCCTTTGACTTGTTTGCCCGCAACCCTTGGATTTTGACTGACTGCCTGATATTTCGTAGTCTAATTCACCTATAGGTTCTTAATTCTGGGTTGCCACGCACGCCACCAGTGGAAGGTTGAAGATGTGGTGCTTCAGTTTTCGATCTGGACCTTCTAACAGATCAAGAGGTTGAAGCACCCATGTGGGTTACGTCCTTTCCTTGGTGTGTGCGCCCCTGCGGGGCTCTGTGCAGAGATGGGTGTTGCGCCCCTGCGGGGCTTCTTGCAGAGATATATCTTCAGATATTTCCTTTTAGTGAAGCTGCTTCCTTCGTTGTCTTCGTCTTTTCTTCTTTTTACTTGACTCTCCCTCAACACTGCCCCCCTCCTTGACTCTGTCGTCCCCGACAGGCTTTGATAAGCGACGGGCATATGTTTTATATACTTTTTGCTCTGTGTCATTCAGCAGATTTGCTTCACGTATAATGAGTTGTTTCCATTGTTCTGCCTTCACACCGTCATTAGGTGGCTGTCTGTGATCTGCGAAGAAGCTAAGTTCATATGCCACTAATCTGGCATTTAAATTTGACGACATCTTCAAAAAGATTTCGGAATCAATTTCAAAAAATCCTGTAAAGAAAGCTTCTTCGAAAGTCTTCATATATACACTTGGCAAGAACATAATTCTAGAATAATAAGCCATTATTGTTGGGCGGCTAGGCATGACTGAGAGATCAAAAATGAGGATCTCTGTGCCCTGATTAATGCCTATGAAGTTCAAAAATGTGTAGGCCGCATGCTTGAATACCTTCAAGACTGTGAGGATCATGCTAAGTATTTTATTTGTCATTTTTACAGCTAAATCAGGTACTGTCGCATAATTCTGTAGCCAAAATTCTATGGTTTTGACCATATACTCCTCCGTTGGTAAGTAATTATGTGGCGGACTCGGAAGCATGGGATAATTGAGCCAGTGCTTATTGATAGTGCCGCTTCTTTGCAAATCCAAAAATTCCCTGGTATCCCTTCTGCGTGGTAGTGGACAAAATGAAGGGTTTACCTGTAAAACATATGGTGCGGCTTGCCAGTGCACTCGTAGTGTGGGATGTTTCTCCAAAAATTTTCGCCGCCACACAGGTTGCGCAGCTTCAAACTCTGCTTGAGTGTATTCGAATGTGTCATGTTTGAAATTGAGCTGTTCATCTGGACTCTTCCTTGTAATCTTTATTATATAGCGTCTGGTCTTTTCTTTCAAGAGTCCGTATGGAATATTGAAGGGCTGCATGATTTTGTCCAGGTCTTTACCTTTAATCTTGGCCTCTTTCATGACTTTTACCACTTCATTTTCAAATTTTTTTGTCAATCGGGACACCACTAATGCCCGTTCCCTCTGACTTATTTCTGCAGTATATGGCATTGGATGTTCGTCATGTATATCGGCCAACTGCTCATGTAGTGGAGAATTATAGATCGGGTGAGATAGAGGACTTACCTCTACCTCGTCAGTAGGATTTTCCTTAGCCGGCACTACTGGTGTCCCGATCGGCTCTTTTTCTTTTATCTGAGTCTGTAAGGTTGCTATGCATTCCTCTTTATCTTTTACCTCTTGCATGGCTACTCTGAGCTTTTCTTGAGTGGCTAGCAACTCTTTACCAACATCAGCTACATTATCCATGTTTTCACTATAGCTTTGGACCAGTTTGGCATTCACTTTTTGTAGTTGATGCTTCAGTTCACTGGTTTCGTTGTCGTATCGGCTCTTCCATTCCTCTGTCTTTGCTTGTTCTTGCTTTAGCAGCTCTTCATATTTTGAGATTTGATCTCTCAATTCTTTTTCTTTGGTTTCTGTGGCTGCCTGTTGCTCAATTGGTTGGTCATATAATAAAGACTTCATCAATTCTTTATTTCTGTTGCGGAGGCTGTCGTTCTCTTCCATATACAACTTGAGTTGTTGTTCTAATAGCATGCTTCTCATCTTCATTTTCTCTTTCTCAGCCTCGCTTGCATCGTGTAATCTTTGCAACTCGGTTAGTTGTGTATGCAGCTGTTGATTCTGAACGATGGATGCTTCATGTTGTAGCTTGATTTCCAGCACCTCTGCATTTTTGACTGCCAATTCTTTTTGTGCTTCAATCAACTGTGCCGAGAGCTGCTCACTCATGATCTGAAACTGATTCTTTTCTCTTCGTGCTTGATCATAGTCGGCATCTATATCCATCATCTGTTGTTGAGTGTCCATGGCCGTTTGAATCATCTGTTTGACTAATGGTTTCAGTTGAGTGACATCCACATTAAGCCATGTTTTTGGTATGCTTGGTGCTTCTCCGGTATTGATGTCTTTTCCTTGTGCAATATGTAGTGTAGTGTCATGGGGCTGCCTAATCTGAAGCTGGATCCTTGGTTCAGCCCCCATGTCTTCTCTGTTTCCTTGAGGTGTGTCATCAGGCACCTCGATCACAGGTTGTTCTTGGTGTTGGAACTCCTGCGTTTCCTTACTCACTGGAGTTTGTTCTTCCTCTTTAATAGGTGGTTTTACATGTGTAGCACTGGTTGTATCTTCTTTGATGCTTATTTTTGTAGTGTCATTCAATTGAATGACGTGCCCTGGTTCCATAGATCCTTCGACTCTCTTTTCCTTTTCTTCCTGATTTTGTGGCGTGACTTCCACTTGATTAATCTCATTCCATTCATCCTCTTGTGTTTTTGTCCGTATATCAGTATCTAAGGTATCTTTGTTAGTACTGGAGTCCGTGTTGGTGCTGGAATCATCTATCCCTAGTTCTTTGTATCTTCTAGCTTGTTTTGGTGTTTTCTCGGGACTCCGTTGTTGTTTCTCTTGACTAGCCTGTCTATAATGATGACCTTGAACGTTTAAATTTACCTGTCCTCGCATATATTGATGTGTTTCTTCGAGAGCAGCGGACAGATCTCTCTTTGTAATAGGCACTTGTGCCGTCGTGATCTTCGGTAAGAGATGAGTTCTCTTTGATTGTGGTGTAGCTTGGGCTTCCTCTTCCCGTAAACGCTTCGTACCCCTCATGGATTTCTGTGTGCTGGTTCCAGCTTCTTCAACCATAGCTACTGATTTCTTTTTCTTAGGGACTGTAGCTGATTTTGCATACTTAGCTAGCCCTTCTGAGGTTGGCATCTCTCTTAAACAATTCTTCATTTCGAGGGCTTCATATATCATTAAGGTTAATGCAGAACTGCCATTCAAGAACTTCTTCTGTCCCCATTTCTTCTGGGCTTCAAATAATCTTTCTTGGACATACCTGGTTAAGTTCACTTTGTTCCCAATTTGTCTCATGGCATGCGATAATAGTTGTACAATTATCTTCTGAGGTGCTGTGTATCTGTGCATACTTGGGAAACAAAAGTGTTGATGCACCAATCGAACAGCATCTTCTATGTCAATCCGGTTTATCTCCAAAAATGATCTCTTCGTGGGATCATGGCATTCGTCTTTGACACTTGTAATACCAGCTTGATTCCATCCAAAAGCTTTATTGATCAACTCATGGGTGAATCGGATAGTCTTCCAAATTCCGACCTTATCCAAAACTCGTGCTTCTGGAACTGATATTTTTGTTGCTGCAGGTTGCATGGTATTCATTACCTGGGCACATCTCTGAAAATCTGGAACATATATAGGCAATTTGAGAAATGCCTCTATGCCTGCTTGTGTCCATACATCTTCAATATGAGGTAATCCCTGTATTATTGTCTTGAAATCCTGTGACATGATCAGAAAATAGTGATCTGTGTCCATAATCTTAATAGTTGCCATGAAAATGAGTTCCGAGACTGGTTGGTCATCACGGAACCAATGGCCTCTTGCTCTCGTTACTGATTCCAATGGAAGAAGCTGCACCTCTTCCTGTTGTGTAGCTTCTGAATCAGTTGATGCCATCTGCACTCAATATATAGTATGAATTAGTTGCCAAATATTATCAGAAATCCTCCTTTATTTGCTTGTCATGAGTTCGATCTTGCTCCGAGTGAATGGTGTCGTCCCTTTCCCGTGTGTGTGAGAAAGGTAATACCTGGATTTTTCACATATTTATGTATTTTTACATTTTCGTCTGAAAGTGAAAACAGAAAAGTGAGTTTATAGCCGAAGCAGTTAGTAAAAAAGTGAGTTTTTTTTTTTTTTTTTTTTTTTTTTTTTGGTAAGTGCTCTCCTATTTCCCAAGAGGAAAATGTGCTTGACTATCCTGAAATAGAAGAAGGATGTGCCGAATGCTTGGCCTTGTAAGGTGGCCCTATCATGCATACTTTGGGTCTCGAAAGCTCCATATGTGTGCAATTGGAAGTAGTTGGTGTATGCATGCCGTTCATTTTGTGTATCGGTATCCAAACTTGCTTTATTGTGCTGGACTTCGTTGTATGTTGTTCACTTCCACTGCAAGTGGCTCTTTTCTGCTTGTTGTAGGTCTGCTTGATCTGATTTGTAAATCGCGAGATGGTTCGGGTTGCCATTAAAGACTCCCTCTTTCTCCAGTAACTCCTTTTTTGTGGCTGTTTTGCCTGTGGACCATATTGGTTCTTCTTGTGCTGAGGATCATCATTTCGGTTTGGTTTCTTTGTAGCGCATGACTTAGGAATCCATATTTGTGAACGATCCTGTTGAGCGGCTACAACTTTCTTTGGGATCCATATTGTAGCAATTCGTTGATGACTTCGTTGTTCCGGCTGATTTGTTTTCCTATCTGATTGGTTGTTTTGATGTCGGTTGTGCTTCTGTCGTCGGAGATACTCCTCTACTTGATCTTTCTTTATCCACGCTTGGTTGGAGTATGGAATAGGGTATATTTTAATGGGTACGGATTTTGAATTACTCAGAGGACTAGTCTCTCTTATGCATGGTGCTTCACTGAGGTCAGTTTCAGATAGATTGACACTCTCATGACTTGCTCGACTTGAACATGGTGTGCAAGCAGAATTCAATGTGTCCACATATATAGTACTCGATGAAGGTGTCTCTATAGTGCTAGTGATCGTACATTCAGGACTTTGTTCATTAGAATGAACTGTTTGCTCCATGCTCACAGATTTGATTGGTCGTTCGTCTAGTAGACTGAATACTTCACGATGTCCTATCCTAGCTGAGATATATCCTAACGCCAATTGAATGGTCACCTCGTATTCGTAAATCCAGTCTTGACCTAACACTACCTCCTCAAGTAAATCCTGATCATGACACGCTAATAGCTTTTGTTCCATAGTGTTGTTGCCAAGATGCAGAGGTAAGGTGATCTCACCTATGCATTGAGTAATCGTTCCTCCTATTCCTATCAGCTGTGCCATCGATGGGCGTACTCCTTCCTGGAATTTTTGGGTTAAAGAAAGCTTGATGCAGCTTACAGCAGCTCCGGTGTCAATGAGAGCATTCACCAAGTGGTACTCAATTTTTCCCGCTCCCAAATTTAAATATGGTTGCGTTCTCTGAGATCCTAGGTTTTGATTGGCTTTAAAATTAGCCATCGGGATGAGTTCTTCTCCTAGTCGATATCTCTCATCTCGCTCTCTCATCCACTCCTTCCGTTTCTTTATTCTTTCCAATGCTTCCTGTCTCGCTTCTTCTCGTATCCTTTCCTCTTCTATGCATCTATTCTTGCCTTTGATTAATCGAGACATTGTTTCTTCGGTCAATGGTTCTAGATATTTTTTTATTCTACATCCACTGATATAGTTTGGTAATACATCTCCATCTAGGGTTGCTAAGCTGATGGCTCCACTTGTAGATATACGATTAATGATTAAGGGGCCATATCCTCTCTTCTGCAACTTTTTAGCATGTTGTTTCAAGGTATATACCAAAACTAAATCTCCTTCCTTCAAATTTTTGTCCTTAATGTGCGCATCAAAATAGGCTTTCTGTCGTCGTTTAGCAGCGTAAATGCGTGCTACTGCTTGTAACCTAGTTTCGTGAAGCTTTTCTATTTGATCCAATTGAGCTGATAGTTCATGTCCTGTCCACTCATAGGTAGTTGCTACCCTCAGAGTGGGAATTAAGAAATCAATTGGCAAAATAGCATTTTGTCCATACACTAAGTTAAAAGGAGTAGTGCCTATGGCGGTTTTATAGGCTACTCGAAATGCCCATAAAGCATGATGTAACTGCTTATCCCAATCTGATCTACCATTGTTAACAATTTTGGTGAGAACTGTACACAAGATTTTATTAGAACTTTCGGCTTGTCCATTGGCTTGCGGGTGATAAGGAGCTGATTTCTTATGAATTACCAAGAATTCATTCAATAAAGCTTCTATCACTTCATTCACAAAGTGCGTACCTCTATCACTCACAATTTCTATAGGTAGTCCAAATCTAGTGAAAATGTTCTCAAAGAGAAACTTGGCCGTGGTTCTTGCGTCATTTTTCTTGGTTGCTTTTGCTTCAACCCATTTGGTCAGATAGTCTGTGGCTACAATTATATATTCGGCATGGGATCCTTTCGCTGGTGGGCTAATAGGTCCTATGAAGTCTATTCCCCATTTCGTGAAAGCTCTGGCACTCATCATGGGTCTCAGTGGCATCTCATCTCTTCTAATTGGATATTTCGTTCGTTGACAAGTATCACACCGTTGCACATATGTTGCGGCATCTTGGTGTAGAGTTGGCCACCACATTCCAGCAAAGAGGATCATTTTTGCTGTTTTATCTGCAGAGAAGTGTCCTCCTACAGCTCCTGTATGAGCCATCTCTAACACAGAAAGATATTCTTTTTCGTGAATGCACACTCGTAATTGGTTATCTTTCCCTCGTTTAAAAAGTTGTTTTCCTACAATGGCATAATCCTTACTTTGTTCTTCAAGTGCACGTTTCCTTGCCATAGTGGCTCCTTCTGGGTATTCTTGAGTTTTCAAGAACTTTACCAGAGGCATGCTCCATCTTGGTGCTATGGTAGAATAGCATAGAGTTGAGTTCTCTTCTGGATTTTGTTCTTGACAGGTCTGACAGGTTGACACATAGTTATGTGCATCTCTTTGCATGGTTGGCCAATATATGCCAAATCTCTTGAGAGTTTGCCACGTTCCATTTGCATTCAAATGAGTTTTCCATTGGTTAATGTGAGCTTTCTGAAGCCACATTTCTTGTTCCTCTTCTTCCACACATCTCAACAATAATCCACTTGAATCCTGGTGATACAGGCTTCCCGCCATGATGTGAAGGTTTTTAGTCTTCCATAGGTCTTGGGTTTGGTTTGGCGTGATCCCATCTTTTGGTCCATGAGTAAGTATAGGGATCAACTTCTCTGCCCACTGAGGACATACTTCCAGGTTAAAAAGGTACGTATCTGGCAAATCATCTGGTACCCCTATGGGTGGTTCTCCATGGGTCATTCTTGATAAGTGGTCTGCTCTTATGTGGGTATTTCCTTTCTTGACTACTACTTCAAAATCAAATTCCATTAGCAATAAAAACCATCGTACTAGTCTTCCTGTATTACAAGGCTTGTTGACTAGGTACAATAGGGCTTGATGATCAATGAAGAATTTGAATTTGTTTGCCAGCAGGTAATGTCTGAACTTTTTAACTGCGTACACCATCCCTAAGCCTTCTCTCTCCGTGGTAGTATAATTGCGTTCTGCTTGATTTAATTGTCTACTAGCATAGGCTATAGGGTGGTCTAATTTTCCTGTGTCTGCAGGTTGAGCTAAGATGCAACCAATGGCAAACTTGGATGCATCCACATGAATGTGAAACGGCTTATTCCAGTTAGGGACTCGAAGGATTGGTGCTGAACTCAATCGCTTCTTTAACTCATTGAAGGCTCTCTCGCATTCTTCGGTCCAATTAAATAGAGTCAATAATGCATAAAGAGGTCTAGCAATTATGGCGTACATATGTATAAATCTTCGATAGTATCCACAATGTCCCATAAATGCTTGAACTTCCTTAGCCGTCTTAGGTCTTGGTAAATCCAGAATTACTTTAATTTTGTCTTCATCAGTTGAGATTCCGTTTTTTGAGACAATATGTCCTAATATTTTCCCTTGTCCAACCATGAAGACACATTTTTCAGGGTTAAGGCATACTCGATATTGTCGACATTTAGCAAAGATCCTTTCTAGTTCAGGGATGTGCTCCGATCGTATAGCTGAATAAGTACAAAGGTCATCCACATATACCTCCATACTCTTTCTCAGAAATTCCTTGAACACATGACACATCAATCTTTGGAAGGTAGCTGGAGCATTCGTTAAACCAAAAGGCATGACTCTAAAGGCGTATACTCCCCATTCAGTTGCGAAAGCTGTTTTATGTTGGTCCTCAGGAGCAATGGCTACCTGATTATACCCTGAAAAGCCATCCAGAAAGCTATAAACTTCCTTCCCTGCTACTCTTTCCAAGAGATGATCCGTAATTGGTAAAGGATAACTATCCCTTATGGTCGCGGCATTTACTTTCTTTAGATTGATACACACTCTCAACTTTCCATTCTTTTTTGGTACAACCACCAAGGGTGACACCCATTCCGTGTGCTCAATTTCGTATATGAATCCAGCATCTAGTTATTTGTCTATTTCTTCTTTTATTTTTGCTGAATACACATCATTGTAGGTATATGGTCTTTGTTTAGAAGGTTTGGCTTCGGATGTCATGGGAATTCTATGCGCACATATAGAAGGGTCGACTCCTTTCAAGTCCTTGTAGGTCCAAGCAAAGACATCCCGATATTCTCTTATGAGACGAATTAACTCCTGTTCTTCCTCCAACGAAACATCCTGTCCTATAAAGGTACATCGTTCTTCTCGTTCTTCTACAGTTACTACTATCTTCTTGGTTTGTTCCTTATTATTATATGCTATTCCCGGCTGTGCCTCTCTTTTAGGCATTTGAATAGCGATTTTTCTCTCCTCCACTTCATATTTCTTGAAGTGAGCTGGTACCTCAAATTGTTCTTGGAGTTTGTTTTCTTCATCTTCTGTTTCTCTTTCAAGTTCTAATTCTCCCTCTCTATGAGTTCCTGGTGTTTTTTCCTTGGCTGTGATATTTATGTTGATGGTACTATTTCCTAGATCCCTTGGTTCGGGCTCCATTTCGATGCTCTCGTAGTCCTCCTTCCAGTCTTTCTCGATCACTTCTCCCTCTTCAGCTTCCTGAAGGACTACCACATACAGGCTCACATCATAGCCCTCCTCATCGATGCATTCGTTCATGGTCACTACTTCTTCGTTTACACAGACATCGAGGGTCGCTAAAATTTCCATCCAACCGTGTGGTTCAAATTCTTCATCCGGAAATACTTGTGGCATGTACGCTGGATCTTGTACAGATCTCGCTACTCCTTGTTTCTGCAGCCATCCCTTTCTTCTCTCCTCTTCCTTTTTTGCAACTTGGCATATCCATAGATGAGTGTCCTCGTTCATCCAGGATTGATCACTAGAACCTACGCTATGAATTGATTGATCGTCCTCCTCCTTATGAATTTGATTCCATTGTAGAGGTGGAACATCTTGATAAGTGTACGTATGTAGGTTAATTCTAGTGGTGGTTCCTTCATGTTGTAGGTATACCGCGTCTTTTCCCCAATCCTGTACAACCTTTAATTGTCTCATGAAAGGCCTTCCCAGAATCATTTCATAATTGCTTGGCCTTTCGAAGTGACATATTGCTAAAGTGTGTTCGAATTCCACTCCACACGTAGTGAAAACTACTCGCTCCAACAATCCTAAGGGTTTCTCCGTATGTCCATCTGCCATTTGTATTTTCATGCGTGTCGGTCTTAATGCTGGTTTTCCCCATTTCTCCCAAATTTCTTTGGTAGCAATACCAACACCAGCTCCCGAATCTAAAATGGCTTTAGTAGTGTATCCCATATAAGTGATTGGAAGGCACGTATTTCCTTCATCTCCCTCACTAAAGTCTCCTACTTTATCCACTGGGATTCTCACTGTGTTTACTTCGTCTGCTATCTCTTTCTTTTCCTCCTTGACTTCCCATTGATCGATTAATTTTTCCTTCAAATGTGGTTTTACCTTTAACAGTTCTTCGAATGTTAGGGTACAAGGGATTTTCACCTCTCTAAGGCGTTGTATGATCTCAGATGTTTGGACTGATGGGTTCGTTTCTTGTTTCCTCATCGAAGGAATACGATACATTTCTGAATTGTGTTCGTACTCTCCTATGTAATTGGGTAGTTCATTGACATCTTCTTCTCCTTGGTTACTTGCATCCATCGGTAAAATTTCTTCTGAATTTAGTTCAGGTATTGAACCCTCTATTTCATCTCCTGCTTCTAGTTCTTCAAAGGGTGGTTCAATTCCTTCCACTTTCTTCCATTTGTTCTCTTGAACTCGTTCCCACAGATCTTTAGTCCATTCTCCTTCTACCTCGGGAACTATGGATCCTTCCTTTCTCTCATTACCCCGTTCGTCATTGTGTGTTCTACTTACTTCAGGCTTTTCGTGAGTGTTTACACACTCTTGGAACTCTCCTTCTGAAATTCGGGTCTTGGGTAAAGGTGATGCAGGTTTTTCTAAGGTCTGTTGTGCAACTTCTATCAATTTTTTGCAGATCTCCAGTCTTTCCTTTTCTAAGTCGCCTCTTGGATATTCTCTCTCGTGTTGTTCTATGGTAGGTCCTGCTCTTATTCGTGCCTTGTATGCCTGAATCCACATGGCTAATTCTTCAGGCATAGGATCTGCTAAAATTGATCCAACCTCTTCTTTTTGATACTTTTCATTTTTAATTTCCTCTTTCCTCTTTGGTTCTTCCTTTGGTTTTTGTTTGTTTTCCTCCTTTTCCTTCTTTTGTAATAACTTCTTTTCTTTTATCCACCTTTGATGTTCTTTCTCGCTCTTCTAACACCTTTTCTAGCTCAACGACACTCCACAAGCTAAGAAACGATACTCGGCAGCTCGCGATACTTGACAGCTCCTCCACGATACTTGCTCAGAAACAAGTGCTTTTCAAAATGACTCTTTTTGGCTTTTATACTTGATTTTTTCCTATCTACTGAAAATGAAACAACAAGGCAAAAGATGAAAACTACTCTAATCTACTCCCTCACTCTTCCTACTCTCCTCCTACTACTCACTTCCCTAAACTAACAACTCACTACACACACTCCAAGAATGAGAAGTAGCAAGTGCGGGTGAAAATGACTTACCAAAGAAGAGAAAATTTCCACTCCTCCACTTACTTCAATGCAAAAAGCTACTTACCATCACACGAATGCCTCGGTTTGATTCGTCACTCCCCGGCAACGGCGCCAAAAAGTGTGTTGACCTAAGCATCAACTTAGGGACTTGCGGAGAAAGAGACTATACCTCAATCCCCTCACAAGTGCATATAGTGGGGATACACGCTTTTAATTATCAATCCAAAGAGTATACAAACCTAGCCGAGTGTATGAGTACATGCAATCATGTAATGATCAATGCAAATGAACTACTCAAAGAGTGTAAATAAGGCAAAGACTTATCCAAACAAGCTCCAACTGTTGGTCCAGGCGAAACGATACTTGGTGCAGCAGCCGTCAGTATTTTGGACTTTTCTCTTAGCTCCGAGCTCCAAATATAGCGAATAGCATATGCGTTTCGAAGCTCTCGAGAAGAGGCATCCAATGGCAGTAGTTTCACTCAATTCTGACGCTCCTACTTCAAGTTATGGTCAAAATACTGAGTCGCGGGAATACTTTCCTACACTTCAGCACTTCCTACCCGTCACACACACCTTACCTACAGCAAACAACAGCTCTCATGGATAGACAACACTCACAAGCACTCTTTCCAAGCAATCCACATGCATACAAGTTCACGAAGATGAAGATAAGGAGTGAAGAAGACACAAATTCGAATTTCTGTGCTCTCTCTTCTCACAATGGCAAAAAGTTCTTTACAAAGAGTCACATTTGACTTATATACTAGTGCCCTAAAAATGGTCCTTTCACACAAGAGACCGGCACTTTATTCACTAAAAGACTAATTTCCTACTATTTTACATGGGTAAGCTTCTAATCTTCTATGGGGATGCATCTAGAGGACTCCTCTAGTGCCTTTACAACGGAAAATATATTACAAGAACGATTATGATACAAAAATATGATGTCCAAATCGGAAAAATTTTGGGGCCCGTCTTTTTCTCTGCTTTGTGCTTTCTTTAGCTCTGCAACAGTATGTATATGTATATGTATATGTAATTGTATATGTATATGTATATTGATATGTATATGTATATGTATATGTATATGCATATATATATATATATATGTATATGTATATGTATATGTATATGTATATGTATATGTATACGTATACGTATATGTATATGTATATGTATATGTATATGTATATGTATATATACATGTATATGCATATGTATATGTACATGTATATGTATATGTAGATGTATACGTATACGTATATGTATATGTATATGTATATGTATATGTATATATACATGTATATGCATATGTATATGTACATGTATATGTATATGTAGATGTACATGTATATGTATATGTATATGTACATGTATATGTATATGTATATGTATATGTACATGTATAGGTATATGTACATGTATATGTATATGTATATATATACATGTATAGGTATTTGTATATGTATATGTATATGTATATGTATATGTATATGTATATGTATATGTATATGTATATGTATATGTATATGTATATGTATACGTATATGTATATGTATATGTATATGTATACATATATGTATTTGTATACGTATATGTATATGTATACGTATATGTATATGTATATGCATATGTATATGTATACGTATATATATATGTATACATATATGTATATGTATACGTATATGTATATGTATACGTATATGTATACGTATATGTATATGTATATGTATACGTATACATATATGTATATGTATAGGTATACGTATATGTATATGTATACGTAAATGTATACGTATACGTATACGTATATGTATATGTATACGTATATGTATATGTATACGTATATGTATATGTATACGTATATGTATATGTATATGTATATGTATACGTATATGTATATGTATACATATATGTATATGTATACGTATATGTAAATGTATACGTATATGTATATGTATACATATATGTATATGTATACATATATGTATATGTATATGTATATGTATATGTATATGTATATGTATATGTATATGTATATGTATACATATATGTATATGTATACATATATGTATATGTATACGTATATGTATATTTATACGTATATGCATATGTATACGTATATGTATATGTATATGTATATGTATATGTATATGTATATGTATATGTATATGTATTTGTATATGTATATGTATATGTGTTGGCAGTAGTCAAGGAACTGAAGGATTCACAAGACAAGGAAGCCTACGAAGGGAGTCGGAGCGAAGAGAAAGCACAAGCAGACACAATAGTCAAAGAAGATCTGGCAAGTAGGCCATTTAAATTTTTTAGGCATCAAAGAGTTGGGCACACAAGAAGAAGGAGCAAGTAGGGAGCTCCAAGAAATGTATGTCAAAATGTTAGAAGAAATCCCTACAAAAATAGTGATTTTCATCACTAAAAACCATTGTAAATACCATTTCATATTTTTGTAGCTCCATTTTGTGCAAGCCAAGGAGTCCTTGAGCTTGAGGAGCTTTAGAAGTACCTACCTATCAGTTTTCACATTTTTTAGACTCCGTTTGAACCTCCAAATAGGGCAGAGAACCTAATTTTTAACTAGGCCGGACACTAGGTCTGAAGAAGGCCAAAACCTAGTCAAAAACTATAAATAGAGCTAGAGAGCTCATTTTTGAGGTTAGCTTGTAATAGATTTGAACTTGTATGAGCATTTTGGAAGTAATCTAAAAAGAACTCCATTGTCTTTCTCTTTGTCTTGCCGTGTGTGCGCGTATGTGTGTATGTGTGTGCATGTTAGTGTGCTTCTCACTCACGCACTTGTGCCTTCACTTGCTCGAGGTCATCATACCATCCTCACGTCTTCCCAGATTGACATTAAAGGAGGTGCTACTCATCACTGAGCTACACCAAATTTTGGCGCCGTTGCCGGGGATCGAGCTTTGAGGACGAGCGTGTGATGGTAAGACGTAGAGTTGACGTGTTGGAGTTATAGGTATTTTCTTCACCTTTTTCCTATTTTCTCTTGTTTTCTCATCACCATGATCATCCTCACCATCTCCCACATCCATCTCCATCATCGCAAAAAATTTCAATTTTTGGTCATATCACCCCACTTTTTGAGATTTTCTGCAGGAATCAGCATCCCCAGCAGCTGCACCAGCTCCAGCAGGTAAAAAAATTTGATTGTGCAGGTCCTGAGGCGTTGACCTCTGTCAATCGTGACCGACAGAAAAAATGATCTTTTTGCTAAACAAAGTACATAACCATAATCTACAGGCATAGAGCTTCCCAAATGTGTGTTTAAAATTTTAAAATTCCTCAGATTTCTGTCAATCATGATCGCACTGTCAATCGCGATTGACAAACCACGACGGACACATGCCGACGGCTCTGTCAATCGCGATCGACACGTCAATCGCGACCGACAGAGTCAACGACCGACTGACCACGACTGACAGAACCTACGCGTGACACGTGTGAATCGTGATCGAGCCATCAATCGCGATCGACCAGTCAATCGCGACTGACAGCCCCGACGGACCTGTCAATCGCGACTGACCGAGTCAACGATTGCTTGACCACGACGGACAAACCCTCACGACGGACCTGTCAATCACGATCGACCCATCAATCGCGACTGACAGAGTCAACGACCCTTTGACCACGATCGACTGAAAATCCGGGCCACGTGTCAATCGTGATTGACCCATCAATCGCGACTAACAACCACGACGAACCTATCAATCGCGACCGACACGTCGATCGCGATTGACCTATCAATTGCGATTGATAGAGCTTGCGAATGCGATTGACGGGCAAATTCGGCTAATTTTTTAGGGCAAAAAAATAGTGGTCTATTTTTGACAAATTGTGGGACAAATACTAGGGTTCATCATTGCATTGTGAGGCCATTACACAAAGTATTTCGAGAAGTCCTGTTGCCTGTTAACCTGTTTAAAATCCTGATTTGGCCCCAAAACCCTGAATGGACATAACCTCCTCCCTAGGGATTGTTTTCCATAGTGGCAAAAGGCAATTGGGTCTGTGAATTACATGCATGAAAGTGATCTGTCTGTCAACTGAATTCGATTCTTGAGCTAATTGTGGACTTTTTCAGGTTCTTTGAGAGCATCAAAGGGTACTCAAAGCAAGAGTGAGTGCGAGCTTGGGAACACGCTTCTTGGGCATACAAGGGTAACCGAGTGAAGAACCTTAAGGTTGGAAATTCTCAACACCCTCTGTCAATCCATAGCATAGGCTAAGTACGAATAGAGGCCTTGATTAATTAGGAACACGTTAAGAACAACCAAGTCCAAGAACTCTAATCACTCAAGTGCAAGTGCTAGGAGATTACAATTGTGAAACAACCTAAGGGAAAAGAAATTAAATCGAGCGACCGCACTCAAAGTACGATAAAAACCTAAGTGTTCCTTGCGACGAAGATTAATTGGACAAGAAGTGACACCCTAAGAGCAATTAAAAAAGAACAAGTGACTGATACAAAAGAACTCAGCAACGCAAAGTGTACTTGGGAAAAAATTGGGATTATTCAATTGGGCTTATGAACCTTAGATCAGGACGACACCTAGGGAGAGATAGACAAAGTCTTAGATCTTCAGAGGCTAGTGTCAATCATACTGCTAGGTCTTGGGCCCAGCAGTTGAGCCAACATTCGTACTACCCTAGCTCTGAGACTAGCGAGTCTGAGATGTCCCACTGTGTGGAGAGACCTACAGGAAGTTCTGGAGTGCCATATTTACATAGGGTAGAAGGCCCTTACAAGACGCAACTCGAATACCTTGGGACCAACCGATTAGGTGCTAGCATCTATGAGGACGGCCTAGGAAGATCTGTGGTCCAAATCAAAAACCCTGACCAATCCATTGGACTAGAGCACCCAGTTGTCAATATTGAAAACGGAGCATACCTAGACAAGGAAGGGACAATATATGTAGTCACCAGTCACCCAGATAGGACAGATGAATTTGGGAATGTGATCTCAGAGGCGGATTTAGGTGACCTGGAACAAGGAAACATGGGTGTAGAACCTAGAACCCCCCGAGGCAAATCTGTTCTCACTAGGATTATCACACCAGAGGGGATTCCCCAAGACAATAAGAGCATAGATCTACTCCTGAACCAAGAGACGGATGAAGCCTCTTGGAGGTATAGATCTGATCAGCCGAATGAGGTAGGAACAATCATGATATATGAGTTCAAAGATCCTGATAGTCCAGGCAGAGTGACCTACTTGGATCATGCTTTAGAGAGGGTCTTTGTGGTTACAGAAAATGATAGGCATGCTTACACTTGGAAAGGTGAATTTATTTTCCCCCAACCAAGATTGAATGTGTCCTTTGGTCACACCGGAGCTGGAACATCCCAAGCTCATGGAGCCCAAAGAGACAGACATAGAGATAGACCTTAGGCAAGCTTTGCCAACCCAGTGGAGAGAGAAAGAACGAGAATGGAAACAAATAGAGCGGAACTTGAGGGACTTAGAGCCCCAAGGAACCAAAGGAATGCTGATGATTTCCCTCTGCCAAGGCCCAGGGAACACACCAGAACCTTGAGACCTACACAGCTAGTTAAGTCCATGAAGAATTACTTCGATGGCACAGGAGACCCATATGATCATGTGGCCGAGTTTAGGCAAGTCTTGAGAGCTGAACAAGTTGAGGATCTGTTCACGCAATATAATGCCTTTGGTCTAACACTTAGGAACACAACCCTTACGTGGTTTCAACCATTGAATGAGAGACAGTTCAGGAGCATAGACCAACTTTTAGACGCTTTCCTCACTGAATTCTCTAAAAGTGGCATAAGGCATAATACTTCCTCATTGATACACAGCTTCAAGCAGAACCCTCAAGAGACTGTGAGACTTGCAGGAAGAAGATTTAGGCAGTATCTTGAGAGATGCCCTGTTCCTGAGTTACCCACACCTGCCAAACAAGTGGCATTATTCTTGGATGGATTGCTAAGTACAAAGTTGCGATCCTATGTGTACTTGAAGGACCCTAGGACCATAGAAGAGTGTGTACGCATGTGCATTGACATTGAGGATAACCTAGGGGAGTAACTAGAGCTTTCAAAAATCTACAAAGATTCTGATAGTGCCTCTAGTCTCTCTTCCTTGAAATCCACATCAATTGAGGAACTTGCGGAGAAAGTAGCTCAAAAACTAGGTGTCTCTAGTAAACAAATTCCTAGATTTGCCCCAGTAAAGAGGTGCTATACTTGCGGTGGTGACCATATGGCGAACGTATGTCCCATCATGGCTCAACCCCAAGTGAATCCTAGTAGCCAATACTGCACCATAGAACGGAGATACACAAATCACACAGCACAAGACTGTCCATACAATAAGCAAGCGGTTAGACAAACCTACCCTCAGCCCTATCCACAACAGGGAAGGTACCAGAACCAGTACCCTCCACAACAATATGGTAGACTGCAACAATCCTATCAAAAACTCTACCAAAACCAACAAAGGCCACAACCTGTGTTAGCTCAACAACCTCCAACCCCTGCTAATGTGATTCTTGTAAAGTATGCAGCTGCTGAAGAGAATTTGAATAGGGCTATAGTGCCAGTAACACCATTGCTTTCAGAAAGTGATCCCAGTGACCATAGCTTTGATTCTACACAAATTGATAGTCCCCAGGCTTACTACATGCAATCTCCTGAACATGGCGAGTCCTACTACAGTGAAGAACCAAGTGAACCTAGTTGGGAGCCAGAGTACACAAATGTAATGTACACAAACCCTAACTCTAGACCCCAACCTAGGCAGGTAAGACCCCCATTCCCTAGAGGACCATGCGACAGATGACAGGGAGATCACCTCATCCGTGATTGCCCCTTACCTCCACCTACACAACCCCAGTCAGTGACGATTCAAGGCTTTTGCCAAGATTGCGGGAAGGAGCATCTCTTACGAGACTGCCCAAAGAATCCCAATAATATGCCAAAAATAACTCCAATTAACGTTATTGGGTTAGTTGTAGACTCAACAGGAAGTGTCACTTCCACTGCACTAGTGCAAGTGGTCACTAGGGCCCAGGCTTTGCAACAGAACCCAGGAATAGGTCAAGAGAAGAGTGCAGAGGTTAGTGAAACTGAGAGCATAGCCAAGAAACGGTCGAGAGCCTGGAGGGATAGTCGAGAAAGAATGAAAAGACAATGGTCTAAAAAGATGAGCGACTTAGAAGAAAGCATAAGAGAAACAAAAGCAAAAATTTGTGAACTCACCTCTAAAACAAACTCTCACATACCACCACCACCCTCATTTCCATCACCATCTAACCCACCATCTGTCCCCCTACCTCAGACCATCCCACCAACCCCTAGAGTAGGATCAGTATTAGCTGACCCCACTCCTGAAGACATAGACATGATGCTTAAGGCATATCAGGCCAGAATCCAAGAAGGGCCAAATGTGACGGAGCATGACAAGTGCTACCCCAGAGCTGACCTAGAGATAGAAAGAACCAAGCTTTGCGCGAAAATGGTCGCATTGGCTCAGACCATGTTTGAAGCCAGTCGTCTCTTCAACTACTCTGGCTCAGCTAAGACACAATTGCACTTGGATGGACTCCTAGAGAAGTTAGAGAGCATAATTGCAACATCTGCCAAGGAAGAAAAAAATCAAGGAAGAGATGAGGCAAGCAGAAGAATAAGCCTTCCCCCACAGGGAGCTTTTGTGCCCAATTCCACTGAACCAGACACCTCTTCTTCTATGAATCGATACACACGAGAATTCTTGCGAGAGATTCAAGAAGAGAAATGGGCTAAAGAGAGTGAAGTTCCTCCTCCCATTGAACTTGTGGATGACACACACGACCAATTCCCACAAGACCTTCCTTCCATTTATGGAGAGCAGGAGAGCACCCAGTCTCAAGAGAGATTAGACTTTGAGTCTAATTCTTTACATGAATTACCCCACTTCACAGGCCCATGGGAAGCCAAGTCGACTTGTATGAGAGCACCCACAGTCATGGTAAGAAACGAAGACTCAGTCATACCTAGGAATATAGAGGTAGTGAAAAACACTAAAGTGCAGTGCAACCTCACTTTAGAAGAGCTACTCAAAGTTAGGCCAGAACTATGGAAACATGTAGCCAAACAAGTACCAGAGATAGAAAAACCCCATTCCCAGGTAGGTTCTCATAGAACGGTGCCAGAAATTCCTCTAGACAAGATAGGAGATATGAGTGAAGGTGAAGAAGGAAACACCTATCTTCCCATTACCCATCAGGGGTACACAACTAAGGCAATTCTAGACTCAGGTGCAGGAGTTGCTATTGCTACCACTTCCCTATGGAAGCGGTGGGGCAAGCCAGCACTCAGGCCCACGAGGATGAAATTGCAAATGGCTGATGGTCACATAGAAAGACCCTTAGGCTTGCTGGAGGGAATAACTCTCACTACATGTGGTGTAGAGTTTGAGCACACGTTTGCTATATGTGACTTTAGCAAAAATCATGCCTATGAGATGATTTTGGGACGACCATTTATGCAACAGTTGCAAGTAGTACAGGATTGGGGAACCAATTCCTTGTATTTGCAACACCTAGGTGTCACGACCAAGGTTAATCTCAAAGATTACTCTCATCGAGATGTCCCTCCTATCCAATGGAGCCCCATCCATAGAGCCAAAGATGATACGGAGTCTGTGCATTCCATAGGATCAGGATCCTCATGGATGCATGAAGACACTCACTTATGGATGTGTAAAGTGGTAGTAGAAGAGGAGAAGAGAGAAAAAGCCAGAGAGAAAAAACACATAGATCGATTCAAGACCCAGCCTATGCACCTGTAGTATTTCCTGATGAAGAATTTGAACCCCACGGCTGGGCAGAAATCCTAGCAACCATGGATGTAGCCATCAATGAAGAACAATGGACACCCCACTGTGATGAGGATGGCTATGACATTTCAATTTTCTCCATAGAGCCAATCATGGGAGAGGCAGTTCTAGAAGAATGCGAACCTAGCCCTGATGCATTTAAGGATGCAAGTGACTCCGACCTAGAGTCAATCATTATCTACTCACCTTTTGCATCAGATGAAGAATACTTCTATGAAGTAGAATTTCAACCCCAGAGACACGGAGAGATAACAAATGATGTAAGGTTAGCCACACAAGTGACCCATAAGGATGAAGGAAAGAGAAGAAAGAAGAGAGAAGTCACACCAGAAGAGGAAGAATCTCTGTTTGAGGTCCCTTAAAACTTTAAAAAGTATGAGATAGACGACAGAAGAGTCATGATAAGGAAGCCTAAACGAGAGGCACAATTAGGAGAGGCCTATGATAACAAAGAAACCACCAAAAAAATAGTGGTAGCCCTAGAAGAAGGAGAGGAGAGATGCACTTACATAGTACATGACCTAACAGAGGAAGAAGAGCATGCATTAATAGCCTTGCTAAGAGAATACATGGATGTATTCGCTTGAAGTTACAAGGATTTGAAGGGTGTTGATCTAGACATATGCTCACACACTATCCCCATGACCTCAGATGCCAAACCCTCCAAGCAAAAGCCATACACATACAATGATAATTATGCTGCTAAGATCAAAGAAGAGAGAGATCGTCTGGTAGAAGCTCGATTCATCTATGAAATTGAGCACACTTAGTGGGTATCCCCCATTGTAGTGGTGCCCAAGAAGAATGGAAAGCTACGTGTATGCATTAACTTGAAGAAGGTTAATGCAGCCACAATTCGAGATAACTATCCGCTTCCTATCATAGAACATCTCTTAGAAAGAGTAGCAGGCAAGGAAGTGTACAACTTCCTTGATGGGTTTTCGGGCTACAATCAAGTACCCATAACTCCAGAAGATCAGCATAAGACAACTTTTGCCACAGAGTGGGGCATATTTGCTTTTCGGGTAATGCCATTTGGGCTTACCAATGCTCCTGCAACCTTCCAAAGATTGATGTGTCACGTGTTTAAAGAATTCCTGAGGAAGAATTTAGAGGTCTATGTTGATGATCTCTGTGCTCATTCCAACATTAGACACACACATATACCAGAACTCAGGCAAATCTTTGACAAATGTAGAGAGTATCAAGTCTGCTTGAACCCAAAAAAGTGTGTTTTCATGGTCAGGCAAGGCAAGATTCTAGGACACATAGTGTCAAAGAATGGCATATCCACCGATGAAGAGAAAGTAAGAGCCATAGCCGAGTTACCTAGGCCAAAGAATGTCAAGGAAGTACAAGCTTTCATGGGGCATTGTGGCTATTACCGACGCTTTATACACATGTACGCCATCATTGCCAAGCCTCTGTATGGACTTTTGACTAACTTTGAGTGGACTGATGAATGTGAGAATTCCTTCAATGAGCTTAAACGGCAATTATGTTCAGCACCAATCTTGACCACACCAGATTGGAATAAGCCTTTTCATGTTCATGTAGATGCATCCAATTATGCTATTGGGTGTGTACTTGCACAACCTACGGGCGAAGGCAATATGGATCTTCCAATTGCCTATGCTAGTAGACAGTTGAATGTGGCTGATCGAAACTATACAACCACTGAACGAGAGGGATTAGACATGGTATATGCAGTTAAAAAGTTTAGACACTATTTGCTTGCAAATAAGTTTAAATTTTTTACCGATCATCAGGCGTTATTGTACTTGGTAAACAAGCCATGCAGTACAGGTAGATTAGTAAGATGGTTTCTCTTACTAATGGAATACAACTTCGAGGTTGTGGTGAGGAAAGGGAAGACTCACTTGAGAGCAGACCATCTCTCTAGGCTCACATCGGGAGAAGCCCCACAAGGAGTATCAAATGACCTTCCTGATGCTTACTTGTTTAATTTGGAAGTTGTACCTCAGTGGGCTAAGCCATTAGTGCCAGTATTGACATACGGGCCTAACCACCCAGTCATAAACACTCAAGGTAGAGAGGTAGTAAAAGCCTAGAAGTACCACATCATGGCAGGAAGCATGTACAAACAAACAGATCAAGGGATCCTAGCTTGTTGTGTGGAAGAGGATGAGTACGCTAAATGGTTGCAATTGGCACATGTAGGTGCATTAGAGCAACACTACTCAAGGCAACAAACCTTACAAACTCTAAGGAGACTAGGAGTGCATTGGCCTACTATGGAAGCCGATGTCCAAAAGTTGTGCAAGGAATGCCCAATCTGTTGCACTAAACCACCTGTGGAACATGCCGCTCTATATCAAGTGTCCATAGTGCCAGATTGGAGTGAACCATTAGTAGATTTCTTGAGGACGGGAACATTCCCTCAAGATATGACACTGGCCAGACGAAGACATCTAGAACAAGAGGCCCTAGATTACTCACTCATTGGTGATAATCTATACAAGCGTGGTAAAGATGGTTACCTGAGACTATGTGTCCATGAGAGCGAATATCTCAAGATCTTGGAAGCAGCTCACCAAGGTGTAGCAGGAGGACATTTTGGACCAGATCGGGTGATCAAGGCAATACTATTTGCAGGCTTCTGGTGGCCGACCCTTCACATGGATGCACATACCTATGTGAAACGGTGTGATGTCTGTCAGAGAACTCAGTACCCTATACGCAAGGATGAGATGCCACTGAAACCCATGATGGGTGGACGTGCATTCTCTAAGTGGGGAATAGACTTCGTAGGTCCTATTAATCACCATATGGGTTCACATGCTGAATACATCATTGTTGCCATCGACTATCTAACCAAGTGGGTAGAGGTAAAAGCTACGACAAAGAATGATGCTCAGACAAGTGCTAAGTTCCTATTTGAGAATGTGTTCACAAGATACGGGCTACCTATAGAGCTAGTCAGTGATAGGGGGACTCACTTCTTGAATGAAGTTATTGAAAATCTTCTCCAAGAATTCTTGGTAGTACATAAGAAGTCTGCCCCCTATCACCCACAGGCTAATGGGAAAGCCGAAAGCACAAACAAGATTCTATGCAATGTGCTTACCAAATTGGTGAATAATAAACGCTCTGATTGGGACAAACAGCTACACCATGCTGTTTGGGCATACCGAGTGGCCTATAAAACGGTACTCCAAGCCACACCCTTTCAGATGGCATTTGGCCAAAATGCGGTGCTACCTTTGGACTTCTTGATTCCCACATTGAGAGTAGCAAAGGAGCATGAGTGGACGGGTCATGAACTCTCTTCGAGGATTTTTGACCTTGAACAATTAGGTGAAACTATACTAAGAGCTGTAGCGGGAATATATGCAGCTAAGAAAAGGCAGAAAGCGTACTTTGATGCCCATGTGAAGGATAAAGGATTGAAAGCAGGGGACCTAGTGTTAGTCTACACTTTGAAGCAACATGCAAGAAAACTAGAGAAGAGAGGCTATGGACCTATGATCATAAATAGGATCTCGACTAGTGGAGCAGTCCAATTAGCCACACTCGAAGGCGACATTCTCCCGAGCTACATAAGCGGATGCAGAGTCAAGTTATATCAGGAACCTCTCACCGAGGAAATGCTCAATCGACTCAACAGTGCCAAGAAACGTAAAGAAGAGGAAAAACGAGTTCGAGAAGAAGCACATGCAGAAGCCTTGGAACGCATCCGAAAAATGAAGATGAGAAGACAGTGACGAGATCAGCCAAGGATAGATGACTATGCAAACCCAGGATATCATATGGCTATGTGTGAAGTCTCAAGTGTAAGCCGCCATAGAATAGTTGACCGACGTCCTTTTGTAACCTTGGAGATAGGACAAGGCCAGAGTGCAAGGACTGCACGGGCATTGATTGACTCAGGTGCAGCCACTAGTGCGATGAGACTCTCTTACTGTCAAGAATCCAAATTAAAAGTCAATCCTATAGAGGCATATCTCATAGGATTGGGAGGTGTGGAAACCCCTTGCATGGGCGAGGCGGAACTCCCCCTCTACATTCAAGATGTTCTAATGACAGTTAAAGTACTAGTGTGTCAAGATGAGGACCTCACTGAACCTCTTGTCCTGGGTCAAGACTGGATCTATGATCATGCAGTCAACCTAAACCTAAGAAGTGGACTTCTTCAGGTATGGGTAAATCAGAGTCGACTTACAATTGAGTTAGATGATGGAGCACTCAAGGAACTAGGAAAGGCACAGACTCCTGGTCCTTCCAGGGGTACACATGAAGTTGACCATGCTGTTCTTGTCCAAAGCTATGTGATGCAGAGGAATGATGATCTCAATAAAGAAGTCAAGGACTCAACGGAACTCCCTTCTTTTCCAAAGGCCAGAGGGAGGCAACAACCAAAGGCAGATCAATTACTGAAGACTACCTATGCTGGAGGCCAAAGGAACATGCGAAGCAGGATGTCTCAGCCATTGAAACAAGTGTGGGTGCGGAAAGGTGAGCGTCCTATTGCGGTCAAGCCACAACAACTATCTCAACTTCCTATTAGTAATCAACGACATGATACTAATAAGAAGACTTCCAAAACTTCTTTTGAGAAAGTGAAATTTATCTGGGTACCCAAGAAGTCGATGAAGGCTGGCCCACAATCAAGACAAATTTGGGTGCCTAAGGCTTGCTTGCGGGCTCAACTAGTCACGCATGAATCACATCATACATGACAGGGTTCACTCACTCAAGGAGCCGTTACCCACTCTTGTTTAATACTCACAAACACACAGTCACCCATAAGCACACACAGACTCACTTGTAAATGGGTCCCAAAAACGCCTCATTCCCAAGCAGACATACTCATAAAGCCCTCCAGAGTCTCCACTAAACCAAAACCGAAAGCCATCCATTGTGTTTGGCAGCCTAAAACTTGTAATAAAACCCCCAAACCCCATGTGTAAATTCATCCTCACTTGCTAACTACATCACTCATACACTGCATCTTTCCATCTAGCTCGTAGGACTATCCATTCATTAACTACACACACAATCATCGAGCACTCACTGACCCACTAACCCATTACTCACCTCATGATAATGTTGTAATGGGGACAAAAAGTGTTCTATCTTATCCATCACAATATTAACGCATGATTCTATATTCTCACAGAACCTGCAAGCAAGCAATAACAATGGCAGAAGCAGGAGGTATCAGTTCCCAGGCAGGATCTAACGCATAGATTGTGGACATTGAAACCCTCCTCCTTGAACCCCAACTCACTGAGAGGCCTCAAGAACTTCAAGCGGTGCATGTGCTCCCTATTCAGGACCCTCCTCAGGGACACACTTCTCAAGTGGGGAAACACGCTCATTGGTTTAGTGATGTCGCAGGGCCATTGGGTGATGGCACCTACTTCTGGGAAGCAGAAATTGAGTTCAATGGCAAATGGGGACGCTACCATTTCTTCACTCGTGAATTTGAGAACTATCAGAATGCGGAAGTAATGCGATCGGTTTGGACCAAAGCGGGATTGGATAGCTATTTCATAGCACATTTGCCTAAGCCAGATTTCCTATGCTGCTCCTATTTTATCAGTACCATCACCCCTAGCAGGGCCAAGGGAGGCGATAGTACTTTTGTGCTACCCTCACTATTGCCAGGCCACGAACTCAAGAGATTCAAACTGACCCTCAATTTGGTACGGGCAGCATTGAACATGCAAGGTATGCATATTCCCACTGAGAAAGAAACATTGGTTCCAGGCAGGATGAAGCATAAGGATCTCAATAAATTGAAAGACATGGTAGCAATGACACCTACCATTGCTCTCCACCTACAAACGATCATGCAACATTTTGCTTTTCCCACCCAAGAACGCTTCACTATGCCACCAAAAAAGATATGGTTTAGCTTGTACCTAGCGAAGACAGAGAATCTCACCATCAATATACCACACTGGATCATCGATCAAATACACCTAGCCCATCAACGGTGGAATAAGAAATAGAAAAATGTACTTCATGGATGCTGTGCTCTCACAAGAATAATTTACAGGTGCTTAGCGTACGACGTGCCCATTCAAAGAGCACTAGTATGGTCCAGGACTCAAGAATTCCAAAGACGACTGTCAACGGCGGGTCCTCCATCGAAGAAGATGAGAGGGGGAGTTCAATTACCATGCGCTCAACCAAGGGGAGCCACCACCACACCAGAGGTGACCCCTCCACAAACACGACGTGTCCGACCATTCACCATTCGCCTACCCAGGCCAAGTGCCGAAGGACCCAATCTGGTGTTCCCTCCGATTCCATCGGACTTGGAGTTCCCACAGGGTTACACCCTTGTTGATTTAACAGATGAAGAAATTGCCCGTTTGATCAATGAGTCTAACCTGGAGACAGAAGCAGAGCAGACCCAAGGACAACAACCCACGACTACAACTTCAGCCCCGACCCAACCGGGAGTAGTAGAAGTAGAAGAGGATGAAGAAGAGACAGAAGAACAAGAAGCGAATGAGGAGTATGATCAAGAATATGAAGAACTTTCAGAACTAGCAAGTGCCCCGACATACTCGGCCCAAATAAAAAGATTATACGAAACCATGAAACGGGTCCAAGAGCAGCACAAATTGTCGCTCGAGACAGGAAAGATTAGCCGAGGAAGGTGTGGATGACATGTTTATCAAATCAATGAACCTGCACGCTGATGCAGTAGGTTTAGATGAGGCTGGTCATGCAGCCATGACTTATATTCATCGATTTGAGAAACGAGTGCCTACCCGTCCCATGCAATCTGGCAAACAAATCCACATCAATGTATCAGAACAAGGAGGTAACACACAAACAGAAGAACATCAGGTGGAACCACTCTCACCACCCACCTCACCTCTCACTACACAAGTCACCTCACCACTTGGCACTACCACACCTATTTCTGCCATTACCACAGTCATCATGGGAATTCCTCTCTCTCCCGGCATCCAATTCGGAGGAGTTACCATGCCCACTTTCACAACACTCTTCACAAATATCACATCCACCCCACCCACTGTTCCCATCTACACAGTCACACACACGTTCGACACAATGGAAACATCACCAGCCACAACACCACTCCCACCCCCTACGCAACCTCAATCTCCCCATACCCCCTCCACCTACCTCACCACTTGACTCCACAGCATTCACAACTCCCTTCCCCTTCCCCATTCCCCCTGCATCTTCATCTTTCCCTGCATCGTTTAATGTAAATAGCATATTCATGGCATTACATCAATGCGTGTATCAACTTCAGAGTGAGTATCAGGCTCTCGAAGACCGTCATCATCAACTGACTACGAATCATCAACAACTACAGAGACGACTTACAATTATAGAAGAAGAAAATGCAGACCTCAATCGATGTTACACCACACTCAAGCAAGCTCATCAAACCCTCCTG
>CM035421.1:181766127-181788627 GCA_020310875.1 Ceratopteris richardii | reverse complement strand
CTTGCTTTAAACCATATAATGCCTTCTTTAACCTGCAGACCTGGTTTTCATGCCCTTTCTGCACAAAGCCACGGGGCTGAAAAACATACACTTCTTCATGCAAGTCACCATTCAGAAATGCTGTTTTAATGTCCAACTGATGTACATTCCAACCATGATGGGCTGCAAGTCCACAAATGCTACGAACAGTAGTCATACGGCATGTAGGTGCAAAGGTCTCATCAAAATCAATGCCTCTTTCCTGTGCATAACCCTTTGCAACAAGCCTAGCCTTATACCTGTCAACTGTACCATCAGGTTTACGCTTCAGCTTGTATACCCACTTAGTGCCAATGGCCTTCTTGCCAGGAGGCAAGTCACATAAAGACCATGTACCATTCTTCATTATAGCATCATATTCAGATTGCATAGCAGCCATCCAATTTTCTGAATTTTGTGCTTCATCAAAAGAAACATGCTCATTCTCATCACAGAGACTAGATGCAGCCATAGCATAGCAATCTGATGCAAAGGAGGCATTATGAGAGCCTGAACGAGTACGATATGACAAAGGTGCATCTAATTTGCTGTCACGCAAAGTCTGCACCAGCCATTTTGGCATAGTTTTTGCTTGCTCAATATCAGCTCTCTCATCAACAAGTGCATCATGTAAATCTGCATCAGAAATGGAATGATCTGCATCATCATATGAAACCTGCAAAGGTTGAGAAGTTGCCTCATTAGGACCAGCACTAGCCTGTCCACCTGTAAAAAGAGGCATCAAAGTATCATACATGTCTTTGGAGCTAACAGATGTCTCCTTAGTACATGAAAGCAATGGTTGAATAGCATCTTCCACAAAGACAACATCACGGCTAACCAGAATGCGTTTAGTCTGTGGATGATACAGACGATAGCCTTTACTTTCAGAACTGTACCCAACAAAAATACATTTTACTGCCTTATCATCCAATTTTCTGCGATGTTGTTCAGGCACTAATGCATATGCCAAACAACCAAAAACACACAGATGAGCAACAGATGGCTTGCGGTCATGCCAAGCCTCATATGGAGTGATAGACTGCAACGCTTTAGTGGGACACCTGTTCAGTACATATGCTGCACACATGACAGCCTCAAGCCAGAAACTATGTGGTAAAGCCTGACTTTTGACCATGCACCTCGCCATCTCCCTGAGTGACCTGTTCTTTCGTTCAGCAAATCCATTCTGTTGAGGTGTATACGGCACTGTACACTGGTGTTTTATCCCACGTTCAGCCAGAAATGCATTAAAATCTGAAGACATATATTCCCCCCCTCGATCAGAACGAAGGGTGCCCATTTTACATGCTGACAGATTTTCAGCCAAAACCAAAAACTGTTTGAAGCACATGAACACTTCGGACTTTGCTTTGAGTGGATATACCCATGCATGCCTGGAAAAATCATCAATGAAAGTCACGAAGTAAAGGTAATTTCCAAAAGAGGGTGTCTGCATAGGACCACAGACATCACTATGTACAAGCTTCAATTTCTGCGTAGCCCGAACTGAACCATCTTTTGGAAAGGAAGAACGCTGCATTTTGCCCAAAATACAGCCTTCACAAACATGTTTTCCAGGTGCCTCAAGTTTGGGCAAAGAGGACACCATTTCAGATTTCTGCAGGCGTAACAAACTAGCAAAATTCAGATGACCAAATCGTGCATGCCAAAGCTTTGCATCTGACATAGCCTGAGAATCATGAACTGCACATGCCGAATCATTCACAGATCTTTCATAGTCTATGAGCTTATACAGCCCACGACATAAAATGCCAGAAGCAATAATCACATCGCCATTTGAGAGATCATGGACTGTACACCTGTCATCAACAAATTTCACAACCAAGCCAATCTTGGCTAATGTAGAAACTGATAACAGGTTCTTTTTGATCCCTGGCACAAATAAAGCATCTGACAAAGTGAAAGAACTACCATCAGCAGTAGTCAGAATGATCTTACCAACTCCCATAACAGGATAAGAGGAGTTATTGGCACATGTGACAGTATTCCCTGTAGGGGCAGGCTCGAGTGAAGAGAAGAAACTGCGCTGCGAGGTAATATGTTTGGTCGCCCCACTGTCAAAGTACCAAACATCTGAGTCTACTGCAGACATGCACTGATCATGAGAAGATGGGTCAAAACTGCAGACAGTAGTAAACGCCCATTCTTCTTCCTGCACAAGATTTGCAGACTCTGTTTTCGGTGTAGAGGCCTCTGCAACAACCATTCCAGCCTCTTTCTTCTTTGCCTCTTTAGCAGCCAGTTTTGGACAGTTCTTTATAATATGATCATTTCCTTTACAGTACTTGCAGAACAATTTCTTCTTTTTTGATTTCTTTTCATCTTTATCCTGGTTCTTCGATTGTGCAGCATTTGCAGATTTCTGCTTACTAGTAGAAGAGCTCCATTTTCCTTTGCCCTTCTGACTAGCCAGGAAAGCTTGATCTGCAACACGCATAATGGACCTGTTCTGCTTGGACTGATCTTCCTGCAACAGAACAGAGACTAATTCCTCAAATGACAAGGCATTCGGATTGCCTTTCATCATCAACCGAAGAGTAGAGGCAAAACTCTGATATGAATCAGGAAGACCATTCAGAACGGTCTGCACAAGTGAGCTATCTGGTATAACCTCATCAACAGAAATCAATTGTTCCTTCAGGTCTTTGATCTTTGTAAGAAAACTGTCCATAGAATCACCTTCATTCATGTGCTCACTCTCCAACTGTTTTCGGAGGTAAGCAACACGAGCCTCATTCCTAGCCTGGTACAAAGTGGTAAGTGTATCCCAAGCATCCTTTGCTGTTCTGCAAGAGCGAATGTGAGGAATAATGGCACGTTTGACAGACAAGGCTATCAATGCATGTGCCTGGGCATCTCTGCCATCCCAACGAATCTGCTCTGCAGTAGGTGCAACAGAAACAGCAGCACGAACAGGAATCTGCGGAATATCATCTTCGACACCATCTTCATCAGCTCCAACACCTGTATTTGCAGTACCTGTCGTTACAGGTGTAACAGGACGTCTTTCAACACCCTGCACAATGTTCCACAATCCTTTTGCAACCAGTACATGTCGCATCATATAAGCCCATAATGGGTAGTTGGTACCATCCAACTTATCCTCAACAGCCAACATACGGAATACATCACTGCTTTCAGCCATGGCCGGTGACTAAAATACCTTGATGCAGAAAATTGACTGTATCTCAAAAAGTTGAACAGAACTGCCCAGACGAGTTCTGCTAGACCTGTAGCAGACTTCGAGACGCTTAAACTGGCGAACAGAAACTGGTATATATCTTTGGCACAAAAGGACGAAATAGCCTGCACAAGCGCTGCGATAGTGCGTTCGGAGGCCTGTTTTGATCTCGTAAACACCCTGACTATGCTCACCAAATTCTGTGCGAATCTGAGACTGCAAACGGAGGAGTGTCGACGGCGCCCTAGAAGAAGTGACGACCTGCTCTGATACCAATTGTTGGAGATAGACGTCTGCGGAAGCACGCGAATAACACAAGGAAGAAGAAGAAGCTTGGAGCACAACACACAAGACTGAATGTATTACTAGAGAATGTACAAAGATAAGTAGCCCATTAGGGCAATCGGCGTATATACAAGCCGGGGGAAAAAAACCTCCTAAAGAGGGAAAAAAGTGCCCCGGCGGTCCTAGAGTGTTCACACACATCACTACCTAAATATATCAACAAGGCCCCGACGGACACCTCTGTCAATCGCGATTGACAGACCTGTCGATCGCGATTGACAGGCTTTTCGGCCAAAAAATTAGGGTTTTTTATTCTAAGCTTTGGGGATAGTTTTTGGGCATATTGGTCTAGCAATTAGTGAGTTGTGAGGTCCCTACACATGTGCTTTCTCAAAATCCTGTGATCTGTTAGCCTGTTTGAACCCTGTTTTAGCACCAGAACCCTGAACTGACATAACTCTCTCATACGAAATCCGTTTGCTGTGATTCTTGTTTTGTTGGAAAGCTCGTGGGGAGCACAACCAAAACATCGATTGGTTATAGTTAAATTAAGATCAGGATTATTAGATAGGGTATTTTGAAGTTGACCATACCCAGGGGGAACAAAATTTAGGGATCTCTAGAATTGTTTTCCAAAAAATCACAGTGCAAATTGGTCTTGAGCTAACTTTGGAACTCTTACAGATCTATTGAGAGCATCGAAGTGCATTCTAAGCAAGAGTAAGTGCAAGCTTGGGAACACGCTTCCTAGGCACTCAAGGGCAACCAAGAAGGAAACAAAAGGTTGGAAATTCTCAACTCCCTTTGTCAATTCCTAGCTTAGGCTAAGAACGACTAGTGATAGGAGTAAGCCAGGACGGCGATAGGCATCTATCAAGTTGAAGAATACCTAAATACTCAAAGTTCAAGATAACTACATAATCTTTGTACGATTGAGAATCCTAAAGGAAAAGAATTTAACGTGGAACGATCAACTTAAAGTACAAAAATTACTCAAGTATTCCTGACGACGCAATATCAGACAAGATCATAAACATGATAACACACTAAAAACGAATCAAGTGACTGATACCAATTGATCGGCAACGAGGTTGTACTCTGGGCAAAAATCGGGCTACTTAACTAGGCATATGAACCTTAGATCAGGACGGCATCTAGTAAGGGATAGACAAAGCCTTAGGTCTTCAGAAGCTAGCGTCAATCATACTGCGAGGTCTTGGGCCCAGCAGTTGAGTTACCACTCGCATTACCCTAGCTCTGATACCAGTGAATCAGAGATGTCTCAAGGCATGGACAGACCTACGGGAAGTTCAGGAGTGCCGTACTTGCACAGAGTAGAAGGCCCTTACAAAACACAGTTGGAATACCTTAGGACCAACCGATTAGGTGCTAGCATCTATGAGGACGGTCTAGGAAGATCCGTGGTCCAGATTAAAAACCCTGACCAATCCATTGGACTAGAGCACCCCACTGTCAAGTTTGAAAACGGAGCATACTTGGACAAAGAAGGAACTATATACGTAGTCACCAGTCACCCAGATAGGACAGACAAATTCGGAAATGTGATCTCAGAAGTGGATTTAGGTGACTTGGAGCAAGGAAACATGGGTGTAGAACCTAGGACCCCTCGTGGAAAGTGAGTGCTAACAAGGATCATCACTCCCGAGTGGATCCCACAGGACAATAAGAGTATAGATCTGCTGTTAAACCGAGAAACCGATGAAGCCTTTTGGAGGTATAAATCAGACAAGCCAATTGATATAGGGACAATCATGATCTATGAGTTTAAAGATCCAGATAGCCCAGGTAGAGTGACCTACTTAGATCGTTCTTCGGAAAGGATCTTTGTGGTTACAGAAAATGATAGGCACGCTTACACTTGGAAGGGTGAATTTATTTTCCCCCAACCAAGATCGAATGTTTCCTATGGTCACCTTGGTGCTGGAACATCCCAAGCTCATGGAGCCCAAAGAGACAGACATAGAGATAGACCTGAGGTAAGCTTTGCCAACTCAGGGGGCAGAGAAAGAACGAGGACAGAAACAAATAGAGTAGAGCCTGAGGTACTTAGAGCCCCAGGACATCGAAGAAATGCCGATGAGTTCCCTCTACCACGACCTAGAGAGCACACAAGGACTTTGAGACCAACCCAGCTAGTTAAGTCCATGAAGAACTACTTCGATGGCACGGGAGATCCATACGATCATGTGGCTGAGTTTAGGCAAGTCTTGAGAGCTGAACAAGTGGAGGATTTATTCACGCAGTATAATGCCTTTGGTCTAACCCTTAGGAACACAACCCTTACGTGGTTTCAACCATTGAATGAGAGACAGTTCAGGAGCATAGACCAACTCTTAGAGGCTTTCATTATTGAATTCTCTAAGAGTGCCATAAGGCATAATACCTCCTCATTGATTCACAGCTTCAAGCAAACCCCTCAAGAGACCGTGAGACTTGCAGGAAGAAGATTCAGGCAATACTTAGAGAGATGCCCTACCCCTGAGTTACCCACGCCAGCTAAGCAAGTGGCTTTATTCCTGGATGGATTGCTAAGTACCAAATTGAGATCCTATGTGTACTTGAAGGACCCTAGGACCATAGAAGAGTGTGTACACATGTGCATTGACATCGAGGATAACGTAGGGGAGGAGTTAGAGCTTTCCAAGATATACAAAGATTCAGATAGTGCCTCTAACCTCTCTTCCACGCAATCCACATCAATTGAGGAACTTGCAGAGAAAGTAGCTCAGAAATTAGGTGTCACTAGCAAACAGATCCCAAGGTTTGCCCCGGTGAAAAGATGCTATACTTGTGGGGGTGACCATATGGCAAATGTATGTCCCATTATGGCTCAACCCCAAGTAAATCCTAGTAGCCTGTACTGCACCATAGAACGGAGGTACACCAATCACACCGCGCAAGATTGCCCATACAACAAGCAGGCGGCTAGGCAACCCTACCCTCAGCCATACCCTCAGCAGGGAAGATACCAGAACCCGTACCCTCCACAGCCATATGGCAGGCCACAACAACCTTATCAGCAACCATACCAAAACCAACAAAGGCCTCAGCCCGTGTTAGCACAACAACCCCCTGCCCCAGCTAATGTGATCCCAGTAAAATATGCAGCAGCAGAAGAAAACCTGAATAGAGCTATAGTCCCTGTAACACCACTGCTTTCTGAAAGTGATCCCAGTGACCATAGCTTTGATTCTACACATGTCGATAGTCCCCATGCTTACTACATGCAATCTCCTGAACATGGTGAGTCCTACTACAGTGAGGAACCGAGTGAACCTAGTTGGGAGTCAGATCACACAAACCTCATGTATACAAACCCCAATCCTAGGCCTCAACCTAGGCAGGTAAGACCTCCATTCCCTAGAGGACCATGCTACAGATGTCAAGGAGATCATCTCATTCGTGATTGTCCTGTGCCTCCACCTACACAACCCCAGTCAGTAACGATCCAGGGCTTTTGCCAAGACTGTGGAAAGGAGCATCTCTTACGAGATTGCCCAAAGAACCCCAATAATATGCCAAAAATCACTCCTATCAACGTTATTGGGTTAGTTGTAGGCACCACAGGGAGTGTGACTTCCACTGCACCAATATAGGTAATCACTAGAGCTCAAGCATTGCAGCAAAACCAAGGGGTAGACCAGGAAAAGAGCCCAGATGTTAGTGAAATAGAGAGCATGACAAAGAAAAGGATTAGAGCGTGGAAAGATAGTCGGGAAAGAATGAAAAGACAATGGGCTAAAAAGATGAGTGAACTTGAGGAGAGCCTCAGAGAAACAAAGGCCAGGATAACTGAACTCACATCTCAAACTCCCTCTCACACTACTCCACCTCCACCATTTCCAACTCCATCCGACCAGCCACCTTCCAACCCGCCTCACCTAATTCCACCACCCCCTAGAGTAGGATCAGTCCTAGCAGATCCCACTCCCGAGGACCTAAACATGATGCTTAAAGCATATCAAGCCAGAATCCAAGAAGGGCCAAACGTAACTGATCATGAAAAGTGCTACCCTAGAGCAGAATTAGAGCTTGAACGAACTAAAATTTGTGCCAAAATGGTGGAGTTGGCTCAGACCATGTTTGAAGCCAGCCGCCTCTTTAACATCTCTAGCTCAGCAAAGACGCAGTTGCACTTTGATGGACTGCTAGAAAGAATAGAGAAACTAATTGCACAATCGGAAAAGGAACCCGCCATACAACACAAGGGCAAGGCAAGTGAAAGAGTGAGCCTACCCGCCCAGGAAGCCTATGTGCCTAACTCTACGGAGCCAGACACATCTTCTTCTATGAATCGATTCACACCAGAATTCCTACGAGAGATTCAAGAAGACAAATGGGCTAAAGAAAGTGAAGTCCCTCCTCCCATTGAACTTGTGGATGATGCGCACGAGGAATTCCCACAAGACATCCCATCCATTTATGAGGAGCAGGAGAGCACCCACTCTCAGGAAAGACTAGACTTTGAGTCGAACTCTTTACAAGAATTACCCCACTTCACGGGTCCATGGGAAGCTAAATCTACATGTATGAGAGCGCCCACGGTCATGGTACGAAATGAGGACTCAGTCTTACATAGGAACACAGAGGTAGTGAAAAACACTAAAGTGCAGTGCAATCTCAGGTTAGAAGAGCTACTCAAGGTTAGACCTGAATTATGGAAACATGTCGCCAAACAAGTACCAGCGATAGTGAAACCTCATTCCCAGGTAGGATCACATAGGACAGTGCCAGAGATACCCTTGGATAAGATAGGAGATATGTGTGAAGGTGAAGAAGGTAACACCTATCTTCCCATTACCTACCAGGAGTACACCACCAAGGCAATTTTGGACTCAGGTGCAGGAGTTGCAATTGCCACCACTTCCCTATGGAAGCGTTGGGGCAAGCCAGCACTCAGGCCAACGAGAATGAAATTGCAGATGGCCAATGGTCATATTGACAGGCCCTTAGGATTGCTAGAAGGAATAACTCTCACCACCTGTGGTGTCGAGTTCGAGCATACCTTTGCCGTATGTGATTTTAGCAAGAACCATGCCTACGAAATGATCTTGGGACGACCCTTTATGCGACAGTTGAAAGTGGTACAGGATTGGGGAACCAATTCTTTGTACCTGCAGCACTTAGGTGTTACGACCAAAGTCAATCTCAAGGATTACTCTCATAGAGATGTCCCTCCTATCCAATGGAACCCCATCCATAGAGCCAAAGATGATACGGAATCGGTGCATTCCATAGGGTCAGGATCTTCATGGATGCATGAAGACACCCACTTATGGATGTGCAAAGTAGCAGTAGAAGAAGAGAAGAGAGAAGAAGCCAGAGAGATAGGTGCAAAAGAAACACATAGATCAATTCAAGACCCAGCCTATGCGCCTGTAGTTTTTCCTGACGAAGAATTTGAACCCCACGGCTGGGCAGAAATCCTAGCAACAATGGATGTAGCCATCAATGAAGAACAATGGAAACCTCATTGTGATGAAGATGGCTATGACATTTCAGTCTTCTCCATAGAGCCAATCATGGGAGAGGCAGTTCTAGAAGAATGCGAACCTAGCCCTGATGCATTTGAAGATGCGAGCGACTCCGATCTAGAGTCAATCATTATGGATCCACCTTTTGCATCAGATGAAGAATATTTCTATGAAGTAGAATTTCAACCCCAAAGGCACGGAGAGCTTACAAATGATGTAAGGCTTGCCACACATGTGACCCCGAAGGAAGAAGGAAAGAAAAGAAAGAAGAGAGAAGTCACACCAGAAGAGGAAGAATCTTTGTTTGAGGTTCCGGAAAATTTTAAGAAGTATGAGATAGACGACAGGAGGGTCATGATAAGAATGCCTAAACGAGAGGCACAATCAGGAGAGGCCTATGATAACAAAGAAACCACCAAGAAAATAGTAGTGGCCCTAGAAGAAGGAGAGGAGAGATGCACTTACATAGGCCATGACCTAACAGAGGAAGAAGAGCATGCATTAATAGCCTTGCTAAGAGAATACAGAGATGTATTCGCTTGGAGTTACAAGGATTTGAAGGGTGTTGACCCAGACATATGCTCACACACCATCCCCATGACTTCAGATGCCAAACCCTCTAAGCAAAAGCCTTATACATATAACGATAATTACGCTGCTAAGATCAAGGAGGAGATAGATAGACTGGTTGAAGCTGGATTCATCTACGAAATTGAGCACACTGAGTGGGTATCCCCCATTGTTGTGGTGCCCAAAAAGAATGGTAAATTGCATGTATGCATTAACTTAAAGAAGGTTAATGCTGCCACAATCCGAGATAACTATCCGCTTCCTATCACAGAGCATCTCTTAGAAAGAGTAGCAGGCAAGGAAGTGTACAGCTTCCTGGATGGATTCTCTGGCTACAATCAAGTAGCCATTGCTCCAGAGGATCAACATAAGACGGCTTTTGCCATGGAATGGGGCATATTTGCCTTTCGGGTAATGCCATTCGGGCTTACTAATGCACCTGCTACCTTTCAACGATTGATGTGTCACGTGTTTAAAGAGTTCTTGAGGAAGAACTTAGAAGTCTATGTTGATGATCTTTGTGCTCATTCCAACATCAGACAAACCCATATTCCTGAACTCAGACAAATCTTTGACAAATGTAGAGAATATCAAGTCTGCCTGAACCCAGAAAAGTGCGTTTTCATGGTCAGGCATGGTAAGATTTTAGGACACATAGTGTCAAAGAATGGCATATCCACCGATGAAGAGAAAGTAAGAGCCATAGCCGAGTTACCTAGGCCAAAGAACGTCAAGGAAGTACAGGCCTTCATGGGGCATTGTGGTTACTACCGTCGGTTCATTCACATGTATGCCGTCATTGCAAAGCCCATGTACGGACTTTTGACTAGCTTTGAGTGGACTAATGAGTGTGAAAATTCCTTCAATGAGCTCAAACGACGATTGTGTTCCGCACCAATCTTAACCACACCAGATTGGAATAAGCCATTCCATGTTCACGTGGATGCATCCAATTATGCTATTGGATGTGTACTCGCACAACCCACTGGTGAAGGCAATATGGATCTTCCAATTGCCTATGCTAGTAGACAATTAAATGCAGCTGAATGAAATTATACAACCACGGAACGAGAAGGATTAGGCATGGTATATGCAGTTAAAAAGTTTAGACATTATTTGCTTGCCAATAAGTTTAAATTTTTTACTGACCATCAGGCACTGCTATATCTTGTGAACAAGCCATGCAATACAGGTAGATTAGTAAGATGGTTTCTCTTACTAATGGAATACGACTTCGAGGTTGTGGTAAGGAAAGGTAGGACTCACTTGCGAGCAGACCATCTCTCTAGACTCACATCAGGGGAAGCCCCACAAGGAGTGTCAGATGACCTTCCTGATGCTTACTTGTTTAATTTGGAAGTGGTGCCACAGTGGGCTAAGCCACTAGTGCCAGTATTGACATACGGGCCTAACCACCCAGTAATAAACACACAAGATAGAGAGGTAGTAAAAGCCCAAAAGTATCACATCATGGCAGGAAGTATGTACAAGCACACAGATCAAGGGATTTTGGCTTGTTGTGTGGAAGAGGATGAGTACGCTAAATGGTTGCAATTAGCACATGTAGGTGCATTAGAGCAACACTACTCAAAGCAACGAACCCTGCAGACACTAAGGAGACTCGGAGTGCATTGGCCGACTATGGAGGCTGATGTCCAAAAGTTGTGCAAGGAATGCCCAATCTGCTGCACTAAACCACCTGTGGAACATGCCACTCTTTATCAAGTTTCCATAGTGCCAGATTGGAGTGAACCACTAGTATCCTTTCTGAGGACGAAAACATTCCCTCAAGACATGACGCTTGCTAGGAAAAGGAGTTTAGAACAAGAAGCCCAAGATTACTCACTCATTGGTGATAATCTATACAAGCGTGGTAAAGATGGTTACCTGAGGCTATGTGTCCATGAAAGTGAATATCTCAAGATCTTGGAAACTGCTCACCAAGGTGTAGCAGGAGGACACTTTGGACTAGATCGGGTGATCAAGGCAATACTATTTGCGGGTTTCTGGTGGCCGACCCTTCACATGGATGCACATACCTATGTGAAACGGTGTGATGTTTGCTAGAGAACTCAGTATCCTATACGTAAAGATGAGATGCCACTGAAACCTATGATGGATGGACGTGCATTCTCTAAGTGGGGAATAGACTTCGTAGGTCCTATTAATCCCCCAGCTAAGGGTTCCCATGCGGAATATATCATTGTTGCCACAGACTATCTAACAAAGTGGGTAGAGGTAAAAGCCACAACAAAGAACGATGCTCAAACAACTGCTAAATTCTTGTTTGAGAATGTATTCACAAGATACGGGCTACCTATAGAGTTAGTAAGTGATAGAGGCACTCACTTCTTGAATGAACTAATTGAAAATCTGCTCCAAGAATTCTTGGTAGTTCATAAGAAGTCTGCCCCCTACCACCCACAAGCTAATGGGCAAGCCGAAAGCACAAACAAGATTTTGTGCAATGTGTTGACCAAGCTCGTGAATAATAAACGCTTTGATTGGGACAAACAGCTACACCATGCTGTTTGGGCATACCGAGTCGCCTACAAAACGGTACTCCAAGCCACCCCCTTTCAGATGGTATTTGGTCAAAATGCACTGCTACCATTGGACTTCTTGATACCTACATTGAAGGTAGCACAAGAGCACGAATGGACGGGTCATGAACTCTCCTCTAGACTTTTTGACCTTGAACGATTAGGAGAAACAAGACTAAGGGCAGCTGCAGGGATATATGCAGCTAAGAAATGACAGAAGGCATATTTTGATGCCCACGTTAAGGATAAAGGTTTGAAGGCAGGCGACCTAGTACTAGTATACACTTTGAAACAACATGCGAGAAAATTAGAGAAGCGTGGCTATGGACCTATGATCATAAATAGGATCTCCTCAAGTGGAGCAGTGCAACTAGCCACATTGGAAGGTGACGTTCTCCCAAGCTATATAAGCGGATGCAGAGTCAAGTTATATTAGGAACCTCTCACAGAGGAAATGCTAAGTCGACTCAATATCGCCAAGAAACGCAAGGAAGAAGAAAAGCGGATTCGAGAAGAAGCTCAAGCAGAAGCTTTAGAACGCATCAGAAGGATGAAGTTGCGAAGACAAGGTAGAGATCAGCCTAGAACAAATGACTATGCAGATCAAGGATATCATATGGCAATGTGTGAAGTCGCAGGAACAAGTTCCCATAGAATAATTGATCGACGACCTTTTGTGACCATAGAGGTAGGACAAGGAACTAGTGCACAGTCCGTGCGAGCATTGATTGACTCAGGTGCAGCCACTAGTGCGGTGAGACTCTCTTACTGCCAAGAATTGAAATTAAAGGTCAATCCTATAGAAGCTTATCTCATAGGATTAGGAGGTGTGGAAACCCCTTGCATGGGCGAGGTGGAGCTTCCCCTCTACATTCAGGACATGTTAATGACAGTTAAGGTACTAGTGTGCCAAGACGAAGACCTCACAGAGCCTCTTGTCTTGGGTCAGGACTGGATCTATGATCATGCAGTCAACCTAAACCTAAGAAGTGGACTTCTTCAGATATGGGTCAATCATAGTCGAATTACAGTAGAGTTAGATAATGGAGCACTCAAGGAACTAGGAAAGGCACACACTCCTGGTCCTTCCAGGAGTACACATGAAGATGACCATGCTGTTCTTGTCCAAAACTATGTGTTGCAGAGGAATGATGTTCGCAAAAAAGGAGTCAGGGATGCAACGGAACTCCCTTCTTTTCCAAAGGCCAGAGGGAGGTAGCAACCAAAGGTGGATCAAAGGCAGAAGAAGCAGAGTACTACCTATGTCGGAGATCAAAAGTACCTGCGCAGCAAAATGTCTCAGCTAGTGAAACAAGTGTGGGTGCGGAAAGGCGAACACCCGGTTGCACTCAAGCCAACCACACGGGCAAAGCCTCTTATTAGTAACCAACAACACGACACCAATAAGAAGTCTTTCAGAAGTTCTTCTGCTAACGTGAAGTCTATTTGGGTGCCCAAGAAGTCGATGAAGGCTAGCCCACAATCAAGACAAATTTGGGTGCCTATGGCTTGTTTGCGGGCTCAAATAGCTACACCAAGACCACACCCTATACAACATGATCCATTCACTCGCACAACCGGCATCCACTCGTTTTCAACACTCAGGAACACACCAAGGCCCATGAGCACGAACAGAATCACTTGTAAATGGGTCCCTAAAAGGCCTCATTTTCAAGCCGACACACCTATAAAGCTCTCGAGAGTCTCTACGAAACCAAGAGCAAAACCCATCCACTGCATTTGGCAGCCTAAGACTTGTAACAAACCCCCGTACCCCATTTGTAAATCCATGACAACCTACTAACCACATCACTATCACACTACATCATTCCACTTAGCTCTTAGGTCTACCGAACTCCTAACCACACACATACTCGCACCGAGCACTTACTAACCCATTAATCTCTCCCGACCCTCATGTTAATGTTGTAATGGGAACAACAACGGTTCTCTCTTGTCCTGTACAATGTTAACACATGTTTCTATATTCTCACAGAGACAGGAAGCAAGAAGTAACATGGCAGATACGGTAGGAACTAGCTCCCAAGCAGGCACCAGCCCCCAAGTTGTGGACATTGAAAGCCTTCCGGTTGAGGAGGAATTAAAGGAACGACCAGCGACATTGAGGGCATTACATGCCATACCGGTTCAGAACCCTCCACAGGGGCACACAATGCCAGTCAGCAAAAACTCTCATTGGTTCAGTGATGTGGCAGGACCCCTAGGTGAAGGCACTTATATGTGGGAGGCAGAGATAGAATTCAATGGGCGCTGGGGCAGGTATCACTTTTTTACCAGGGAATTTGAAAGATTGCAGAATAATGAAGGATTGAAACCCATATGGAAGAAGGCAGGACTCTACGAGTATTTCAAATTCCAATTGCCAAAGCCGGATTTTCTAAGGTGCTCGTATCTGATTAGCACCCTTACTCCGAGCAAAGACAAAAAGGGATACAGCTCCTTTGTCCTCCCGTCTCTCACAAGGGGCAATGAGCTCAAGCACTTCAGATTAACTATCAACTTGGTAAGGGAAGCTTTGGACATGAAAGGTATGCACATTCCTACGGAGAAAGAGACTATGGTTCCAGACAATATGAAGAATAGAAATTTGACGAAATTAAAGGACATGGTCGCGATGACACCTACGATCGCCATTCATTTACGCATGGTCATGCAACATTTCGCATTCCCCACGCAGGAAAGGTTCACAATGCCTCTCAAAAAGATCTGGTTTAGCCTCTACTTAGCAGATGCCTTTGATTTGACAATCAATATGCCCCACTGGATTATCGACCAAATCCATTTGGCTCATCAAAGGTGGTATAAGAAACAAAAATCTGTACTGTATGGATACTGTGTGCTTACCAGAATTGTGTATAGATGTCTCGCATATGATGTACTGGTGCAAAGGGCTCTCATTTGGACCAGAGCACAGGAGTTTCAACGCAGACTGTCAGCCGCAGGGCCTCCCTCAAAGAAGATGAGAGGCGCCGTCTAAATGCCTTGTGCACAAGCCCACGGTGCAACCCTAACACCTGAAACAACTCCAAGGCTTCCCAGACGAGTGCAACCATTTACTATCAGGTTACACAGGCACAGCACAGATGGCCCCAACCTTGTGTTTCCACCAGTACCTACTGATCTGGAATTTCCTCACGGATTCACTTTGGAAGATCTAACGGATGAAGAAGTTGCCAGAATCATTGAAGCTGTTAATGCGGAAGTCGAAGCAGAGCAGGGTAGTGGACAACAAACGGCTACAGAACAACCCCAGCCAAGACAACCAGAAGTGGTGGAAGTGGAGGATGAAGAAGAAGAAGAACAAGAGGATGAACAGGAAGGATTTTCTGATGAGGAGGCGAATGACTATGAGCAAGAAGTTATACAGGAGCTAGAGGGTGCCCCAACATATACAAAGGAGTTGAAAAAGCTCTACGATACCATCAACAGGGTCCAACAACAACATAAGTTATCCCTTGCAGCAGGAAAGGCTATCATGCACCAAATCCTTGAGGAGGAAGGAGTCGACGAACAATATTGTGCCACACTGGATATGATCTCTGATGCTTTAGGAGTACCTGAGACAGTGCATACTGCCCTGGCACAATCACGTAGAACGGAAAGAAGATACGGAAGATGTCCCCCACAAGCAGGGAAACATATGAATGTCTTAGTATTCGAAACACAAGGGACAGCCACGACCATGGGCACAGCACACACTGTGCACGATACTGAAGAGACCCATGTGTCCAGTGCACCCCCATCACCCCCCTTGCCACCCCCGCCTCCCACTCCACCACATTCACCTCCCATTACCAATGTAACAACCACCGTTACCGCCTCCGAGTCAACTGCCATGACTGAAGCACAAACCGCCAATCAACCCACACACCCTCTCAACACCTCCACTAACACTGTAATCCTAACGGCAGCTATTGACATCCCCATTCCCCCTCTCACACTTCCGGGCAGTTCATATTCACAACTGCACACACCACTGTACACATTCACCACACGGAGCCTCTTGTCTTGGGTCAGGACTGGATCTATGATCATGCAGTCAACCTAAACCTAAGAAGTGGACTTCTTCAGGTATGGGTCAATCATAGTCGAATTACAGTAGAGTTAGATAATGGAGCACTCAAGGAACTAGGAAAGGCACACACTCCTGGTCCTTCCAAAAGTACACATGAAGATGACCATGCTGTTCTTGTCCAAAACTATGTGTTGCAGAGGAATGATGTTCGCAAAAAAGGAGTCAGGGATGCAACGGAACTCCCTTCTTTTCCAAAGGCCAGAGGGAGGTAGCAACCAAAGGTGGATCAAAGGCAGAAGAAGCAGAGTACTACCTATGTCGGAGATCAAAAGTACCTGCGCAGCAAAATGTCTCAGCTAGTGAAACAAGTGTGGGTGCGGAAAGGCGAACACCCGGTTGCACTCAAGCCAACCACACGGGCAAAGCCTCTTATTAGTAACCAACAACACGACACCAATAAGAAGTCTTTCAGAAGTTCTTCTGCTAACGTGAAGTCTATTTGGGTGCCCAAGAAGTCGATGAAGGCTAGCCCACAATCAAGACAAATTTGGGTGCCTAAGGCTTGTTTGCGGGCTCAAATAGCTACACCAAGACCACACCCTATACAGCATGATCCATTCACTCGCACAACCGGCATCCACTCGTTTTCAACACTCAGGAACACACCAAGGCCCATGAGCACGAACAGAATCACTTGTAAATGGGTCCCTAAAAGGCCTCATTTTCAAGCCGACACACCTATAAAGCTCTCGAGAGTCTCTACGAAACCAAGAGCAAAACCCATCCACTGCATTTGGCAGCCTAAGACTTGTAACAAACCCCCGGACCCCATTTGTAAATCCATGACAACCTACTAACCACATCACTATCACACTACATCATTCCACTTAGCTCTTAGGTCTACCGAACTCCTAACCACACACACACTCGCACCGAGCACTTACTAACCCATTAATCTCTCCCGACCCTCATGTTAATGTTGTAATGGGAACAACAACGGTTCTCTCTTGTCCTGTACAATGTTAACACATGTTTCTATATTCTCACAGAGACAGGAAGCAAGAAGTAACATGGCAGATACGGTAGGAACTAGCTCCCAGGCAGGCACCAGCCCCCAAGTTGTGGACATTGAAAGCCTTCCGGTTGAGGAGGAATTAAAGGAACGACCAGCGACATTGAGGGCATTACATGCCATACCGGTTCAGAACCCTCCACAGGGGCACACAATGCCAGTCAGCAAAAACTCTCATTGGTTCAGTGATGTGGCAGGACCCCTAGGTGAAGGCACTTATATGTGGGAGGTAGAGATAGAATTCAATGGGCGCTGGGGCAGGTATCACTTTTTTACCAGGGAATTTGAAAGATTGCAGAATAATGAAGGATTGAAACCCATATGGAAGAAGGCAGGACTCTACGAGTATTTCAAATTCCAATTGCCAAAGCCGGATTTTCTAAGGTGCTCGTATCTGATTAGCACCCTTACTCCGAGCAAAGACAAAAAGGGATACAGCTCCTTTGTCCTCCCGTCTCTCACAAGGGGCAATGAGCTCAAGCGCTTCAGATTAACTATCAACTTGGTAAAAGAAGCTTTGCACATGAAAGGTATGCACATTCCTACGGAGAAAGAGACTATGGTTCCAGACAATATGAAGAATAGAAATTTGACGAAATTAAAGGACATGGTCGCGATGACACCTACGATCGCCATTCATTTACGCATGGTCATGCAACATTTCGCATTCCCCGCGCAGGAAAGGTTCACAATGCCTCCCAAAAAGATCTGGTTTAGCCTCTACTTAGCAGATGCCTTTGATTTGACAATCAATATGCCCCACTGGATTATCGACCAAATCCATTTGGCTCATCAAAGGTGGTATAAGAAACAAAAATCTGTACTGTATGGATACTGTGTGCTTACCAAAATTGTGTATAGATGTCTCGCATATGATGTACCGGTGCAAAGGGCTCTCATTTGGACCAGAGCACAGGAGTTTCAACGCAGACTGTCAGCCGCAGGGCCTCCCTCAAAGAAGATGAGAGGCGCCGTCTAAATGCCTTGTGCACAAGCCCGCGATGCAACCCTAACACCTGAAACAACTCCAAGGCTTCCCAGACGAGTGCAACCATTTACTATCAGGTTACCCAGGCACAGCACAGATGGCCCTAACCTTGTGTTTCCACCAGTACCTACTGATCTGGAATTTCCTCACGGATTCACTTTGGAAGATGTAACGGATGAAGAAGTTGCCAGAATCATTGAAGCTGTTAATGCGGAAGTCGAAGCAGAGCAGGGTAGTGGACAACAAACGGCTACAGAACAACCCCAGCCAAGACAACCAGAAGTGGTGGAAGTGGAGGATGAAGAAGAAGAAGAACAAGAGGATGAACAGGAAGGATTTTCTGATGAGGAGGCGAATGACTATGAGCAAGAAGTTATACAGGAGCTAGAGGGTGCCCGAGCATATACAAAGGAGTTGAAAAAGCTCTACGATACCATCAACAGGGTCCAACAACAACATAAGTTATCCCTTGCAGCAGGAAAGGCTATCATGCACCAAATCCTTGAGGAGGAAGGAGTCGACGAACAATATCGTGCCACACTGGATATGATCTCTGATGCTTTAGGAGTACCTGAGACAGTGCATACTGCCCTGGCACAATCACGCAGAACGGAAAGAAGATACGGAAGACGTCCCCCACGAGCAGGGAAACAGATGAATGTCTTAGTATCCGAAACACAAGGGACAGCCACGATCACGGGCACAGCACACACTGTGCACGATACTGAAGAGACCCATGTGTCCAGTGCACCCCCATCACCCCCCTTGCCACCCCCGCCTCCCACTCCACCACATTCACCTCCCATTACCAATGTAACAACCACCGTTACCGCCTCCGAGTCAACTGCCATGACTGAAGCACAAACCGCCAATCAACCCACACACCCTCTCAACACCTCCACTAACACTGTAATCCTAACGGCAGCTACTGACATCCCCATTCCCCTCTCACACTTCTGGGCAGTTCATATTCACAACTGCACACACCACTGTACACATTCACCACACGGAGCCTCTTGTCTTGGGTCAGGACTGGATCTATGATCATGCAGTCAACCTAAACCTAAGAAGTGGACTTCTTCAGGTATGGGTCAATCATAGTCGAATTACAGTAGAGTTAGATAATGGAGCACTCAAGGAACTAGGAAAGGCACACACTCCTGGTCCTTCCAGGAGTACACATGAAGATGACCATGCTGTTCTTGTCCAAAACTATGTGTTGCAGAGGAATGATGTTCGCAAAAAAGGAGTCAGGGATGCAACGGAACTCCCTTCTTTTCCAAAGGCCAGAGGGAGGTAGCAACCAAAGGTGGATCAAGGCAGAAGAAGCAGAGTACTACCTATGTCGGAGATCAAAAGTACCTGCGCAGCAAAATGTCTCAGCTAGTAAACAAGTGTGGGTGCGGAAAGGTGAACACCCGGTTGCACTCAAGCCAACCACACGGGCAAAGCCTCTTATTAGTAACCAACAACACGACACCAATAAGAAGTCTTTCAGAAGTTCTTCTGCTAACGTGAAGTCTATTTGGGTGCCCAAGAAGTCGATGAAGGCTAGCCCACAATCAAGACAAATTTGGGTGCCTAAGGCTTGTTTGCGGGCTCAAATAGCTACACCAAGACCACACCCTATACAGCATGATCCATTCACTCGCACAACCGGCATCCACTCGTTTTCAACACTCAGGAACACACCAAGGCCCATGAGCACGAACAGAATCACTTGTAAATGGGTCCCTAAAAGGCCTCATTTTCAAGCCGACACACCTATAGAGCTCTCGAGAGTCTCTACGAAACCAAGAGCAAAACCCATCCACTGCATTTGGCAGCCTAAGACTTGTAACAAACCCCCGGACCCCATTTGTAAATCCATGACAACCTACTAACCACATCACTATCACACTACATCATTCCACTTAGCTCTTAGGTCTACCGAACTCCTAACCACACACACACTCGCACCGAGCACTTACTAACCCATTAATCTCTCCCGACCCTCATGTTAATGTTGTAATGGGAACAACAATGGTTCTCTCTTGTCCTGTACAATGTTAACACATGTTTCTATATTCTCACAGAGACAGGAAGCAAGAAGTAACATGGCAGATACGGTAGGAACTAGCTCCCAGGCAGGCACCAGCCCCCAAGTTGTGGACATTGAAAGCCTTCCGGTTGAGGAGGAATTAAAGGAACGACCAGCGACATTGAGGGCATTACATGCCATACCGGTTCAGAACCCTCCACAGGGGCACACAATGCAAGTCAGCAAAAACTCTCATTGGTTCACTGATGTGGCAGGACCCCTAGGTGAAGGCACTTATATGTGGGAGGCAGAGATAGAATTCAATGGGCGCTGGGGCAGGTATCACTTTTTTACCAGGGAATTTGAAAGATTGCAGAATAATGAAGGATTGAAACCCATATGGAAGAAGGCAGGACTCTACGAGTATTTCAAATTCCAATTGCCAAAGCCGGATTTTCTAAGGTGCTCGTATCTGATTAGCACCCTTACTCCGAGCAAAGACAAAAAGGGATACAACTCCTTTGTCCTCCCGTCTCTCACAAGGGGCAATGAGCTCAAGCGCTTCAGATTAACTATCAACTTGGTAAGGGAAGCTTTGGACATGAAAGGTATGCACATTCCTACGGAGAAAGAGACTATGGTTTCAAACAATATGAAGAATAGAAATTTGACGAAATTAAAGGACATGGTCGCGATGACACCTACGATCGCCATTCATTTACGCATGGTCATGCAACATTTCGCATTCCCCGCGCAGGAAAGGTTCACAATGCCTCCCAAAAAGATCTGGTTTAGCCTCTACTTAGCAGATGCCTTTGATTTGACAATCAATATGCCCCACTGGATTATCGACCAAATCCATTTGGCTCATCAAAGGTGGTATAAGAAACAAAAATCTGTACTGTATGGATACTGTGTGCTTACCAGAATTGTGTATAGATGTCTCGCATATGATGTACCGGTGCAAAGGGCTCTCATTTGGACCAGAGCACAGGAGTTTCAACGCAGACTGTCAGCCGCAGGGCCTCCCTCAAAGAAGATGAGAGGCGCCGTCCAGATGCCTTGTGCACAAGCCCGCGGTGCAACCCTAACACCTGAAACAACTCCAAGGCTTCCCAGACGAGTGCAACCATTTACTATCAGGTTACCCAGGCACAGCACAGATGGCCCTAACCTTGTGTTTCCACCAGTACCTACTGATCTAGAATTTCCTCACGGATTCACTTTGGAAGATCTAACGGATGAAGAAGTTGCCAGAATCATTGAAGCTGTTAATGCGGAAGTCGAAGCAGAGCAGGGTAGTGGACAACAAACGGCTACAGAACAACCCCAGCCAAGACAACCAGAAGTGGTGGAAGTGGAGGATGAAGAAGAAGAAGAACAAGAGGATGAACCGGAAGGATTTTCTGATGAGGAGGCGGATGACTATGAGCAAGAAGTTATACAGGAGCTAGAGGGTGCCCCAGCATATACAAAGGAGTTGAAAAAGCTCTACGATACCATCAACAGGGTCCAACAACAACATAAGTTATCCCTTGCAGCAGGAAAGGCTATCATGCACCAAATCCTTGAGGAGGAAGGAGTCGACGAACAATATCGTGCCACACTGGATATGATCTCTGATGCTTTAGGAGTACCTGAGACAGTGCATACTGCCCTGGCACAATCACGCAGAACGGAAAGAAGATACGGAAGATGTCCCCCACGAGCAGGGAAACAGATGAATGGCTTAGTATCCGAAACACAAGGGACAGCCACGACCACGGGCACAGCATACACTGTGCACGATACTGAAGAGACCCATGTGTCCAGTGCACCCCCCACACCCCCCTTGCCACCCCCGCCTCCCACTCCACCACATTCACCTCCCATTACCAATGTAACAACCACCGTTACCGCCTTCGAGTCAACTGCCATGACTGAAGCACAAACCGCCAATCAACCCACACACCCTCTCAACACCTCCACTAACACCGTAATCCTAACGGCAGCTACTGACATCCCCATTCCCCCTCTCACACTTCTGGGCAGTTCATATTCACAACTGCACACACCACTGTACACAATCACTCCCACTACTGCGTCCACCGTGGATTTGATGGACATATCACCCTCCACTGCACCTCTCCCTCCCCCCATACGGCCACAATCTCCCATTCCCCCACCACCCACTTCGCCATTTTCCAGCACCGCATTCACACTTCCCTTCCCCTCTCCCTTTCCCTCTGCACTTAACACCCTTCCTGCATCCACCCCCATTAATAATGT
>CM035421.1:181566127-181743627 GCA_020310875.1 Ceratopteris richardii | reverse complement strand
CAAGAAACAAGACCTCTCAGAGCTGGTGGTTGAGTATTTTCATGAATAAAAGCTTTTTTTGGAAGTAGCTCATATCAAGGGGGAGCTATTCTTCTCAAAAGTTCAAGTGCACAAGGTGTTGATCTAAGGAAAGCTTTGGATTAAGGTAACTCCAGAGCCTCATTTTCACTTTACACACAATAGAGCATTAGACAAGGGCTAGATCAAGTAGCAAAGACCAGAGATGGGAGACTTCCAACACTCAAAATGAAAAGTTAGACAAGGGGAACTATCAAGCATGGAGATTTAGGGCCTCCAACTACCTTATGGGCAAAGGGCCTTTGGTGATTGATTAGTGGAAGTGAACCAAGACCTAGGTTGGATGAAAATCCAACCAATGTACATCAAATGGCCTTTAAGAAATGGAATGAAAGAGACAAGAGGGTTATCTATATCCTTTCCCAAAACATAAGGAATAGCATGATCGACCATATCCAATATTCGAATTCAAGCATGAAGGTATGGGAGACACTTAAGAGGCTTTACTCAACAAGCACCAAAGCAAGGAAGATCCAACTCAAGAATGAGCTCAACAACCTTAGGAAGAGCTCAGGGAGTAGCATAACTGACTACATACTTAAGATCAAGGATCCATTGGAAACCACATAGATGATGACGATCTTGTGGATTATACTCTCAATGGTTTGAGGGACGATGAGAAATGGAAACCCTTTACCACTTTAGTATATGTAATTGATAATCTTCCCAATTTTCAGCGATTGGTTGCTCTCATGGTCACAGAAGAGATGAAAATAGGTGGAAGTTCAACTAAAAGCAAGGATGTGCAAGTGTTTTATAGAGGTAATCAAAGTGCCAAAGGAAGATAAGGGAAAGTAGGGGAAAAGGAAGGTTTGGAGGAAGGCAAGGCCACTAAAGCAATCAAGGACATGACCAAGGCACCTCATCACAAAGAGGTAGAGGAAGAACAAGAGGAAGAAGAGGAAGGCATCAACAAAATAAGAATCAAGATGACAAAGGATGTTACATATGTGGGAAGTTTTGTTGATATATTCAAGTAGTGATGTGTGTGAACACACTAGGACCGCCGGGGCACTTTTTTCCCTCTTTAGGAGGTTGTTTTTCCCCGGCTTGTATATACGCCTATTGCCCTAATGGGCTACTTATCTTTGTACATTCTCTAGTAATACATTCATTATTGTGTGTTTGTGCTCCAAGCTTCTTCTTCTTCCTTGTGCTGTTCACGTGCTTCCGTAGATGTCTAACTCCAACAATTGGTATCAGAGCAGGTCGTCGCTTCATCTAGGGCACCGTCGACACTCCTCTGTTTGTAGTCTCAGATTCGCATGAAATTTGGTGAGCATACTCAGGGTGTTTCAAAGATCAAAACAGCTTTGCTGTGTGGTGCTGAAATTGCGATCTGAGCTCATTTCGGCCTCCAAACGCAATATCGTAGCGCTTGTGCAGGCTATTTCATCTTTTTGTGCCAAAGGTATATACCAGTTTCTGTTTGCCAGTATAAGCGTCTCGAAGTCTGCTACAGGTCTAGCAGAATTCGTCGGGGCAGTTCTGTTCAACTTTTTGAGATACAATCAATTTTCTGCATTAAGGTATTTTAGTCACCGGCCATGGCTGAAAGCACTGATGTATTCCGTATGTTGCCTGTTGAGGATAAGTTGGATGGTACCAACTACCCATTATGGGCTTATATGATGTGACATGTATTGGTTGCAAAAGGATTGTGGAACAATGTGAAGGGTGTTGAAAGATGTCCTGTTACACCTCTGTCTACAGGTACTGCAAATACAGGTGCTGGAGCTGATGAAGATGGTGTCGAAGATGATATTCCGTAGATTCCTGTTCGTGCTGCTGTTTTTGCTGCACCTACTGCAGAGCAGATTCGTTGGGATGGCAGAGATGCCCATGCACATGCATTGATAGCTTTGTCTGTCAAACGTGCCATTATTCCTCACATTCGCTCTTGCAGAACAGCTAAGGATGCTTGGTATACACTTACCACCTTGTACCAAGCTAGGAATGAGGCTCGTGTTGCTTACCTCCAAAAACAGTTGGAGAGTGAGCACATGAATGAAGGTGATTCTATGAACAATTTCCTAACAAAGATCAAAGACTTGAAGGAACAATTGATTTCTACTGATGAGGGCAATCCAAATGCCTTGTCATTTGAGGAGTTCGTCTCTGTTCTGTTGCAGGAAGATCAGTCCAGCTGGTAGAACAGGTCCATTATGCGTGTTGCAGATCAAGCTTTCCTAGCTAGTCAGAAGGGCAAAGGAAAATGGAGCTCTTCTACTAGTAAGCAGAAATATGCAAATGCTGCACATTCAAAGAACCAAGACAAAGATGAGAAAAAAATCAGAAAAATAGAAATTGTTTTGTAAGTACTGTAAAGGGAATGATCACATCATAAAGAACTGTCCAAAACTGGCTGCAAATGAGGCAAAGAAGAAAGAGGCTGGAATGGTTGTTGCAGAAGCCTCTACACCAAAAACGGAGTTTGCTAATCTTGTGCAGGAAGAAGAATGGGCGTTTACTACTGTTTGCAGTTTTGACCCATCTTCTCATGATCAGTGCATGTCTGCAGTAGACTCAGATGTTTGGTATTTTGACAATGGGGCAACCAAACATATTACCTCGCAGCGCAGTTTCTTCTCTTCACTCGAGCCTACCCCTACAGGGAATACTGTTACATGCGCCAACAACTCCTCTTATCCTGTTATGGGATTTGGTAAGATCATTTTGACTACTGCTGATGGTAGTTCTTTCACTTTGTCAGATGCTTTATTTGTGCGAGGGATCAAGAAGAACCTGTTATCAGTTTCTGCATTAGCCAAGATTGGCTTGGTTGTGAAATTTGTTGATGACAGGTGTACAATTCATGATCTGTCAAATGGCGATGTGATTATTGCTTCTGGCATTTTATGTCGTGGGCTGTATAAGCTCATAGACTATGAAAGATCTGAAAATAATTTGGCATGTGTAGTAAATGATTCTCAGGCTATGTCAGATGCAAAGCTTTGGCATGCACGCTTTGGTAATCTGAATTTTGCTAGTTTGCTACACCTGCAGAAATCTGAAATGGTGTCCTCTTTGCCCAAACTTGAGGCACCTGGAAAACATGTTTGTGAAGGCTGCATTTTGGGCAAAATGCAGTGTTCCTCCTTTCCAAAAGATGGTTCAGTTCGGGCTACACAGAAATTGCAGCTTGTACATAGTGATGTATGTGGTCCTATGCAGACACCCTCTTTTGGAAATTACCTTTACTTCCTGACTTTCATTGATGATTTTTCCAGGCATGCATGGGTATATCCACTCAAAGCAAAGTCCGAAGTGTTCATGTGCTTCAAACAATTTTTGGTTTTGGCTGAAAATCTGTCAGCATGTAAAATGGGCACCCTCCGTTCTGATCGGGGGGGGGGGGGAGGGATATATGTCTTCTGATTTTAATGTATTTCTGGCTGAACGTGGGATAAAACACCAGTGTACAGTGCCATATACACCTCAACAGAATGGAGTTGCTGAATGGAAGAACAGGTCTCTCATGGAGATGGCGAGGTGTATGGTCAAGAGTCAGGCTTTACCTCATAGTTTTTGGCTTGAGGCAGTCATGTGTGTATAATATGTACTGAACAGATGCCCCACTAAAGCGCTGCAGTCTATCACTCCATATGAGGCTTGGCATGACCGCAAGCCATCTGTTGCTCATCTGCATGTTTTTGGTTGTTTGGCATATGCATTAGTGCCTCAACAACATCGTAGAAAATTGGATGATAAAGCAGTAAAATGTATTTTTGTTGTATACAGTTCTGAAAGTAAAGGCTATCGTCTGTATCATCCACAGACTAAACGCATTCTGGTTAGCCGTGATGTTGTATTTGTGGAAGATGCTATTCAGCCATTGCTTTCATGTACTAAGGAGACATCTGTTAGCTCCAAAGACATGTATGATACTTTGGTGCCTCTTTTTACAGGTGGACAGTCTAGTGCTGGTCCTAATGAGGCAACTTCTCAACCTTTACAGGTTTCATATGATGATGCAGATCATTCCATTTCTGATGCAGATTTACATGATGCACTTCTTGATGAGAGAGTTGATATTGAGTAGGCAAAAACTATACCAAAATGGTTGGTGCAGACTTTGCGTGACAGCAAATTAGATTCACCTTTGTCATATGGTACTCGTTCAGGCTCTCATAGTGCCTCCTTTGCATCAGATTGCTATGCTATGGCTGCGTCTAGTCTCTGTGATGAGAATGAGCCTGTTTCTTTTGATGAAGCACAGAATTCAGAAAATTGGATGGCTGCTATGCAATCTGAATATGATGCTATAATGAAGAATGGTACATGGTCTTTATGTGACTTGCCTCCTGGCAAGAAGGCCATTTGCACTAAGTGGGTATACAAGCTGAAGCGTAAACCTGATGGTACAATTGACAGGTATAAGGCTAGGCTTGTTGCAAAGGGTTATGCGCAGGAAAGAGGCATTGATTTTGATGAGACCTTTGCACCTACATGCCGTATGACTACTGTTCGGAGCATTTGTGCACTTGCAGCCCATCATGGTTGGAATGTACATCAGTTGGACATTGAAACAACATTTCTGAATGGTGACTTGCATGAAGAAGTGTATGTTTTTCAACCCCATGGCTTTGTGCAGAAAGGGCATGAAAACAAGGTGTGCAGGTTAAAGAAGGCATTATATGGTTAAAAGCAAGCACCACGTGCTTGGTATGAGAAGATACATGCCTATCTGGTTGCACATGATTTTGAGAACAGTCCAATTGAAAGCACCTTATATGTTAAGCGTGCTAATGATGTGCTTTTGATCATTGTTGTCTATGTTGACGACATGCTGCTCACTGGTCCTATTGAGAAGCATATTGCTCATTTCAAAGCTGATTTGCATGCCTCATTTGAGATGTCTAATTTGGGGCATTTGCATCACTATTTGGGCATTCAGTTTATGCAAGTTGATGGTGGAATGGCTTTGTGTCAAACAAAATATATTGACACATTATTGCAGCATTTTGGCCTTGACGATTGTAAGCCTATTGCCACTCCTATGGAGACAGGTTTACGATTGAGTCTTCATGATGTTGGAGATGCATTTGATGCTGTTCTCTATCAGCAGGCTGTTGGATGCTTGATTTAATTATGCATTACTCAACCAGATATTCAGTTTGCTATCTCACAAATGAGTAGATTTATGCATTGCCCAGGAGTCAAGCATTGGCAGTCGGTTAAGCGCATCTTTCGCTACTTGAGTGGTATTCGGCTACTTGGGTTGTTTTATCCCAAGGGGGGATCCCTACCGCCAGATTTGCATGCTTTTTCTGACTCTGATTGGGTTGGTTGCTATGACACTCATGTGTCCACTAGTGGATTTTGCTTCATGCTTGGTAGCTCATGTATATCTTGGTTGAGCAAGAAGCAGCCTACTGTGGCCACTTCCAGTTGTGAGGCTGAGTATAGGGCAGCTTTCACAGCTACTATTGAGTGTGTGTGGCTCAGACGCCTTATGGCTGATTTGGGTGTTGGTCAGTCTTCTGCCACCACCATCTTCACTGACAGTCAGAGCGCATTGGCAGATGCGAGGAACCCTGTGTTCCATGCTCGCACTAAGCACATTGAGGTGCATTATCACTATGTCAGGGAGAGGTTCTCTGCTGGGGAGATCAACTTGGCATATGTGGCCATGCATGAGAACATTGCAGACCTTTTCATGAAGGCTCTGCTTAGGGAGAAGTTTGAAGCTTTCCGTAAAGCTTTGGGCTTACTTCCTTTTGTGGAGTGATTTCCACATAGCTTGGCACTTCCTTATACACGAGTGCCAGCTCCTTGTTCACCGCATCACTCCCAGGGGGGATTTGTTGATATATTCAGGTAGTGATGTGTGTGAACACACTAGGATCGCCGGGGCACTTTTTTCCCTCTTTACGAGGTTTTTTTCCCCCGGCTTGTATATACGCCTATTGCCCTAATGGGCTATTTATCTTTGTACATTCTCTAGTAATACATTCATTATTGTGTGTTTGTGCTCCAAGATTCTTCTTCTTCCTTGTGCTGTTCGCGTGCTTCTGCAGACGTCTAACTCCAACAAGTTTGGCCACTATTGTAGAGATTGCTACCAAGGGGGAAACCAAAGGAGCTATAATCAAGGTTCTTCATACAAATGCCAAGGTGATTATGATTCTAGAAGTTTAGAAAATGATGATCTCTTGATGATGCACATGAATGGGAATTCAAGCAAAGTAGATAACACTTGGTATAGCACGTTTAGCAACCATATGAGTTGCTACATGAATGTGAATTCAAGAAAAGTAGATAACACTTGGTATAGTGGATGTAGCAACCATATGATTTTCAAGCATATCAAAGGGCAATATGGTTATTGCAAAAGGAAGCAAAAATGGATGACTTTATCCTTTATTTGTATCACAAAAGGAACACTTGTTAGCTATTACTGAAAAACCTATGGCTTCTATTTGGCATGGCCGTTTGTGCCACATATCTTGTAGTGGAATGGAAAATCTTTCCTGTTCTAGCTACTTACATGTGTTATCCTTCTCTGATTTTTCATTTTGTGACATTGTCAATATGGAAAGCAAACTAAGAATGTGCATAGAATGCACATTGACTCTTCAATTTTGGCCTTAGATCTTGTTCATACAGATATGTGTGGTCCTATGCCCACAACATCATTAGGTGGTTCTCTTTACTTTGTCATTTTCATAGATGATGCTACTAGAAAAGTGTGGGTATATCCTATCAAATCAAAGGATGAGGTATTCCCTACCTTCAAAGAATGGTTTGCTTCAGTTGAGACTAAAATAGGAACTAATTTCAAAGCTTTATGTTCATATAATGGGGGTGAGTATACCTCACATGAATTTCAATACACATGCAACAACCAAAACTAAAATGACCATATCTCTTAGATCACATACTAAAATATAGTCAAAAGAAAAATGATTATCAAAGCTCTAAAAGGAAACAATTGAATTGAAAATATTCTAGAAGCATTCTAACTCTCTTGCACAAATTTATGACCAAAATGCTAGGTGTTTTGAACTACATACCTACACTTTAATGCTCCCAACACCTAGAATATGAAAGAGAATTATGAAAAAAGAGGGAATGGGGGTAGAAAACTTACTTAGCATGTATTCCATAGAATATAAACATAAGATACCACCAAGAAGAGTTATGAGACTACACTTCTTCAAGTTAGTTCTTCATTGAAAATGGTAAGAACCTCTTCAAAATGAGAAGAAATTGATTTATATACATGTGCCCTAAATTATTTCATTTCACACAAATGGATTGGGAACTTCTAAAAATTAGTTCTAGAGAAAGAATATTACAAAAATAGTATGCATGGTTGAAGTTATTCAACTATAGGAGTTCTCTAGTGCACGTTTGTGTTGCTCTATTATGTATGACCACCTTGGACCATCCACACCTTGTTCAATTGACTATGAGTTGGGATTTGCAAAATCATAGAGCTGCCTCACCCAATGTGGTAATGGATTTTCCACTTGAGTGACAACAGGTTGGTGGCTTTCCATCTCATCATCTGAGGATGATGCTTCCTTCTCTTCTGTAGAATGGCTAGATCTTGGGCTAGATTCATAGTGGATTACTTCTTTGTCTGATGATAGAGTGGAAGACCTCTTTTCCTATTCCACCACATGTGGATGCTCCTCCTTGAACACCACATTGCGACTCGCTATGATCTTCTTTGCCTCTGGGTCATAAAGCTTGTAAGCTTTCTTCTCTTCACAGTACTCTAAGAAGATACATTTGATGCTTTTTGGTTGAAGGTTGTCCCTATCTTATATGGAATGTGTACATAACACTCACTTCCAAATACTTTGAAATGGGAAACATAAGGATCTCTACTAGTGCAGGCCTCTTCTATAGTCTTTCCATCAAGTGCCTTAGTGTAGCTTCAATTTAGGATGTAAACAACAATGTTGGTAGCCTTTTCCCAAAAATAATTGGGCAATTTGTTACCCTTCAACATGCACATTGCCATCTCCATGATGGTTTGATTTCCGTATTCATCAACACCATTCTGTTGAGGGCTATGCACCACTATGAGTTCATGCTTGATTCCTTTGCCCTTGCAGAAATCATCAAACTCTCTTGATGTGAACTCACCACCACCATCTATCTTGAACATCTTCATGTTCTTCTCCATTTCACTTTCAACAAGCTGAAGCCATTCTTCAAAATTACCAAAAACTTGAGCCTTATTATGAAGAAAATGCACCCACATCTTCTTGCTATAGTCATCGATGATTAACATGAAGTAGGAAGATACTCCCAAGGCTTGTATAGGCATTCTTCTGCACAAGTCAACATGCATCAACTCTAGAGGATTGCTTGCTCTATTCTTGCTTACCTGTGGAAAGGCCTTCCTCTGTTGCTTGCCCATCATGCAAGCTTCACATGGTTCTTTCATCTCTGCAACCAAAGGCAAGTGAGCAACCATAACTTTCTGGTGCATCTCTTTCAGTATTGGGTACGATGTGGCCAAATCTCTCATGCCAAAGGTTACTTGTAACCATACTTGTCGTGATTGTAAGAGTAGACAACTCGTATATGTTGTTCCTCACATACTGATCACTTATAGAAGCTATCGAAAGTAAATTTTATTTGATTTGTGGAACATATAACACATTTGAAATCTTTCTAATGTCCCTCTTATGGTTTATGAAAGACACCGTACCTCTGGCCCTAGCAGGACATCTTGCATTATTGCCTACCTTTACAATGGTGGGTTCCTCAAGAGGCGGTAAGGAACTATAAAGGTTTTTTCTACTCGTCGTGTGATGAGAGGCACCATTGTCGAATATCCATGAGTCATCTTTAGCTAAATATTCAGCTGACGAATACATTTCCTCTATCGTAATAAACAACTCAAGCTCGGTTTCGATAGTGTTGGAAAACTCTTTGCCCTTACCATTTTTCGAAGAGACACTCTTTTCCTTTGCCTTCTTAATGTGATAATCTTGGATTTTGTGGCCTTTCTTCTTGCAATAGAAGCATTCTCCCTTGAACTTCTTGTTGTCATTCTTCTTTTTGTCCCCATCTTTCAAAGAACTAGGTTTGCAACCTTTAGTATTTACCATGAATGCAGATTCTCCTTTACCACTATCATTCCTTGCCTTGAGCCACAACTCCTTCTCCATGGGTAAGGCACTAAATTCCTCAAAATTTAGTGGTTGTGGTCTGATCTAGGTATTGAGGGCAGTTACCAAAACATCAAACTTCGGTGGAAAAATTCAAAGACAATGTTTGAGCTAGCTCCTCACTTGAATTTGGTACACCTGATCTTGCCATTTGATCCCATAGATTCTTTATCCAAGTAATAAACACTTGAGCAGTCTCCCCATTAGAAAACCTCTCTACTGCTAGCGGATTATCCTAGTTTTGAATACATGTCTGATTTGGAGTTTTATATTGATTTCTCAATATGTTCCATGCTTCACACACCTTTGTGGTCTATTGAATAAGAGTCAGAACACTATCATAAGTACTTGTAAGTAGAGTACAAAGTGCATTTGTATTTCTAAGGTTCCAAGCACATAATAAATTAGCATCAGGAGGATTCATTCGACCTAGATCATTTGAAGCAAGTGTTTCTTGGCGCTCACAATCATTCCCAAGTACAGTCTCAAGTAGCTCATAAGAGTCAAGGATACAAGTGATCTTAAACTTCCACAAGGTGTAAATAGTACCATCGAGTTTAGCTTTTGTTAAGGCTAGTGGTCGTATCCGCAATGTTTGCATGATTGATATCATTACTGCTTCGATTTTCATTCCACATACTCCTACTAATGAACTGCCTTGATTCCCAATAGTAGATGATGACACACCACTTGACATCATCTTCTCTTTTAAGTCATTCAAAGACTTCTACGACTTCTACATTTTTGCTTCTACAACACTCAAAACCTCCTAAGCTCTGATAGCATGTAGGAAATAATCAAGAATAGTGAAGCAACAGAATATGATCGATAGGTAGAGTAGTGAGAAGAAAAACACACTAACTAAAATATGCACGAAAAGAGAGATAGAGAACTCATATTCTCAAATTGCCAACAGTAATGTATATACAATGATGATACTGTCAACCTGTGCACTCCCACTATGGAGCTTCAATTGCGATATAGATAGATTCTAGATGAAGGGCTCTATAGTGTGCACAATCTCATCATAGAAACAATGTTGCCTCATCCAATGATTTAGGCATGATCACCAGGCTTGCCAATGCTCTAATCTAGGCTTCACTATTGGGATCATCTGTAATTCAAAACATACCAAATTACCTAACCATCGGACTGGTTAAACCACCGGACTGAACCACTAAACTTTGTCACTAGACTAGACCACCATAATTCCAGGCTGCTTGACTACCACACTGTCATAGCTACAAAATTCCGATGTGAATGAAGTATATGCCCTACCTAGCCTACTGACTAGACTCACATAGATCATCTAGATCTTTTGTTGGTCTCACGTAGAACTCATCACAAATGTCCAAACTCTCACAATGGCTTCTCCTCATAATGGGGGCTATAAAACTTAGAGTACCATGGATCATTTGCATTCATGTGTGGGTGGAGTATTGAGTATATCTAACAACCTTTACCACATCATGGACCTCTACATGTACATGCAAATTCTTGGCTTCAACACACTCATGGGACAATTGTTCACACATGAAGCAAAGCTTATGAAGAATGGAGACAACTAAAAAGGTAATCAATTTTTTGCTCTCTATACAGATAAGAATAAAAGCAATGACAACAAAGGCAAAGGTGAGAATTCTGATAATGAACTTAGTACCTCTCAAGCCAACTTTGCAGGTAGAGGTAGATGCTCAAGAGGAAGAGGCGGAGGAGGTAGACAAGGTAGGGTGAGAGCTCAATGCTCATCACCTTCTGCCATATGTGATCTTACCAATCACATTATAGAGATTTGAAGGAACCAAAGAGGAAGAGGATACACTAGAGGGGGCTATGGAAACTGAAGAGGAAGATTCAACAATTGTTATGGATACAACAATAACTCATACAACAACAAAAACAACAACAACTACCAAGGTGGATACAAAGGAAGGCAAGACTACAACAAATATAAAGATGATCGATCTCAAGAAGATTCACTTCTTCTCATGAACATGACTATGAAGGAAGGTAAGGCAGATGAGTATGTGTTTTGTATAGACTCGAGATGCTGAAATCATGTGACAGGAAATGTAGCTCTACTCTCAAATTTGGAAGACCCAAAGAATAGACATGGAGTCCAAATAGGAGATGAAACAATGCCTCAAGTTGACAAGATAGGTAATGTGAAGAATACTAGATGAAGAGGTAGTTGTAGTCTAGGAGATACAATGTGAAGGTGAAGACATAGAGGAAGATTTCCAAGATCTATTTGAGATCTTGATGAAGACGAGTAATCTAATCATGGATCTCAAGGCACAATTACAAGAAACCCACAAGGAGAAAATAGCTTTACATGCGTGCATCTCTTCGCTTGAATAAAAGAATGATTACATTCTTGGTTAATACTTTACAACGAGAGAGAGAGAGAGAGAAAGAGAGATCACCAATGGTATTCTAAAAAAAATGAATTGAAATCTTGATTTCTAAGAATGAAGCTTTGCTATTACACGGGCTGAATTCCTACCATCTCAAGAGGATGTATTAAGAATCGCACTAGAGAGGGACGATCTTAGGAAAACACCATGTGATGAAAAGCTACTTTTTATTTTCCATCAAGCAATTCAGACCCATTGTTAATTGAGTTAGAAGTAGAAATGGGGCTTTTAGGGCACACATACAAGCTCAAAAGAAAAAGAATTAACATGTTGAAATGCCACACGGAAGAAAAAACGAGTGTACCATAGGAAGAAGAGGAACCACAAACAAAATAGGGGGAACCTCCCTTAGAGGAACACCATTGTGAAATAGAAGTTCCTCTCAAGCAATTGGATGAGGATGAACATGAACAAGATTCTACCACAGACTTGCATGCTATCGAATTATACTTGCATGCTATCGAATTATACGTTAGCATACATGAGGACAGAGAGATTGCAGCTTTACATAGTATCTATTTGAGTTATGGGATCAATTTGAACTGATTCACGAGTTATGGGATCAATTTGAGAAGGATTGTCTCTATCCATATCTCATTAAAAGAATTAAGAAAATTTATAAGATAGATTTGGTCTTACCAAACCCTCCTATGAATGGACATAGTCAAGCTAAAGCTTTAACTTACATAAAAGAGAGGATCCACTTGATCATTCCCAATCTTATACACAAAATGATTGCATAAGCAAACCCTAGATGGCACATAAGAATCCTTAGAGATAATCTGAATATAGGGCATGTGTACAATCAAATTCTTGCTTATATATAATAGAAACCCATTTTTTCTCCATTTATTCGATGCCACTCATGGTCATAGCATGATCACCTTCCCATCCACTCTCGCACTAGTAAGTACTCGTTGAACTATCTAGCTATGGTTACCTCACAATGAAACAAAATAATCATCAAGTATATGTGGACAAAAATAGCTTTTTGGCAGTAGGAGGTCGCGGATCTCCTTGATATAGCATGTGAAATACTTGTTAAAGTTTTGGAAACCCTTAAAATACACCTTACTACATTTAACTCCAATTCAACACATGAAATAAACCTATCTAGCTTTCATTATGGATTTTACTTTGCTTTCTAACTTTAGCGAAACACCACCACTAAATGCCTTATCGTCTATTATAATAGATTCCAGTTTCTAGATATCAGCATATGAAAATATTCAAAGAGGCATTCCATACTATATTTTTTGAGAAACATCCAGACATATTCTAGGAAGTACTACAAGGGCATTCCATACTATATTTTTTGAGTTGGATCTTAAGAACTCCATAATGGTTTCCGAGATTACTCTTGGAGCTGAGGGTGTCGAATGGAATGACAATTTAATGTTTTTTACTAAAAAGAATTTGAGCACGGACCAAGAGTCTCATCAACATGCTAATGGGATGTGAGCCTCAACAAGCTCCAACAAAGCTTATCGATGACCAAAAAGTTTAGGAAGGGGGGGGGGGGGGGGGTAGTTGTTGGAAGAAAAGAGAAGAAGTAGAAAGAAGTGAAGAAAAGACCTGAAGTAAAGACTGAAAACTAAAAGAGGATCACCAATTTTTGCACTTGGTCCATGAAGAGCATGCAGTATACACACACACACACAAATATATATATATATATATATATATATATATATATATATATATATAAGACAAAAGAACATAGTTGTAAAGAGAAATTTTTGGAATACTTAATTCAGTTTTCCATGGTGTGTTTGATGTGTGCCAACCACATTGTTATCAATTTTAAGTGTTTTTTCATGCTTTAAGTGTGTACTTCTTGCCATTTTTGTGTGTTTTTGGGGTTGATCTTTCTTAGGAGTGTGTTTTGAGCTTGATCTATTTTTGAACTCCATCGCTTCAAGGGACCTGTCATTATACACTTGAACATGTTAAACATTCTCATATTGAGATTAAAGTTGATCTAGTACCAGTACATGCTAGTTATGCAATATTTTACTAGCATTTGTAATTTGCCTTAATATCCAATGGTAATATACATAGAATGGTGAGATGTCAACCAATTCTTTCACTTTATTCCGATGAGCCCCTCATATTGGAGGTTTCTAGTGTTGCTCCTTATTCGAATCTCATTACATACGATTTGTGGCAAACGTTCCTCCAATTTTGGTAGAAAAGATGTATGTGCACTTCATTGTAATAAGATTTTATCGGTAGCTCTTAAAATTGTACTTCTTTTAGACCTTTCTCTTCTACCCCGTTTGGTCCAATTCCTATATCTTTCTTCTAGTAATATAATCCCTAGGGGCATGTAGTGTACTTTTTTTAGAAGCACTTCTGCTACCTCAATAATTCTTGAAAAGGATCAATCATTTCTTTTTCAAAGCTCTCAAACATAGGTGGTGTGGGTTTCCCAAGTTGTTGGAAGTCTTGAATAAAGTGGTTTCGTATCTAAGTCCATTACATGTCTTTGAATCACATGATCACTTTCCTAGTTCTATTTTTTTCCTAGTTTATGCTCAAGTCACAACCTATATAGGCCTTTTCCCAAGTTGTTGGAAGTCTTGAATAAAGTGGTGTCCTTCATCCCTATACTGAGGGCCTTTTGGAGGTGAGTCTCTAGCCTTAGTCTCCAAGATGGGATACTCTTGGAAATATATTTCAGTGTTTCGATATGCAGCTTCAATGGTACCATCTAAAGGCTCGGGTAGAGTTTTGATATTCCTCAATGTATGGTCTCTATTTGTGTCGATCTAGTGGAAGCTATAATATGGACTAGAGATATCTCTAACTTTTCCTCTGCATGTCTCAAAGGACCCATGTTGGGCAGCTCATATCTTGGTGGTTCATTCATTTGCTACTAGGGTGGTAAAGGTCCTTATACAACTCTCTAGGATATTCCCGGTAAGGATTGCAAGTGTGAAATGTGGAATTGGCTTGTACATTGGCTTATTGGGTGGCCTATAGTCTCTTGTTGTTTGACTTTGCTCTAGATCATTATTTCCATTTTCTTCTCTCACTATACCTCGGAGTAAAATGGTCTCAACTCCCCACCACCAAACAACTAAGACCAAGCGCAAGTAATTTTGCATGAATAAAAGATTTTTTCCTTTTTTTTCGATGCAACAAATAAGAAATTATAGGTAGAGAAATAAACCAAAACTATATTCTTTGAACATAGTTATTCCATACTCAACTCTAGGAGAAGTTATATGAACACATATGTATATATCTTTCTTGAACCATAACTTTTAAATTTTCTAAATTTTGACACTTGAAATGAACTTATTGAGTGGTACTTTTAGTATACATGTGCAAGGATGACATTCCTTACTTATCCACACCACTTAATCTAAAGCATGTCCACTTTTGAGCCCCCCATGACATCCCTAAATTTTTGGTGATGGAAATTGTATTTCCAAGGAGGTTAAGAGTAATACAATGAGATATTCATGTGTAAATACCTGCAACAAGGCCTTTTATTTAGCAACAGCAAATACCAGGTAGTGATGGTAGAACATTAGAGTGAGGTTGAGAAGGCAGTGAGAGACGGCTTGTCTACGTTAGGAAGGAACGGAGACAGCTTCAGTATCACGAGTGCAGACAGAGAGAGAGAGAGAGAGAGAGAGAGAGAGAGAGAGAGAGAGAGAGAGAGAGAGAGAGGAGTAGCTCCGCCACTAGAGGTTGGACCGAAGTTTGCCTGGAAAACTGATAAGGCTGGCTCTAGAGGGAGTAGCGGACGGCGGAGCTGAATTCGCATTGAGAGCAGCGATGTCCTGAGACTGCTGGGTAATGATGGCTGCAGTAGAAATGTCTTTGGAGAGAAGGATCTGGTAGCCGTCGCTCCAATTGTCCATCCCCGGCGGGAAGAGCTGCCAGATTAGTGCGCCAGCAGCGGCGCCGCTTGCCCGAGCGGACTCGAGCAAGGCGGCGTATGTCGCAGCCATCAGGCGGTCACGATTGGCCACTGTGAAGCCCCCCGACCACTGCGACAACCCTACCTCCGCCAGGACTAGCGGCATCTGAAGATTTCCTCCGCTGCTACAGTCTGCCGCATGCACGGAGATCCAACTTTTCATGAACGCTATCCGATCTTCTACGCTCACGTTCCATCCCAACCTGGATCTTCGCCGATTTAGAAAGCGCCTCTCTCTCTCTCTCTCTCTCTCTCTCTCTCTCTCTCTCTCTCTCTCTCTCTCTCTCTCTCTCTCAGAAACAACAATTGCAAATACCAGGAGTCCGGATAAGCATGAATTGTAGCATAATCAACACCCGGAACTTGATGATTCTTTATGAAGTCCGTTCCCAATTGCTGGCAATATGAATTCGGATTCGCATCCACCCTAACACTGCTTGATGGTCCATAGAATCCTTCCAAGCCAACCTGAAGCAGGTGATTGGAATCGATTGACTTCACATAAGGCGCCATTTCCTCGATCCATGCCTGCATATCAATTCACAGGTCATCAATTATGCATGCATATCTCACTGTGGAGTCAAATTGTCGTTCAAAAGGAGTTTGCAGCAAGTTCGAAACTATGATGAGGAAAGGGCTCCTTTACTTGGAGTATGGCTCCTGATTGATCAGACAGGCACCTTGGTTCATTCATTAGCTCCCATGAGAAGATGGTGGGGTCATTCTTGTATGGCACTCCCGTAATAGTATTGATACGTGTTAGCACCGTCTGTGTGACCAAAAGGTTTGAAGTTAATCTCTGGTCTTGTCACATGTTTTCCAGAGTCTGGAGAACCAGAAGATACCTGGACATGGTTCTTATAGAGGGCTGTACAGGTGGCATCAGAAAAGAAAGCATCCTCGGAGCTCAACTGCGCAGAAGCATTGTTGTTGATTTTCTGTGCCCATTGTACATATTGAGCTTTGCCACCATAATCTTTCCAGTTGTTAGACAAACTCAGAATGAGACGTATGCCCACTCGTTTGGCCTCACTCAAAACGAAATCAAGTGCCTGCACACAGAGGAAAGTTGTTGCTGTTAATCGTCTTCAATCGGACATTTATGGACAGCTTGATAACGCAGAAGTTAATGGAGTCCCATGCCCACAGCATCCTACGCGCTGGAAAGATAACACTGACAGTTCATTCGCTACCTGAAAAACCCTTTCATCGTACACTCCTGGAGATGTCTGAAGAGCTTCATAACCATTGCCATCATTAAAGGCCCACGTCCGACATGTGTTCAACCCCGCTGCAGCAGCCTCTTCTAGAAGCATGGTAGCCCGAGGCCGTGAGTAGGAGTCTACGCTGATAGCCATTAGAAAGTAAGCATTGAATCCGTTGATGTAGTAAGGCTTGCCATCCACCACGAACTGTGAACCCTTTGTGGCAACGAAGGAGAGGCTGCCCATGCTGGCCGTGTGTGTGTGTGTGAGAGAGAGAGAGATGTCACTCAAAGCATGCTGCAAGCATTTGTTGCCTGCTTGGCTCTTTATACCTGTGCGAGCTTCTCTCCTCGCCCAATTGATAAGCGCATTCCCAACAAACATCTTCCTTACAATGTGAGGAACTTCGGTGTTAAGAAGAAGGAAGACTTAAATAATCAAGTGATAGCTAGCTTGGCATACGCTTGAAGGAAATGACTCAACCCATTAAAGAAATGGATCCCTCACGAAGGGGACAATAGGTTTATTAATATGTTTTGTACTTTCCTTAATCGTTTGTACTTTGCTTCCTTTTTTAATAGGCTCATAGTTAAAAAAAACTTGAAATTTAAAGAGGCAGCCAAGTAAAGAAAAAAAGAACATTATTCAATAGAATACTTGCTTCAATGTCATCATATTTCTTAAAACTAACCATTCTTCGTAGTGCAATCACTTACAGTAATCGAGAAGTTCATATATGTGGTTTTATGAGGTTCTTCTCACACCATAAATCCTTGTTCTTGTCTTGTGATGAGGGGATTGCAGGTTAAGGATACCGATTGTTAAGAACTACATGGAGGATCTTGGTGCAATCCATTTTGAAAAACTTTCATTGAGATTGATGATGGTTGCTTTGCTTCCAATAAATTCTTATATTTCTGAATAGGTTTGGTGCCTACTTTCAAGAGTAATCACTTGGAATTTTCTACATGTTAATACACTTTCAAACCTTTTTTTCCAAAGATTCCTTTGTCTTATCTTTTTCATAATAGACTATTGGATCACTTATTCACATTACAGAGAGAGAGAGAGATTATTGGATCACTGATTCCCATTATAGTGAATCATATGGAGTCGCTTGTTATAATCCATATTGAGCACCTATAATCCCTTCTTTGATTCTCTTTGAGCAGCTTTGAGATTATACATTGACGTATTAAACCCGAGCAAAATTATGTTCTTGGGTGGCATCATAGACACACACATAGACACAGACACACACATACACACACACATAGACACATACACACACATTTACACACACACACATACACACATAGACACACACATAGACACACACATAGACACACACACATATATACACACACATACACACATAGACACATGCACACACACACATACACACAAATTTACACACACACATATTGTAGCTCAAGCGTAAGCACCACCTCCTTTACTTGTCAATCCGCGGAGACGTGAGGACCGGTATGAAGACCACGAGCAAGTGAAGGCACAAATGTGTGAGTGAAAGCACACAAACATGCACACACATACACACACACGCGCACAAAGTAAGATCAAAGAGAGGAACAATGGAAAGCTTAGATTGCAAAAGAGTTCTCTTACAAAAGTTCTATTCTCTAACAAGCTAACCTCAAAAATGAGCTCTCTAGCTCTTTTTATAGTTTTTTGACTAGTTTTGGCCCTGTCCAGACCTAGTGTCCGGCCTAGTTAAAAATTAGGTTCCAGGGCTTATTTGAGGGCTCAAACGAAGTCTAAAAATTATGAAAATTGATACGATGGTACTTCTAATACTCCTCAAGCTCGAGGACTCCTCGGCTTGAACAAAATGGAGTTACTAAAAATAGATAATGGTATTTACAATGGTTTTTAGTGATGAAAATCACTATTTTTGTAGGGGATTCTTCTGAAAATTTGACATACACTTCTTGGAGCTCCCTACTTGCTCCCTTTCCTTGTGTGTCCACCTTTTGATGTGCTTCCATGCTTTGTCCTTGACTTTGAGCTTCAACACTCCCCCCCCTCTCGAGTCTGTCGTCCCTGACAGACCCTTGTTGGAAGGGCTGTTCCATGTAGTGCTTTGAGAGGTGGTGTCCATCCGTTGTATGAGCTGGTTCCTTGGATTCCAGCAAGAATGTGTCGTTGTGAGCGTTCAAAACTGCAAGTTGCTCAAAAGAGGTTGTCAAGAGTGATTTGGAGCAACTACTGGCTTCAATTTGCTTCCGAGATCTGGATGTTGTTCCCATAACGTCCGCTAGCTCTTCCAAAGATGATGTTGAGAGTAGTCATGCCAACTACTCATAACCCATAATGAATTAAGGGTAAGTGTGTTCGTGCCTGGGTTGAAAAAAGTATGTGCCTTGTGCACGGCCTTGTAATGTAGCCCTACGCATGCTTACTTGGAAAATGCATTGGAAGATCATGGTGCAAAAATTGCGGGTCTTGAGCTAAGTGCTCAAGGGTATGCTGACGAAGAGGTTTCCCAAACTATCATGGTTGTGGTCCAAGTAGAAGATTCTTACCATAAGGAAAGGTCAGTCGATGCGGATCTCTTCGTGTTGTACACCTTTCATCATGATGGACCATTGGTTAGTTTATCATTGTCGCTGGATGCCCTGGTTGATGGTCCACCTAAGCATGACTCATTCATGTTCCATAAGCCAAATCTGGGAACAAGCTCTCTCTCTCTCTCTCTCTCTTTTTTTTTTTTTTTTGCAAAGAATAGCACAAAACAAGAACACAAAAGTTAGTATCAATAGACATATTTGACCTATGTCAATGTGCTCTTGTGCTTAGGATTCTCAAGTGTGTCTATGCACGGCCGTGTAATGTGGCCCTATATTAATGCATACTTTGGAAATGCATGACCTGAATGGTGCAGAAGACAGGGTTGTGCAAGGAGCACATGGTTGTTGCTCGTTCGAGGCTTTCGATGTTATTTGTGGATGTTGATGCCGACCTTGGTGGAGATATCCATTGAGTCTCGAACTGATGTAATCCTCCTTATTGGAGTCCATTTTAGAACATCATGTGGCACTGTAGAGGTCACTTCAGGCGTCTTTCTCTTTGGATGCTTTCTGAACTGTGGTATCCAGTGTGGTTGACGCTTTGGTTCGGTGGAGGCTACTTGCACTTTTGGCTTCCAAACCCATATCCTTTTTGCATGTCTTCCTACTAAGGTTGAAGAGCTGATTTGATCTTCCTTTGGTCTCTGTACGTGGTTCTTACCCTTTTCTCTTTTTGGCTTCTTCGTTGAAACCTTTTGCATGTGGGAGAACAAAGGTTGTTGTGGATGTAGGAGCTTCTTAGGTACCCACATCTGTAATTGCCCTTGTTGAGCTGCAGCTAACTTCTTAGGCACCCAAACTTGTTGGATACCTTGTGATTGAGCTTGTCTGAGATGCTTCCTTCGTCTTCTGGCCTGGTTGGTTTGCATGGATGGAATTTGTGGGGGCAAGGTTGGTGGTTGCTCTCCTTTGCGTACCCATATCTGCTTCATGCTCGGAACTGCTTTTTTATCGAGTGGTGTCTTTCTATTTGATGTAGCAGTTGTCGTGAACGGTTGTGTTTGCTTGTGTGGTGGACGCACTACTATGGCTACTTGATTCTTTGGAGAAGAAGAAAGATCCACCCGCCTTCGAACCTGGTCTTCCACGATTGACTCCTTCTGTATCATAGAGCTTCTGACACATACAACATCTTCTTTCATATGATTAGTCTTGGAAGAACTAAGAGAGTGTGTGGTGCCATGATTTAGGAGCATGCAGTTCTCTAATTCTAATGTAATGCATTGTTCATGTACCCAAACTTGAAGAATTTGACTTCTTAGGTTTAAGTTAACTGCATGGTCATAGATCCAATCTTGACCCAAGACAAGTGGTTCTGTAAGGTTCTCATCTTGACATACTAGCGCTTTGACTTTCATTGGAACAACTTGAAGGTAGATGGGAAGTTCCACCTCGCCCAAACAAGGGGTTTCCACACCTCCCAATCCTATGAGATAAGCTTCTATGGGATTGATGTTCAACTGCAAGTCTTGGCAGTAGGAAAGTCTAACTACACTACTTGCTGCACCTGAGTCAATCAATGCTTTCACCGTCCTTGCACCCTTCCCTTGTCCTATCTCTATGGTCACAAAGGGTCTTCGGTCAATGACCTGAGAAGTTGCTATGCCTGACTTCTGACACATATCCATGTGATATTTTGTGGCTTTTGAGTTGACCTCTAGGCCTAATCGCCTTAACTTATTTCGCCTAATACGCTCCCTGGCCTCTACCTGTGCTTCTTCTCTCACTCTTAACTCTTCTTCTTTTCGCTTCTTAGCAGTGTTGAGTCTCATTAGCATATCCTCAGTAAGAGGTTCTTGATATAGCTTTACTCTACAGCCACTAATATAGTTTGGCAAGATATCTCCTTCTAGAGTGGCCAACTGAACTGCACCACTAGTGGAAATTCTATTAATGATCATGGGTCCGTATCCTCTTTTTTCCAACTTACGGGCATGTTGTTTTAGTGTGTATACCAACACTAGATCTCCTTCTTTCAATCCCTTATCCTTGATGTGTGCATCAAAGTATGCCTTTTGCCTCTTCTTTGCAGCGTAGATGCCTGCTGCCGCTCGTAGCCTCGTCTCACCCAAGCGTTCGAGATCAAAGATCCTAGAGGACAATTCATGCCCATTCCACTCATACTCGTGTGCTACTTCTAAGGCAGGGATTAAGAAATCTAATGGTAGCACAGCGTTCTGTCCGAAGACCATCTGAAATGGGGTGGCATTAAGTACCGTTTTGTAGGCAACTCGATAAGCCCAAATAGCATGATGAAGTTGTTTGTCCCAGTCAGAGCGTTTATTATTTACCAGTTTTGTCAATACGTTACAGAGGATCTTATTGGTACTTTCGGCTTGTCCGTTGGCTTGTGGGTGATAGGGGGCAGATTTCTTATGTATCACCAAGAATTCTTGGAGAAGATTTTCAATGACTTCATTCAAGAAGTGTGTGCCTCTATCGCTCACCAACTCTATTGGTAGTCCATATCTCGTGAACACATTCTCGAATAAGAACTTAGCCGTAGTCTGAGCATCATTCTTTGTGGTGGCTTTGACTTCTACCCACTTTGTAAGGTAATCTGTGGCTACAATGATGTACTCTGCATGGGAGTTTCTAGCTGGGGGGTTAATAGGACCTATGAAGTCTATGCCCCACTTCGAAAATGCACGTCCTCCCATCATTGGCCTCAAGGGCATCTCGTCTTTTCTCACTGGATATTGTGCACGTTGGCATGTGTCACATTTCTTCACATAGGTATGTGCGTCCATATGAAGAGTGGGCCACCAAAGTCCTGAGAATAGAATGGTCTTGATCACTTGGTCAGGACCAAAGTGTCCACCTGCAACACCGCTGTGTGCAGTCTCTAAGACCTTTAAATAGTCTGATTCATGAATGCATAGTCTTAAGTAACCATCTTTGCCTCTTCGGCATAGGTTGTCCCCTACTAAGGCGTAGCCTTGAGCCTCTTGCTCCATGATTCATCTTCTTGCTAGACTAGCCTCTTTGGGTAATCTTCCCGATCTCATAAACTCTACCAATGGAGCACTCCAATCTGGAATTAATGACGCTTGATAAAGGGTCGCATGCTCCACTGGGGGTCTCTCTCTGCACCTTGGACAATTCTTAATCCACTCATGTATTTCTTTGTCCATGCTAGGCCAATACACTCCTAAACGCTTTAGATTCTGCAATGTTCGTTGTTTAGAATAGTGATTTCCTAGCATTCCTTCATGGGCTTGTTGCAGCCAACTACTATGTTCATCATCCTCCACACAACAAGCTAATACACCCTCAGTATCTTGTTTGTACATGCTCCCTGCTAATATGTGATATTTTTGTGATTTTACAATTTCTTCTTGTGATGTTTTCACATTCTTATTTGCAGGGCCAAAGGTTAGGAATGGTACCAACTTATTTGCCCATTTAGGAACAACTTCTAAATTGAACAGATAAGCATCGGGTAATTCGTCAGACACTCCTTGTGGTGACTCTCCTGAAGTGTGCGAGAAAGGTGATCTGCCCGAAGGTGGGTTCTACCTTTCCTGACAACAACTTCAAAGTCATATTCCATTAGTAAGAGGAACCATCTTACTAAGCGTCCAGTATTGCAAGGTTTATTGACCAAATATAACAAAGCTTGATGATCAGTGAAAAACTTGAACTTGTTGGCCAATAAATAGTGTCTAAACTTCTTCACAGCATATACCATGCCTAAGCCCTCTCGCTCAGTTGTGGTATAGTTCCGTTCAGCTGCAGTGAGCTGTCTACTAGCATATGCTATGGGCAAATCTAAGTTTCCTTCACTTGTGGGTTGTGCTAGCACACATCCTATGGCATGATTGGATGCATCCACATGGACATGGAAGGGTTTATTCCAATCAGGAGTGGTGAGTATTGGTGCCGTGCACAAACGTTTCTTCAGTTCGTTGAAAGAATTCTCGCATTCGTCGTTCCACTCGAAATTAGACAACAAGGCATAAAGGGGTCTAGCTATGATCGCGTACATGTGGATAAACCTACGGTAGTATCCACAATGGCCCATAAAGGCTTGTACCTCTTTAATATTCCTTGGCCTTGGTAGCTCTGCTATGGCTCGTACCTTATCTTCATCTGTTGAGATTCCATTCTTAGAAACAATATGACCTAAGATTTTACCTTGACGCACCATAAACACACACTTTTCTGGGTTCAGACACACTCGATATTCTCTGCACTTGTTGAAGATTTGTCTGAGCTCAGGGATGTGAAACCTTCTTTCTTGGGAATGAGCACATAAATCATCCACATACACTTCTAAGCTCTTTCGCAAGAACTCTTTGAAGACATGACACATGAGCCTTTGGAATGTTGCAGGTGCATTGGTGAGCCCAAATGGCATCACACGAAATGCAAAGATTCCCCACTCTGTAGCAAAAGTTGTTTTGTGTTGATCTTCTGGGGCAATGGCTACTTGATTGTAACCTGAAAATCCATCAAGGAAGCTATAAACTTCCTTGCCTGCAACACACTCCAATAGGTGTTCTGTGATTGGAAGTGGATAACTATCTCTAATCGTAGCGGCATTAACTTTTTTAAGGTTAATACACACTCGCAACTTCCCGTTCTTCTTGGGTACCACAATAATGGGGGACACCCATTCGGTATGCTCAATCTCATAGATGAATCCAGCTTCAATCAACCTATCAATTTCTTCTTTTATTTTGGCTGCATAGGTATCATTATATGTGTAGGGCTTCTATTTGGTGGGCTTAGCATCAGCAGTCATGGGGATAGTATGAGAGCAAATTCTTGGATCTACCCCTTTCAAGTCTCTATAGTGCCACGCAAACACATCCCTATATTCCCTTAATAGAGCGACAAGCTCCATTTCTTCTCTTGCACTTAGGTCATCTCCTATATATGTGCATCTCTCTTCATTCTCTTCGATGGTCACTACAATCTTCTTGGTCTTTTCTTTATTATCATATGATTCTCCTATGATGGCCTCTCTCTTAGGCATTCGTACCAAAATTTTGCGGTCGTCAACTTCATATTTCTTGAAGTTTTCTGGTACTTCAAACAATGATTCCTCCTCTTCTTGTTTCACTGCTTCTCTTTTCTTTTTCTTTTGACTACTCTCACTTCCATCCTTTGAGTTTACTGTTTTAATACTTGTGAGAGGTTCTTCTTCTTTCTGGGTGAACACTCCTATATCTTCTAGATAGTGCTGCTCTGAGTTAAAGCAACTATCCATCACAATAGACTCCAGATCATCGTCATTCTCTTCTTCTTCTATGATATCACTAGGGTCACATTCTTCTAGCAAGGGTTGACACATGAACACTGAGATATCATAACCCTCCTCATCACAATGAGGTGTCCACTACTCCTCATTGACAGCGATGTCCATGGTGGCTAAGATTTCTGGCCAGCCATGAGGCTCAAACTCCTCATCTGGAAAGATCATCGGTGTGTAGGCTGGGTCTCTAACTGGTCTATCTCCTAGCGAAGTTCCTTCTTCTCTTGCCTTTAAACGTTTTTCCTCTTCCTTTGCGACCTTGCACATCCACAAATGAGTATCTTCATGCAGCCATGATGGATCAGGTGAACTTTCAGAATGCACAGAGATGGAATCTTCTTTCGCTTTGTGGATAGAATTCCACTGTAGGGGTGGTACATCTCTGAAGGTGTAATCCTTCAAATTGACCTTGGTGGTGACCCCTAAGTGCTGTAAGTACAAGGAGTTAGTTCCCCAATCCTGTACTATTTGCAATTGTCGTAGGAAGGGTCTTCCTAGGATCATCTCATAGACATTATTTTTCTCAAAGTCACATATAGCAAATGTGTGCTCAAACTCTACACCACAAGTGGTTAGAGTGATCCCTTCTAGCAATCCTAGAGGTCTTTCAAAATGACCATCGGCCATTTGAAGCTTCATTCTAGTTGGTCTTAATGTGGGCTTGCCCCATTGCTTCCACAAGGAGGTGGTCGCAATAGCAACACCAGCACCTGAATCTATGATTGCTTTGGTTGTGTACCCTTGGTAGGTGATTGGAAGATAAGTATTACCTTCTTCACCCTCACACATGTCCCCTATTTTTTCTAGAGGTATCTCTGGTACCCTTTGCTTGGAGTCTGCTTTTGGCATGTTGGAATCAAGTTCTGGAACCTGATTCTTCACATGATTCCAAAGCTCAGGTTTTGCTTTGAGCAGCTCTTCTACAGTGAGATGACACTGAACTTTAGTGTTCTTCACGACATCCGTGTTCCTTGGAACCACTGAGTCTTCATTTCTTACTAGTATTGTGGGAGCTCTAATCTGGAGAGATTCAGATTCCCATGGGCCTGGAAATTGAGGCAGTTCTTCTAGGGTATTAGATTCAAAATCTAACCTTTCGTCTTCTTGTTGTTCTGCTTCATCTCCGTAAATAGATGGAATGTCTTGGGGAAATTGATCATGAAGATCATCAATCTCAGGAATAGGAGGGGAATTACCCTTCTCCTTGGCCCATTTCTCTTCTTGTATTTCCCGCAAGAATTCTTGAGAGTACTGTTGAATTGAAGGAGGTATTCCTGGATCCGTGGAATTAGGAACATAAGCTCCCATTGGTGGTGAGCTTCCTCTTTCATTAACTGGTTGAGCCTGTGGAGGTAAAGAAACTTGTGGTTTGTTTACCAACTGCTCTAATCGTTCTAGTAAGCCCTGGAAATGCAAATCCCCTTTGACAGAGTTTGTCTGATTGAACTTTTGACTAGTCTCAAGTATAGCTTGAGCTTGTTCTACCATTTTCATGCACATTTTCATCCGTTCAATCTCTAAGTCCGCTCTGGGGTAACTCTTGTCTAGGTTTGCAGCTGTAGGCCCTTCTTGAAGTCGAGCCTGGTAGGCCTTGAACATCATGTCCAAGCCTTCTGGGGTTGGATCTGCAAGAACAGACCCTGGTTGTGGTCTATTTACAATGGGTGGTGAGGTGGGATGAGGTGGAGTGGATGGAGTTTCGGCATGCGAGGGGCTTTGAGATGCAATGTCTTCTATTTTTGTTTTCGCTTCTTTTAAGCTTTCTTCTAGTTCCGAAAACTTTTTATTCCACTTGCGATTGGCCTTCTCTCTGGTATCCTTCCATGTTCTTGTTTTCCTCTTACTAGGCTCTCCCGATTCACTCGACTCTGATTGTTCTACTGGTTTATCCTGTTTTAAGGCTTGTGCTCTAGTGACAGCTTGTATAGGAGCCACATTGCTACTACTTGAACTTGAATCTGCCACTAAGCCTACCACATTAATGGGTGTAATCTTGGGTGCACTGGAGGGGTTTCTTGGACAATCTCTGGGGAGATGGTCTTTGCCGCAATCAGGACAAAAAGCCTGTATTGTGATAGCCTGTCCTTGACTTGGAGATGGTGGGTGGGGACAGTCACGAATGAAATGGTCACCTTGACATCTGAAACAAGATCCTCTAGGGGCTTGTGGTCTCATTTGTCTCAACTGGGGCCTAGGGTTAGGATTTGTGTACATGACATTGGAGTATTCTGGCTCCCAATTTTGCTCCATAGGTGGTGCCTCATATTGATACGAGTAAATCTCACTATGTTCAGGTGACTCTGTGTAATACGCATGTGGACTACCTTCATGGGAGTAGTCTGAACTATGAGCATGAGAATCATTAACTGGTATCAATGGGGTTAGGGGCACCAATGCTCTGTTTGGATTTTCCTCTCCCACAGCATATTTGACTGGAATCACGTTGGCTGGAGCTGGTGGTTGGTTTCCCAAGACAGGTTGTGGCCTATATGGTACCTGATATTGCTGTTGTGGTCTATAATATGGCTGTTGGTATTGGTTCTGATACCTACCTTGTGGGTAAGGTTGCTGATAATTCTGTCGAACAGCCTGCCTATTGTAGGGACAATCTTGAGCCGTGTGGTTTGTGTATTTTCTCTCAATAGTGCAATATGGAGCATTCCTTTCTCTAATGTTTTGGTTTTGCATTGGGCATACATTAGCCATGTGGTCGCCCCCACAAGTATAACACCGATTCACTGGAGTGACTCTCTGTGTTTGTTTATTTTGGACTCCCAGCTTCTTGGCAACTTGCTCAGCTATCTCCTCTATTTCCGTGGAGATTTTTGAAGTATGACTAGTAGAACTATCTGAATCCTTATAGAGTTTGGATAATCCTAACTCCTCACCCAAGTTATCTTCTATGTCAATGCATGTCCGCACGCACTCTTCTATGGATCTAGGCTCTTTCAAATATACATATGATCTTAACTTTGTGCTCAGTAAGCCATCTAAGAACAAAGCCACTTGTTTGGCTGGTGTGGGTAACTCGGGAGCAGGGCATCTTTCTAGGTACTGTCTGAACCTTCTACCTGCTAGTCGCACTGTTTCTTGGGGTGTCTGCTTGAAACTGTGGATCAAGGATGATGTGTTATGCCTGATACCACTCTTGGAAAATTCTACAATGAATTCGTCTAGCAGTTGACCTATATCGCGATAGTTGCGACTACTCAATGGTTGAAACCAAGCCAAGGCAGTGCCCTTAAGAGTCAAACCAAATGCCTCGTATTGGGTGAATAAATCCTCAACCTGTTCAGCTCTTAACACTTGTTTGAACTCGGCCACATGATCATAAGGATCTCCTGACCCGTCAAAATAATTCTTCATTGCCTTGATCACTTGAGTGGGTCTAAGGGTTCTTGGGTGCTCTCGGGGTCTAGGCAATGGAAAATCATGTCCATCTCTTTTTTGCCTATGTGCTTGATATCTCTCTCTTTCAGGTCTTTCATTTTCAAATCCTGATCTATTCCTGCCCACGGTGTGTGCAAGACTTACCTCAGGTCTCTCTCTAGTTCTTTCTCTCTGGGCTTCATGAGCGTGGGAAGATCCCACACCCTGGAGGCCACGGGAAACATTGGATCTTGGTGGGGGGAAAATCAATTCATTCTTCCAAGTATATGCATGCCTATCACGTTCTGTTACCAAGAATATCTTCTCTGATGTGTTATCCAGGTAGACAACTTTGCCTGGTATCTCAGGATCTTTGAATTCGTAGATGATAACTATGCCCAATTGGCTAGGTTGATCTGGCTTGAATCTCCAAAAGGCTTCTTCTGTTTCTCTATTAAAAAATAGTTCTATGCTTTTGTTGTCTTGAGGGATCCAGTCCGGAGTGATTACTCGGGTCAAAACTGACTTACCTCTAGGAGTCTGGGGTCCTTGTCCTACATTTCCTTGTTCTAGGTCTCCTATTTCATTCTCAGGAATGAGATTTCCAAACTCATCAGTCCTATCTGGTAGGTTGGTGACCACATACATGGTTCCTTCCTTATCAATGTATGAACCCTCTTCGAACTTGACCACCGGGTGTTCAAGTCCAAAGGATTGATCTGGATTTTTGAGTTGGACCACTGATCGCCTCAGACCATCCTCATAGATGCGAGCACCTAATTGGTTGGTCCGAATATATTCCAACTGTGTCTTATAGGGACCTTCTGGTGTTTGTAGATGGGTAGTCCCTGAGCCACCTGCAGGTTTTCCCATACTAAAAGACATTTCTGAATCACTTGTGTCTGAACTTAGTAAAAGATGACCACTTAGTTGTTGTGCCCAAGACTTGGATGTATGGTTGACACTAGCCTCAGAAGATCTAATGCTTTGTTTATCCTTGCCTAAGTGTCTACCAGATCTCAGGTTCATAAGCTTTAGTCAAGAGTCCAAATTTTCCCCTTGGTATGGTTCAAAATTCTTTGGATTCCCCTTGGTTCCCTAGTCCCACTTGAGGGTCAACTTCAAATTATCCTATCTCAAAATCAACGCGTTATTCTTGAAAAAAACAGTTGAGGTCGTGTAGGATTTGAAACGAGCTTTCCAACGAGCTATAGAGCTCAAAAAATGGACCTTGGATGAAAAAGTTATGCCAATTCAGGCTCCTGGGGGTCAAAACAGGCAAACAGGACCTTTGGAGAAAATCGCGATTTTGTGAACTTTCAGAGAATTGCGATTTTGTGAACTCAAAAAATCGCGATGTTGAGCACAAAATCGTGTTTCTGAAAATCGCGATGTTGAGCACAAAATCGTGTTTCTGAAAATCGCGATGTTGAGCACAAAATCGTGTTTTTGAAAATCGCGATGTTGAGCACAAAATCGTCTTTCAAAAAATCGCGATGTTGAGCACAAAATCGTGTTTCAGAAAATCGCGATGTTGAGCACAAAATCGTGTTTTTGAAAATCGCGATTTTGACTCAGAAAATCGTGTTTTCTCAGAATCGTGTTTTTGGCGTGAAAATCGCGATGTTGAGCACAAAATCGTGTTTCTGAAAATCGCGATGTTGAGCAAAAATTCGTGTTTTCACAGAATCGCCTTTTTTCACAAAATCGTGTTTTTGGCTGAAAATCGTGATTTGTGAGAATCGCGATTTTGAGCCCACTGAAATTCGTATTTTCTCAGAATCGTGTTTTTGGCATGAAAATCGCGATGTTGAGCACAAAATCGTGTTTCTGAAAATCGCGATTTTGACTCAGAAAATCGTGTTTTCTCAGAATCGTGTTTTTGGCGTGAAAATCGCGATGTTGAGCACAAAATCGTGTTTTTGAAAATCGCGATGTTGAGCAAAAATTCGTGTTTTCACAGAATCGCCTTTTTTCACAAAATCGTGTTTTTGGCTGAAAATCGTGATTTGTGAGAATCGCGATTTTGAGCCCACTGAAAATCGTATTTTCTCAGAATCGTGTTTTTGGCATGAAAATCGCGATGTTGAGCACAAAATCGTGTTTTTAGAAAATCGCAATTTTGAGCAAAAAAATCGTGATTACACAGAATCGCCTTTTCTCACAAAATCGTGTTTTTGGCTGAAAATCGTGATTTGTGAGAATCGCGATTTTGAGCACAATCACAGAATCGTGATTTTTTCAGCCAACTTTTAGGCGGGAAAACAGAAAATCGTGATTTTTCAAAAAATTTTGAATTTTCACAGAATCGCGATTTTCATCACAGAATCGCGTTTTTTGGCGGGAAATTCAAATTTCTGAGCGCCGGCTATGGCGAGCTCCGTATGATCAGAAAATCATAAAAAAAAACACAGCGCTTGCTCTCCCTGGCACCTCCTAACTCCTTCCCACACAATAATGCATGAGAAATGGTATGAAAATGGTGAAAATGCACTAAAAAACAAGAATTTTCTATGAAGAAGAAGATGGAAGAAGGTGGAGATGATGATGATGATGAAGATGAAGAGGAAAAAACAGAAAATGAACTGAAATGACAGATTTTTTACCTTCCAACGTCGCAAATCTACGATCTTACCATCACAACGCTCGTCCTCGAAGCTCTCTCCCCGGCAACGGCGCCAAAATTTGGTGTAGCTCAAGCGTAAGCACCACCTCCTTTACTTGTCAATCCGCGGAGACGTGAGGACCGGTATGAAGACCACGAGCAAGTGAAGGCACAAATGTGTGAGTGAAAGCACACAAACATGCACACACATACACACACACGCGCACAAAGTAAGATCAAAGAGAGGAACAATGGAAAGCTTAGATTGCAAAAGAGTTCTCTTACAAAAGTTCTATTCTCTAACAAGCTAACCTCAAAAATGAGCTCTCTAGCTCTTTTTATAGTTTTTTGACTAGTTTTGGCCCTGTCCAGACCTAGTGTCCGGCCTAGTTAAAAATTAGGTTCCAGGGCTTATTTGAGGGCTCAAACGAAGTCTAAAAATTATGAAAATTGATACGATGGTACTTCTAATACTCCTCAAGCTCGAGGACTCCTCGGCTTGAACAAAATGGAGTTACTAAAAATAGATAATGGTATTTACAATGGTTTTTAGTGATGAAAATCACTATTTTTGTAGGGGATTCTTCTGAAAATTTGACATACACTTCTTGGAGCTCCCTACTTGCTCCCTTTCCTTGTGTGTCCACCTTTTGATGTGCTTCCATGCTTTGTCCTTGACTTTGAGCTTCAACACATATATACACTCATAGACACACACATATACACATACACACACACACACATAGACACACACACACACACACAAACACACATCCACACACATGCAAATGCATACACATGCATATATACACATACACATGTATATGCACACATAGACACACACATACACACATAGATTCACACACATAGACACATACACACACATACACACATAGACACATACACACACATACACACATATACACACATAGACACACACACATACACACATACACACACACATAGACACATGCACACTTACACACACACACACACAAACACACATCCACACATTTCCACACACATACACATGCATAAATACACATATATACACATACACATGTATATGCACACATAGACACACACATACACACATAGATACACACACACTAATACACACAAATTTACAGACACACATACACCTGCATACACACACATCTATACACATACATACGAATTTATAGACATAGACACACACATACACACATACATACATAGACACATACACACACATTCACACACATACACACATACACACATACACACATACACACATACACACATACACACATACACACATACACACATACACACACATACACACACATATACACATAGATTTACACACACATATACATACACATAGATTTACACACACACATACACATGCATACACACAAACATATATACACACATAGACACACACATACACACATAGAAACACACACATACACACATAGACATACACATAGACACACACTTACACACACACATACACACATCCACACACATTTACACACACACATACACATGCATATAGACACATATATACTGTAATAGGCCTCTTTTCTAGTGAAATAATTCATTTTAAACTTTCTGAATTTCATTGTGGGGATAATGCTTAGAATGAATAATTAGGTCATTTTATGCGTATAGGAAAAACTTTGGGTTGACAAGTTTCATTCTCTCTCTCTAGACCTTATTTGCATCATGTTTTCTAGTCAAATTTTGAAGGTGAAGATGAAAGAATTAAGAAAAACTATGTATGAGAGAAAGGCAAAGCAAGTATAGGAGAATCAAAGTGCCTGAGTGAAATTCTTGTGAATCATGTTTTAAGTACCTCGTTCAGGGTCCTACATTTAGTTCATTGTAAGAAAAAATGCCTTGATTTTACTCTCTCTAGAATTTTGAAACTTGCAGGGCTCAAAAGTGGCATTTGGAGGTGGATTTGGACCTCAGACGTCTCTAACACTATTGTGCAGATTGCAAAATTGAATAAAAGTGTCTCTCACAAGCTTCAGCTAATTCCTCACCGTTTTTAAGTTATAGCACTTTGAAAAGTGCCGTTTTCCAACACTTATTTAAAAAAAAAAAAAAAAAACGAGTGCTTATCTAATTCTATTAGAATCCGTGATTCTGATGCTCACGTGTCACCATGTCTAATTATGGATGTTTTCGGATATGTCTGCTTGGTGTTTTTTTCCTATTCACTACAACATATGAGGGGCATACCGACGCTGTATATACTGACGGTCATAGTCGGCGTCGGTATAGCCCTCAAAAAATCTGACTAAGAGATACCGACGGTCAAGTGACCGTCGGTATGACCGTTTTAAACGGATCGTCAGTGTGGCCCGCAGCCGCCGATATAAGCGTCGGTATGAGCGTTGGTATAAGCGTCGGTAATTTACTGGCATCTACTGACGTGTATACCGATGTCCATACCGGTGCCTATACCGGCGGCGAATTTTAAACATACCGCGAACCCGAGAGCAAAACTTCACATTTCTGCGCGTGTTTGAGTACTGTCGGTCTACTGTCGAACTAGCGCACCTGCATTGTCTTGTGCACACACACACACACACACGGATCTCTCTCTCTCTACACACACACACTCTCTCGGCTTAGATCTCACATCTTGGTAAGTGTTGCGCGTACTGTTAGCATTTGTGTTTCTCTATGCTTTAGGGTTTCTAATTTCTCTTTTCGTTGATTTTGCAGAAGTTCGTTGGCATCGATTGTTTGGAATTGGACGAGAGACGACCTACATTACGCTTTGACGACAACGATTCAAAGAGAGACATACTTCTAAGTGATTCTTTTATTCGCTATTGATAGAGAGAGAAGTAGAGAGAGAGAGAGAGAGAGAGAGAGAGAGAGAGAGAAAGAAAGAGAGAGAGAAGAGAAAGGAAGATACACATTAATTTACACATGCATACATACACACATACATGTACACACATGCATGCTTACATACACACACCTATACACACATGCATGCTTACATACACACACACATATACACATATGCATGCATACACACACACATAAATTTACACACATGCATACACACATACATACACACACATATATACACATATGCATACATACACATACACACACACATATACACACATACATACACACACGCATATATACACACATTTACACACATGCATGCATACATACACACACATATACACACATGCATGTATACATACACACACATGTATACACATGCATACACATACACACACATACACATACATGCATGCATACATACACACACGTACACACACATGCACACACATGCATGCCTACATACACACACATACACATACACACACATGTATACACATGTATACATACACACACACATGTACACATGCATACATACACACACATATATACACATGCATACATACACACTATATAATCCTATTTTTATTTTGAAGTTTTTGTTTTACATCAAATATATAAAAATAGGATTAGGGTTTTAGGGTTAAATATTTAAGATTAGGGTTTTAGGGTTTTAACACCTACATAACATATATGCACACATACACATGCACATATAATACATATATACATGTATATACACATGTATACAGAAATATACATATTTTAGGTCTAGATATTTAAGATTAGGGTTTTAAGGTTTAGTATTTCAGATTTAATTCTAAGTCTTTCTGATTAGGGTTTTAGGTTTTAATACGTAGATAACATATATACACAAACACACATATACATATAATACATACATACATGTAGATACACATGCATACAAAAATATATATATTTTAGATTTAAATCTTTAAGATTAGGGTTTTAGGGTTTTAACACCTACATAACATATATGCACACATACACATGCACATATAATACATATGTACATGTATATACACATGTATACAGAAATATACATATTTTAGGTGTAGATATTTAAGATTAGGGTTTTAGGGGTTAGTATTTCAGATTTAAGTCTAAGTCTTTCTGATTAGGGTTTTAGGATTTTAATACGTAGATAACATATATACACAAACACACATATACATATAATACATACATACATGTAGATAGACATGCATACAAAAATATACATATTTTAGATTTAAATCTTTAAGATTAGGGTTTTAGGGTTATAACACCTACATAACATATATGCACACATACACATACACATATAATACATATATACATGTATATACACATGTATATAGAAATATACATATTTTAGGTCTAGATATTTAAGATTAGGGTTTTAAGGTTTAGTATTTCAGATTTAAATCTAAGTCTTTCTGATTAGGGTTTTAGGATTTTAATACGTAGATAACATATATACACAAACACACATATACATATAATACATACATACATGTAGATACACATGCATACAAAAATATACATATTTTAGATTTAAATCTTTAAGATTAGGGTTTTAGGGTTATAACACCTACATAACATATATGCACACATACACATACACATGTAATACATATATACGTGTATATACACATGTATACAGAAATATACATATTTTAGGTCTAGATATTTAAGATTAGGGTTTTAGGGGTTAGTATTTCAGATTTAAGTCTAAGTCTTTCTGATTAGGGTTTTAGGATTTTAATACATAGATAACATATATACACAAGCACACATATACATATAATACATACATACATGTAGATACACATGCATACAAAAATATACATATTTTAGATTTAAATCTTTAAGATTAGGGTTTTAGGGTTATAACACCTACATAAGATATATGCACACATACGCATGCACATGTAATACATATATACATGTATATACACATGTATACAGAAATATACATATTTTAGGTCTACATATTTAAGATTAGGGTTTTAGGGTTTAGTATTTCAGATTTAAGTCTAAGTCTTTCTGATTAGGGTTTTAGGATTTTAATATGTAGATTACATATATACACAAACACACATATACATATAATACATACATACATGTAGATACACATGCATACAAAAATATACATATTTTAGATTTAAATCTTTAAGATTAGGGTTTTAGGTTTATAACACCTACATAAGATATATGCACACATACACATGCACATGTAATACATATATACATGTATATACACATGTATACAGAAATATACATATTTTAGGTCTACATATTTAAGATTAGGGTTTTAAGGTTTAGTATTTCAGATCTAGAATTTTAAGATTAGGGTTCTAATTAAATATATATAATTAAATATATATAATTAAATATATAAAATCAAATATATAAAAATAGGATTACGTAAGGAAAAAATTTTTGAATATATAAATAAATATATATATAAAATAAGATAATTATATACATAAATAAATATAAAAAGAACTAGTGTTTTAAATAATTTGATTAAATATTTATAATTAAATATATAAAACTAAATATATAAAAATAGGATTACGTAAGGAAAAAATCTGAATATATATATATATATATATATATATATATATATATATATATATATATATATATATATATATATATATATATATATATATATATATATATAATAAGATAATTATATATATAAATAAATATAAAAAGAACTAGTGTTTTAAATAATTTAATTAAATATATATAATTAAATATATAAAATTAAATATATAAAAATAGGATTATGTAAGGAAAAAAATCTGAATATATAAATAAAAATATATATAAAATAAGTTAATTATATACATAAATAAATATAAAAAGAACTAGTGTTTTAAATAATTTAACTAAATATATATAATTAAATATATAAAATTAAATATATAAAATTAAATATATAAAAATAGGATTACGTAAGGAAAAAAAATCTGAATATATAAATAAATATATATATATAATAAGATAATTATATACATAAATAAATATAAAAAGAACTAGTGTTTTAAATAATTTAATTAAATATTTATAATTAAATATATAAAATTAAATATATAAAAATAGGATTACGTATGAAAAAAAATCTGAATATATAAATAAATATATATATAAAATAAGATAATTATATACATAAATAAATATAAAAAGAACTAGTGTTTTAAATTATTTAATTAAATATATATAATTAAATATAATTAAGTAAAGAAAAAATCTGAATACATAAATAAATATATAAATACACAAACACACATACTTATATACCTAGCTTTGTGACTCCACCACAACCATCTTTGCAGCCATCTCCTACTGGGTCTACTAGTAGACATGTGCGTTCGACACCTCAGCGCGATACAGGGTCTGGCCCGTCTCGTAGATCGAGGTCACGCTCTGGAGCAGGAGGTTCTAGGAGTGGATCTACAGGTAGGTCTGGAGGCGGAGGAGGCGGTTGCTGTGGAGGCAGTGCGACGGACGTTGTGTCGCCCGCTTCTACTCCTAGGACGAGTACCTCAGATGTAGGTACGCCACACAGTACACCACGGAGTACACCACGTACACCTTGGGGTGCTCATGACCATGATGACTCCAAGGTGTATAGTATCCGAGATGGAGCTTCGGTGATGGATGCGGCTGGCAAAGCAATGCGTGCACGCATACGACAGCTTTGCTCCATCCAGTTTGGACACTCCATCATGCTGAAATGGAGTGAACAGGATAAAGATCGGAAGAATTATATCACACAGACGATTTACCAGGAGTTCCGACCAGCCGATGGACAGCCGATTGTCAGTTCAGAGTGGATTCTGCACACCACACGTGAGGTCATGTCGCATCGATGATCCGAGGCTCGTGATGCATTCAGAGAAGGCTTACCAAAGCCTATGTGGTTAGATGCTGAGGAGTGGGACATGATTCGTGATGAGCAGCAGCAGACTCCTGATCGATATCGCCAGCAGCGAAATGCCGCAGCCACACGTCTAGACACGATTGGACCGTCACATTTGGGCAGCGGCGGATATGACACGATGCGTCATGAGTTTGTAAGTACCATTTCATTTATTGAATTTATTTGTGTTAAATTTCTCATATATTTTTCTCTAATCTTTTTATATTTGTTTCAGGAGCTGGCAATGGGTCGTCCTCCAACACGAACGGAGGAGTCTTATGGATATAGTCATGGGTTGACTGCACTATTGCAGGACTTGGAGGGATGCGGTGCCGTGTAGTTTCATGGGAGCGTTTGCGATGAGGTAATTAATTTATAAACTTGGTTTTTACTTGTTTGTAATTTTCATGTGAATTTATCTCATTCCATTAATGTTCTTTGTTGCAAGAATCGTGATATGGAACGTTCTTTGCATGTGTATGGCAGTGGAAGACCAATATTTTGTATTTGATTTCCATATGGCAATACATTGCTTTGCCACATTTTGTAAAAGCGTCATATATGACAGTGGTTTGCCACACTCTTGTACATGCTTCATTATTGAAATATATAACTTCTTTTGTACATGGTTCATTGTTCATTCTGATTATCGATCTCTTTTGTGTACAATAATACTCTATTTCATGAAATCATATTTCGGTTGTCATTAGAGTACACATCACATGTACTCGGTTTTTTTTGGGTAGAGTGTATTGTCTTTTGTTCAGCAACATCATGGTAATGTTGCCGTAGCAAAAGACAAAACACTCTGCCCAAAAAAAATTTTGCAGGTATGGTCGTTGGTATACGCGACGGTACTCCCAGTAGTGTCATCAGAATAATCGTCGGTACACCCAGGAGGCGATGCAGCAGAAGCCGATTACCGACGCATATACCGACGTTTATACCGACGCATATACGATGCTTTTACCGACGCATATACTGACGTTTATACCGATGCCTATACCGACTCTTTGGTACCGATGCACAAACCGACCTTTACACCGGTGTCGCAGCAAATAAAGCCGCGTTCATTTTCCTCGGTAAAAACCTCGATATACCATCGATCTGTTGTAGTGATTTTTGACAGGTGTGCTAAAGAAAGAAAGCACACTACGATCGTATGGCTTTTTGCAAAAGTTTTGGAGAAACTCGACTTTTTCTAAATTTGGTGGATCGCACACTTCTTTGGAAAGAGGCAGCGATCAAACTCTGATATAGGGAGACCTGCGCATCAACATGGAGGATACACACTGAAATATGAGAATTACCTTGTGATTGAGAGTGTGATTGAGAGTGAGAGTGAGAGTGAGAGTGTGATTGAGAGTGCGAGTGTGAATGCGATTGTGATAGCTCGGGGGTGGCCAGGAGTTAGAGGCTAATTCGTCAAGAAGCTATTGTCCAAAGCTATTGTAACCATTGATTCACATCTATAATATCAGAATTCTTCCTTCTCTGCGTCATATTTGTTTCTACTCTTCCGCATCAGATTTTCTTTTACCCTGTGCAATCTCTGCGTTCTTCTCTCCACTGTTATTTTTGAGTGATAGAAAAATTGTGATTGGGGATAGATTGTGATTGAGGAAACGCTGCATATACACACATAGACACACACATACACAAATAGACACACACACATACACACATAGATGCACACACACACACACACAAACACATACACACACATACAAACACACATAGACACATACACACACACATACACATACATGCATACATATGCATACATAATGCATATGCATATATACATACTTACATGCATACACACACATGCATACATATGCATACATAATGCACATGCATATGCATACATACATGCTTACATGCATACACACACATACACACACACATATACACACATAGACACATACACACACACACATATACACACAGATTTACACACACACACACGCATGCATACACACGCACATATATACACACATAAAAATACACACATAGACACACACAAATAGACACACACACACACATATACACACACACTTACACACACACATACACACACCCATACACACACACATACACACATATACACACACATACACACATACACACTTACACATACACACTTACACACACACATACACACATCCACACACATTTACACACGCACATACACATGCATATAGACACATATATACAGATAACCATGTATATACACACATAGACACACACACATACACACACACATGGACACATACACACACATATATGCATACACACACATAGAGACATACACACACATATGCGCATACACACACACATAGAGACACATACACACACATACACATACATCCATACATATGCATACATAATGCATATGCATATGCATACATACATAATTACATGCATACACACACATACACACACACATACACACACATGCATAAATATGCATACATACATGCTTACATGCATACACACACATACACACACATGCACACACACATACATACACATACACACATAGACACATACACACACATACACACACACACACACATACACACACATACACAAAAATTTACACACACACATACACATGCATACACACACATTTATACATACATAAACACACACATACACACATAGACACACACACATACACACATAGACACACACACACATATACACACACACACATATACACACACATACACACACACATACACACATACGCACTTACACACACACATACACACTTACACACACATACACATGCATATAGACACATATATACAGATACACATGTATATACACACAGACACACACACACATACACACACACATGGACACATACACACATATATATGCATACACACACACATAGAGACACATACACACACATAGAGACACATACACACACATACACATACATGCATACATAATGCATATGCATATGCATACAAAATGCATATGCATATGCATACATAATGCATATGCATACATAATGCATATGCATACATAATGCATATGCATACATAATGCATATGCATATGCATACAGAATGCATATGCATATGCATACAGAATGCATATGCATACAGAATGCATATGCATATGCATACATAATGCATATGCATATGCATACATACATACTTACATGCATACACACACATCCATACATATGCATACATAATGCGCGTGCATATGCATACATACATGCTTACACACATACACACACTCACATATACACCTACATACACATACACATGCATATATGTACTTACATATACATACACACATATAGATACACACATGCATATACACATATGCATGCATACACACATACACATGCATACACATACATATACACACACATACATATACATACATATACGTATACGCATATCAGGTCACATGCACACCTACCCACGAACATACACACACATACATATATATGTATGCATGAATACATAGTGCACACATACACATGCATACACATATACATATACATATACACACATACATATACATGCATACATATGTACACGTACATATATTGATTTCTAACCCATTTTATTTTATATATACAGATATTATGGATCCTAGTAGAGAGAGAAAGGTGAAACTCACTCTCATAAAAAGTCTTATGAGAGCAAGAGTTCCGCCTGATACCTTGGGGATCATCATGCAGGAGTACTCAAAGATGCATGATGATGAGCTAGATTTTATGATCTAGATGCTTACCCAGCGATCAGAGGAGGGCTCTTCTGTGGCTTCGCATGCAAGAAGAGGATTGTCTACTCATAGGTATGTTTTTTTTCACAATTTTTTTTTAATGATATTATAACACATCTTTTTCTTTTATCTATCTATTTTCAGGAAACCTTTCGGACCTCCAGATCATGAGAGCAGAGCACAGGTGCCTATGAGGACATGCATAGGCACCCTAGGGCTGGAGTGCGATATAGAGCTAGAGGGGAATATAGTGTATATAGGGAATGGATTGGAGAATGTAACCATTATGCCACTCCTACCTGTGCCTTGTCCACTTGTAGTGGAAGTAAGTATAAGTTTTACATATAAATTGAAATAAATATCTTATAATTTATTTACATGATTTTTATAAATTTTTGTAGTGAGCATGATGAGCATGATAATGCATAGTATGCATTGCTTTTATTTGTTATATTTATATGTGGAACTATATATACACATATTTATATACACATATATTTATATATATATTTATACACATATTTATATACGCACACATATATACACAAACGTACATGCACATCAGGTCACATGCATACATGTGTATGTGTGTATGCATATATATGTGGATATGCATATGTGTGTTTATGTATGTATGTATGTATGTATATGAGAGAGAGAGAAAGGAGTGCGACCAAAGGTACACATACACACATACACACGTACACATCCATACACACACACATACATGCACATTTACACACACATACACAGACATGCACATTTACACATACACACATATAAATGCACATTTACACACACAAATACACATGCATGCACTTACACACATATAATGAATATACACATAGACACATACACATACTCATATACACATACACATACATAATCATATGTACACACACATAGACTCACATAATCATATTTACACACATATATACACATACACATGCATACACACACACACAACATATGCATACACACATATAGATACACATACATACACACACATGCATACACACATATAGTCACACATACATACATATAGTGTGTGTGTGTATATATATATATATATATATATATATACACACACACACACACACACACACACACACACACACATATATATATATATATATATATATATATATATATATATATATATATATATATATATATATATATATATATATATATATATATATATATACATACATACATACATATCCTAATTCAAAAACCCTAATTTGGAAACACTAATTTTGATATTAGGGTTTTACAAACCCTAATTCAACCTTTTAGCCATATGATTGAAGTATATGTAAACATTGCATCTATTCCTCGACCACCTACTAGAAAGATGTCTCTCCTCCCAACCTTATGCCTCTTTATATAGCTACTTGGATCAATGAGGATCATAATATATATATAAAGATGCATACACATCATGTATATACACATACATAAATATAAAATGATGATGTAGATACATTGCATCATACATACATGCCTATATGCACACATGTATACATATACATGCATATATATTTACATGTACACATTTACACATATACATATATATGCATTACATATACATGCCTACATGCACACATGTATACTTGTACATGCATACACAATTATAAACACACTTGCATATATTACATAAATGCATATAAATACATACACGTGTGCATACTAACACATGTATACATATATCACACATGCACACACATACATATACATGAAACACATATATGTGCATATTAACACATGTATACATATAATACACATGAATATACGCACATATGCATACATACATGACAAAAATTTGCTCCTCGAAAATAAAGCTATATATAAAATTTTAGGCATACCCCCGAGCTTCATGTTCTAACTTAAAAGAACATGATTTCATCTCTCTATTAGGATTCAATGATATTCTAGTTGAATACAGAAGAATCTATTATCTGATATCCATTCAAATGATTCAAGTAATTGATCGATAACTAGAGTAGGATTTACTATCTAATCTACTCATATGTTTTCATTATTGCCATCATTTTGGTAAGACATCAATATAGTCTCATCTTCATTATCATTATTGATTTCAGTTATTTCTTCTATTGTTAAATCTGTGCTCTCATGAATGACATCATCTATTGATGGACTAATATCGATTTGTGATAATTCCTCTTCATCATCAGTAGAATCAGCATGTAGAGTATTATCCTCTTCATCAAAAAGATTAGTAGCATTATCATTTACAATGATTCTAAATTCTCTTTTAGATGTTGTCATGTTTAGTATCTAATGGTGAATCATCAAGAGGACTTTCTTCGATCTCTGTAACAATAAACTGTTCAAACAATGACCGACCTCTAGGTTGAACATGAATGACTTGCCACCAAGGATGAGCATCAGGGTTTTTATAAAAAAATGCTTGTTCAATATGCTTAGGAAGAATATATCGTTCTCTAGTATATCGCATTACCTTGAAAGATCAATTTCCCAAAACCAAGATAATTCCTTTCTCAATGTGGAATTACTACCTTTATACTTGGCTCAAAACCAATCAACCTTCAAAATGACCTATCAAAAATATATAAAAACAAAAAACAGTTATGAGGTGCTTAAAAAAATAATAAACTCTATCATAAAGAATATAAACTTTTTTTTACCTGTTTGAATGTAAGAAACAATATTTTGTAGATACCAACAATAGTTCCCACATAACCAAGTTTGCCATCTATAAGGTTCGTGTCTTTTGAGCTAGCACGTGATAGTTGCTTGAAAGAAGCAACAATACTAGAATCCTTTGTTTTACATAAAGAATCAATAGCTTTGATTCTAATATGCTGTCCAAAAGCCCACATATTAGTGAACATTCGAGCCTGCAAAAGAAATTAAATTAGTAAAGACAAAATAATATACATATATGAAAAAACAAAATATTATTAAAATAAAATTACCTTTCATTCACAACCTATCATTAACTCTCTGTGCTCATCTGGGATTTCTTCATTATTTTTGTTGGCTCATTGCAAATGAGTATATAGCCAATCTATGAAAGAAGATATATTTGTGATCTCATTATTATCGAGATTACATCTATATCTTTTGTTTCTCCATCTTTTACTTCGGATATTTTGAAGTTCCTGTTCGTACTCGCTAATGAATGCTTGCATGCATTCGCTATTATATGCTACAAAAGTAGAAGCATCATTTTTTTTTGAAATGTAAATAAAAATGGAACTCCCTTACCTGATAATACCTCGTCTGTCATTTTTGAAGACAAATCGGTGGTCCATGCACTCGGAGCTTCTTCATGAACTCTTTCAAGGTACTCACTAACATAGTACATGCACTCCTCAAGCATCCAACCCTTTGCCATGGATCCTTCTAGTTTCGCTCTTTACCACACATAACCTTTTAATATTCCCATAAATAGCTCGACCCAAAACATCCATCAAGTGTTGACAACACCTACAATCTCTATTTTATCTACAAGATGAACTAATAAATGAAGGTGAATATCAAAAAATGAAGTAGGAAGCTCTTTCTCCATCAAACATAGTAGCTCTTTGCATTCATGTTTCTTTTGTGGGATCGAGTTTTTGTCAATCTCTTTTGATGTAATCCACCTGTACATATCATTAAAGAAATTATAAAGAAATTAATTCAAAAATAAAAGATATTAAATATTCATATATATTAACTATAAAAATATCAAATTTACCTTATAAGCAATCCAAGATGATAGATCACATCTCGTACTCCTTTCAGTGTACATCCATCGATAACCAAAGGTAAAGTATGTTTCAAAAAGTTATGCCAATCATGGGTCTTTAACCTAGATAAGCTCTTATCATCCATAGTAACATGTTCTAGAAAGATGCTGCATATCGTGGAGGAGTTTGAATCAATTGAATCCTATTGTTGATAGTCTGTATCTCTTTTGTCATAAGTACCCAACGAGTAGATGCATAAGTCATTTCTTGTCGATGTCTATCAAAAACTGACCATAACTTTGGTTTTTAGTTTTGGTTCTTCAAATCGTTGCTTGATGCTATGGTGTCTTTTAATCCAAGAAGATGTTGTCATAATGAATAACCAATATTCTTGAATATATGCATAGGATCAAGAAGATGACATACTTTTAACTCTTTCCAATACTCCAAAGAATACCATATTGATATATTCTCTACGACTGCCAATTTTTGTTTACCTCTCTTCACATTCTCATTATCTTCATCATCATTGAAGATTTCTTATGCCGGATCTATCATGGATCCATCTCTCCATTTTTGATACCAATTCATAGGCGTCATAGGTTTTGGACACTGATTTGTTTCAAGCTTTCCGTTAAAATGTATCACGTTTCTTTTACATCTTAATCAATGATCATCAAGAAAGAATCATCGATGTCGAAGATAAATAATTTTGTTGAGATTCTTACTATAGAATGATCTCAACCAATCACCACAATATGGACAAGCTTTATAACCCTTAGTAGATATTCCTGCATCATGAAAACAATAAAAATATAACTAGATTAACTCACATTTATTCATATGCATATTGAATAAAAAAATTACATCAATACCTAAACAAACACCATATCGTGGAAAATCGTGAATAGTCCAAGCCACAATACCACAAACTATAATATATCTTTCATTGATGCTTTTCGATACATGAATGACATTAATACCTCTCCACAACTCTTGGAGATCCTCAATGAGAGGAGCAAGATATATATTCATATCTTTAACTTTTCTTTTTCCTAGGATTAAAAGTGAAAGCATTAAATGTTCCCTTTTAATGCTAAGATATGGCAGAAGATTGTAGTTTATGACTACCATTGTCCATATTGACCATTTTCTAGATTTCATGGAGAATGGATTAACCCCATCTAATGCAACTCCTAACTTTAGATTCTGTGGATTTTGTGCAAAATCAGGCCATGTAGAATCAATATGCTAAAAAGCAACACTATCTGTTGGAATTCTAATTATTCTGTTAGTACTTTTTATGGTCATGTCCCCATGTCAAAAGCTTTGATAATTCGGGGCTTCGAAACATATGTATAATCCATGGGGCCTATGGAAAATGTCTAAATATCTTTTTTGGGGTTTTACCTTCTTCTTCCTTATATCGAAGAGATTGACATTTTGGACATGTCAAAGAGTTTGCATATTCACCTCTACATAAAATACAGTCGTTAGGACGCATGTATACATTGATAATCTATACCAAGGCACTTAGTCATGTCAAATGGCTTCCTTCATATACATGATTTAGACATTTCTCTTGAAGATATTTCTCATTTTTAGAAATATCAATGCTTTCACTATCATTTTGATACCAATCCTCAATAAAATCTACCATGTTATCATCTTCATCACTAGGGCACAAATCTTGTACTTTATCTTCTTTTGAATATAGGTCTTTCAACTTGGCATATTCCACAAGATCACTTTTGCGTAGCATCCTCATAGAAGCTTCTGATAAATGAGGTTTTACTGGCAATTGTGAATGGTGTGGAGGAATATCATCAACATCAACGTTGGAATCTACGCACATGAATTAAAATAATTAATATTCCATAAATTAATGAAAAGTAACTTTAAACATAAAATTAAATATATATAAGTTATTAAATATGGATAGAAACTTTTCATTCTCTCTCTAGCTAAAAGGTGCTCTTGGAGGTCTATGCCATCCATAATTCACTAATAATTCATCACTAACATGTAATGTAGTAATAGCATTGACAACTATGTATCTTGCTACATCTCTACTCATGTATGGTGATTCATGACTATTTTCATGCCTCCTCAAATGTCCAATTAGTCCTTGAACTATTATGTAACCCACCACTACTATTTATTAAACGTGCTATATTTCCATGTGTATAAGGTCTTCCATCAATATATAATCTTACATTTTGTGCATGTGAAATCTTTCTACTAGTAAGGGATGTTGCATTCAAGCATATTCCATAAGTACTCATGCTTTGAACATAACGTGCAATTCGATGCCGATCTCCCCATCCATATATAGAACCACAAAATGACATGAGTGACTTCATAGTATGGAGGCACATACAAATCCTCTACAATAAAGATACCACGACCAGCACTAGTAATAGTGGATGGAGCAATCATATAACGATCACCCCAAAAGTTAAAAACCTCTCCATCTAAAGGAAGTGATCCTCTATTCCATCCTCCATATCTTCTTCTATCGTATGTTTGTACTAGAGAACGATCACGAGCTGGAAATGGATAATCTCCAGCCATTTCAGTCTCTAAACAAGGAGGTAGACAATTTCTAGAAACCTCTACTTGTAATTGATGAACAACAAGTCAATGATGTGTACGAGGTATATTAGCATTATCAGTATGAGAATTATTATCATCATCATCATCATCGAGCAAGTATTCATGTATATCAACAATAATTTGATTTTGTATATGGTTTTAAAATAAAATAATGACATTAATTTATAGAAATATATACCCAAGCATTATCACATTAACCAGATAGTGGTGCATGCTCAAAAGTACCATACTCTGCCTCATGTTCAATACATTCCAATCGTGGTCTTTGATGCGTACCATAGCAAGAGTTACACCAACATATAATATGCTCTTGATAGTAAAATTCATCATAATTCCTATCCGAGGACACATATGAAGTTGTTGCATGGGTAGGAGGTGGTGGAGTGCCCTCTGATTGATCAGAATCTCATTATAACAAGAAAAAAACATATATTGGTTATGTATCTATCAAATATATTTAAAATTAAAAGTTTGATATACTTACAGTATATAATCCTTGCACGATTAGGAGACGATGGTGGAGTTTTGTCTGATTGATCAGAATCTACAAATAATCGTATTAGATATTAATAATCTGATTATTTACATACATAAACATTCAAATATACGTATTCACACATATTCACATATACACAAATACACATTCTTGTGGGATAGATGCATGTATTTTGTATGAATGTGTGTATATGCATGCATGTGTATGTGTGTATGTATATATGTGGATATGTATATGTGTGTTTACGTTATGTGTATGTATATCTGTATATGTATGCATGAATGTATATATGTTTATGTATGCTTGTATTTTGTATGTATGTATGCATTGAAAGAACTTGGAGAAGCTTGTAGAAGGTAGAAAAGTGTGTTTCGAAGCGATGAAGTTTGGGCAAGCCAACCGGCACAAGACCAGCCCTTGAGCTTATGGAGACTCAAATAGACCTTATAGGCATGCGATAAGTGCAAAGAAACACACTAAGTACTTTGGAGCATCAAGGAGAATGAGTAGATACAAAACAGATAGGTTCGCGGGTCGACTAGCTCAAAAAACTTACTATCTATGGAAGAGACAATGAACTTCAAATGCCCATAGCGACCAGCGTGATTACAATTAGAAAAAATCCTTTTATGGGAGTGATACACATACGGTTTAGTGTATGGAATGCACAAAAGTATAAGGAATAAGCAAAATATGCTATAGGGATGAATGCGACATTCATCGGTGGTACTTCCTATTTTTCAGGAATACGTAGAGATTGACCCCGAGGCAGAAAAACTCAGATTTCTCCCAATATACTAAACCAAATGCTATGAAAATTTATAGCCATAAACTGAACACTTATACCTTTCCAATGAGCCATCTTGCACTCAATTTGGAGCTCTGGAGAGAGAGCAGTAGCTTCTGCAAGATTACTATTGGTGAAGAAGATGATGCAGAGAATTGAAGGAGCAAGACAATGATGGTCACAAGTGTATGTATATTGCTTCCATGTATTGTACAAGTGATTTCAAGTGTTTATATAGACTCTAGGAGTGTTCCACGATTTCTACAAGTGGAATTTGAATTCAAATGAAGGTGGGAATGGCTGTTGGAAGGAATCAATTCACTTTCCTACAATCTAAGAAAAGTGAAGATCTAGCTTGATCTACTTTTAGGTGATTGATTGCTTGATTGAATGCAACTTCAACCACCACAAATTCGTGGGATTTTGGCTCTATCTTTCTACCTTTACATGTGTGAAGCTCAAGGCTTTTACAACGGAAATGAACCATCAAAAATCTCTCAAAAAAATACAATAAATGAGCATAAGAAAAAAGAACTCTCCAACGGATATTCTTTTGATGCGATAGCCTTTGATGTAGATCAAATCCACCTCAAGCATAGTGTAAGCTTGATGTTCCAACAGCTCCCCCTCAAGCTAAAGTATGCTTGAGTCTTCATTCTCAGATAGGTTGAATACCCGCCATAGCTTTGAATCTACAAAGCTTTATTCCATCAAGTGCCTTCGTCATCATATCTACTACTTGCTTTTCAATTGGAACAAAAGAAATGTTAATCTCCTTTGCCATGAGCTTCTCCCTGATGAAGTGGTAATGGACTTCTATATGCTTGGTTCTCGCATGGAAAATAGGATTTTCCGCTAGATGCATGGAACTTACATTATCTCCAAATATGTGAGGTTTGGAACTCACAAGTCCCAAATCTGTATACAATGCTTTTAACCATATTGCCTCTTGAGTTGCTATGGTCAAGCCTCTGTACTCTGCTTCAGTTGAGGATAAAGAAACTGCTGGTTGCTTCTTGGAACTCCATGACACTAGCTTCGAACCTGCAAATGCTAAGTAACCAGAAGTACTTTTTCTATCATCCTTAGCTCCAGCCCAATCTGCATCTGAGTAGATTTTGATATCCAAATCTGAAGAGTAAGGATAGAATATACCTTCATTGATTGTACCTTTGAGATACTTAAGTACTCTCTTAGCTGCATCCATGTGTGGCCTTCTCTGTGAGTGCATGAACTGACTAAGCACTCCCACACTATATGAGATGTCTGCCCTTGTATGAGTAGCATATATCAAGCTACCTACCAAGCTTTGATACTCTTTAATGTCTTCAAGTTTCTCACCTTCATAAACACTATGTTTATGATTCATCTCCAAAGGTGTACCTGCAGGTTTAGTGTTCTTCATTTGGAACTTGAGAAGAAGATCCTGAATGTATCTTCTCTGAGTCAAATACATTCCTTCATCTGTATATATCATCTGCATACCTAGGAAATATGTGAGCTCACCTAGGTCACTGATTTTGAACTCCTCTTGCATGTGTCTCTTGATCCTTTGAATGCCATTTAGATCATCACCTGTCACAATAATATCATCTACATATACACATAGATAGATAACCTCATTGTGATCCCTTTTGATGAATAGAGAAGGATCTGAGCTGCTAGCTTTGAACCCTTGATCTTGAAGATATGTAACCAACCTGTAATTCCAAGCTCTAGGAGCTTGTTTCAATCCATACAATGCTTTCTTAAGTCTGCAAACATAACATGGATTATTAGGGTTTTCAAAACCTGGTGGTTGTGATATGTATACCTCTTCACTTATCCAACCATTTAAGAATGCATTTTTCACATCAAGTTGGAGGAGTCTCCAATTCCTTGCAGCAGCTACACTTATCAATGTCCTGATTGTAGTCATTTTTGCAACTGGTGAGAATGTTTCCTCATAGTCTATACCATGAGTTTGTGAGCATCCTTTGGCAACTAACCTTGCCTTGTACCTGCAAACTGATCCATCTGAATTTTGTTTAACTTTATATACCCATCTGCAACCAATTACCTTTTGATTCGGCGATATTGGAATCAAATCCCAAGTGTCCATCTCCTTCAATGCATCTATCTCTTTGTTCATGACCTTTTCCCAATTAGGGTTTCCCTTTGCCTCTTCATAGGTTGAGGGTTCCTCTGAAATAGAGTCTTTCGCCAAGTATATTGAATGCTTCATAACAAATGTGGAATCATATCCATACCTTTCTGGTTGTTTCTTCTCTCTTGCTGATCTTCTAGGTGCTTGTTTGGAGCATTCTCCAACCTCTTGCATCTTTGCTTTGCCTCTTGACTTCCATAGCTTGTAATCCTTTTCTCTTTCATCTTGGTCATCATCTGTATTACTTCTTGGATCCTGGACCTGTGTATCATGCTTGCTTCCTAATTGATGAGAGTTAGAATCAAGATCATATGGTAGTGTTACCTTTTGTTTGTCTTCATCATACCAAGACCTGTGTCCTTCAAACACAACATCTCTACTTTTAGTGAATTGCTTAGTTGAAGGATTGAAGAACCTGTAACCCATCTGAGTTGAATCATATCCAATAAACACTGCCTTTGTTGTCCTTTCATCTAGCTTACCTCTTATTTGTGATGGTACATGAACATAAGCTAAACAACCAAAAACCTTGCAATGTCCAAGACTATGTTTTCTTCCATGCCATGCTTCATAAGGAGTCATACCTTGAAGTGATTTGGATGGTAGTCGATTGACAAGGTACACAACAGTTGAAATAGCTTCTGCCCATAGATAATGTGGCAACTTCTTCTCTTCAAGCATTGTTCGGGCCGATCCAACCAATTTCTTGTTTCTCCTCTCTGCAATTCCATTTAGTTGAGGAGAGTACCTAGTAGTCACTTCCTTGATACCTTTGTCCTACAAGAACTCATCAAACTCTTTGGAGAAGTATTCTCCCCATTTATCATATCTGAGCTTCTTTAGTGATCTACCTGTATAATTCTCCACATGTGCAAGATACTTCTTGAAGCAATCAAACACTTCATTCTTACTCTTGATAAAGTATAGAAGAATCCATCTACTATGGTTGTCAATAAATGAGACATAATACCTTGATCCTGCCAATGAAGGTTCTTGACTTGGTCCCCATACATCTGTATGTACTAAGTCCAATCAGTTGTTGTGGATGTAGCCTGTGTGGTTGAATGGTTGTCTTTGTGCCTTCCCAATCTGACATGTATCACACCTATTGATCATGTGTTGCTTTGATATGTTCGGCAGTCCTAGAACACTTTGATCCCTGCATATATCCTTCAAGGTTCTTTCATTCACATGAGCAAGTCTCTTATGCCACACTTCAAGATCACTTAGGGTTTGAGACCCAAAGTTGAATAGAGCTATGTTCCTAGTTTCTCCTACTTCAAAAGTAAAGAGCCTACCATGCTTCTCACCTCGGGCTATCTTTTTGAAGCCTTGACATGGATCTTCCACAAAAGCTCCATGTTGGGTGAACCTAACTTGCAAGCCTTTTTTAACTATTTGGCCTACAGTTATTAGGTTTTTAGTGATAGTGGGTACATAGAGAACCTTACTTAGAATGTTTGTCCTGCCATTGGAAGCTTTGACATTTCCAATCTTCTCCACATTATGCTTTGTGTCATCCCCTGTTTGCACTTCATGTTTATGCTTTGGACTTTCCAAGTCAGATAGAAGAGCAATGTTGCCTGCAACATGATTCGAACATCTTGAATCTATGTAGAATGAACAAATGATCATCTTCTTTACCTTCTTTGTGGCTTATATTCATAAGAAACAATGAGTCTTCATGTGGTTGATCTTCTGAATAATTGTTGTAGTCCCTTCTATTATAGCTTCTATTGTTATTGTTGAAGTTGTGTCCACCTTTGCCTCTATTGCTGCCATATCCACCTCTTCCACTTCCTTTCTGGGTCTTCCCATTGAACCAGCAATTCTGAGTGGTGTGGTTGGTCTTATCGCATATGGCACAAGGTTGAACATTCTGACCTTTGGCTTTGTCTTGCTTTGGTCCTTTCTTCTTCCCTTTCCACTTGCTCTTGCTTGCAAAGTTGTCTTGGGAAGTTTCTTCTTCATCTTCTTCCTTCTTTTTTCCTTTCTGCTTTTTATCCTTTTTATCTGCATATAGAGCACTAGTTGAATTACCATGATAAGATTTACCTTCCTTTATGCTATTGTTGGCTTCTTGATTGAAGAGTTGTCCAAGAAAGATGTTGAAGTCTAGAGTCTGCACATCCATGATGAGATCATAAGCCGTCATGAAGGATTGCCATTGCTTATCACTTCGAATGCCGTTGAGAATTTGCCTCATGATGACCTCTTCTTCAATCAGCTCTCCAATGGACGCTAACTGATCTGCAACCTCCTTGACCTTGGTAACAAACTCTATCATGGTTTGTTTAGGTGTCTTCTTCATTTGGTTGAACTCGTTCCAAAGATAATTCTTTCTTGCTTTGGTACTAGCAGAAAAGAAAGTCTCGAGGGCATCCCAAGTCTCTTCAGATGTCTTGCATCCTCTAATATGTGGTAATAGAAAGTCAGAGATAGAGTTTAGTATGTACGACCTTGTCCCTTGTGCACCAAAGTGTGAGCTTATCTGTCTCCTCTTGTGTTGGTCCTCCTTTGGATCTTGGAATAGGCATAGCTTCATCACCTGCTACAATTCCATAAAGATTTCTACCTTGCAAATAGGCCTCCATTCTGATTTGCCACGCCGCGTAGTTGTGTCGATCAAGCTTCTCGATCATTGAAGGAAAGCCATCACCCATCTTGATCTAGCTCTGATATCACTGAAAGAACTTGGAGAAGCTTGTAGAAGGTAGAAAAGTGTGTTTCGAAGCGACGAAGTTTGGTCAAGCCAACCGGCACAAGACCATCCCTTGAGCTTATGGAGACTCAAATAGACCTTATAGGCATTAGATAAGTGCAAAGAAACACACTATGTACTTTGGAGCATCAAGGAGAATGAGTCGATACAAAACAGATAGGTTCGCCGGTCGACTAGCTCAAAAAACTTACTATCTATGGAAGAGACAATGAACTTCAAATGCCCATAGCGACCAGCGTGATTACAATTAGAAAAAATCCTTTTATGGTAGTGATACACATAGGGTTGAGTGTATGGAATGCAAAAAATTATAAGGAATAAAAAAAATATGCTATAGGAATGAATGCAACATTCACCGGTGGTACTTCCTATTTTTCAGGAATACGTAGAGATTGACCCCGAGGCAGAAAAACTCAGATTTCTCCCAATGTACTAAACCAAATGCTATGAAAATTTATAGGCATAAACTAGAAACTTATATCTTTCCAATGAGCCATCTTGCACTCAATTTGGAGCTTCGGAGAGAGAGAGCAGAAGCCTCTGCAAGATTACTATTGGTGAAGAAGATGATGTAGAGAATTGAAGGAGCAAGAGAATGATGGTCACAAGTGTATGTATATTGCTTCCATGTATTATACAAGTGATTTCAAGTCTTTATATAGACTCTAGGAGTGTTCCACAACTTCTACAAGTGGAATTTGAATTCAAATGAAGGTGGGAACGGTTGTTGGAGGGAATCAATTCACTTTCCTACAATCTAGGAAAAGTGAAGATCTAGTTTGATCTACTTTTAGGTGATTGATTGCTTGATTGAATGCAACTTCAACCACCACAAATTCGTGGGATTTTGGCTCTATCTTTCTACCTTTACATGTGTAAAGCTCAAGGCTTTTAGAATGGTAAATGAACCATCAAAAATCTCTCAAAAAAATACAATAAATGAGCATAAGAAAAAAGAACTCTTCAACGGATATTCTTTCGACGCGATAGCCTTTGATGTAGATCAAATCCACCTCAAGCATAGTGTAAGCTTGATGTTCCAACATGCATGTATGTTTGTGTGTGTCTGTGGATATGTGTATGTGTGTGTATGTATGCATAAGTGTATGTGTGTATGTATTTATGTATTTATGTATGTATGTATGTATGTATGTATGTATGTATGTGTAAGTGTTATATATGTGTATGGGCATACTATATGTGTGTATATATGTGTATGTATTCGGATTCTTTTTTTCAGTTTGAGATTAAAGTAACAGGAGGTATTGTATGGTGGAAAAAAATAAGAGGAGACTTAACATAACACATGAGACATGGTAGTTTTTTTGTAGACAGCTACATCTTCAAGAGTCATTTCCTCAGTAGAAGGTATACAAATTAATGCTTTATATTTATAATTCTCATGTGTTTTATTAATTTTTTACATCTAATTTATGTATTTCTTTTCTATTTAAATAAACAGGCTACTGCAAAGAAGAGACTTGAGTCAGGCCAAACATCTCACTTAACGCAAATGGGCCATCATGGTTTTGTAGCTACATTTGTAAGTATATGTGTTATTGTAAGTATATTTTTTATTTTAGTTAAAACGCAAGAAACTAATCTTTCGTGTAAAGGATCTCTAGGTTTATCTACATGGATTATATGAAAACTCTAAAATAGTGAGGTATTGTTTGTCATTGGAGTGACCTTGGGAGGCCCATTGGCTTGTAGCTATGTTAGAAAGTGTTCTGTTCTCCCAAAAATGGTATGAGAGAAATTTATGGCATGGAGTTACACTTAGGAGGGGTGCCTAAAATGGTAGGGTACCTGATTTGAGGTAGGAGACTCTATGATGGAAGAAATCAACCACAAAATGAGCGAGGAGTGTACAAGTAGTCAAGACATCAAGTGGATAAATTGATTTCTAAAAGCTACTTTGAGGTAATGTCTTAATCTTTATTGCATCCATTCATCAGAAATGTTGGCACCAAAGCTTAGTCGCACCAGTCAATAACGCTTCCATGTGCTTCCTTGAGACTGTCGGACTCGAGCAATAATGCTTCCTAAACTGTACTTTGGCGGTCTAAGCTGTCGAAGTCGAGCTCTGCTGAAGAGATGTAGGGCCTCGACACTGGAAGTACGACGCCAATAAAGATAATGGGAAGAACACAAGGTCAGGTGGAACTGAACGAGAGCTCTCCCTTGCCGCTTTCATGAACGATAACTGAAGCGAAGCTACGGTCGTAGAACAGATAACTGAAGCGAAGCTGCAGTCGTCTTGGAGTCTTCCTTTCACGACGAAGTGCTTGCGAGTGCTCTTTGCGACGACTGTCAAGCACTCCAGCCGACATCGGCAGGGCAAGAATCACCATGTCATGACGGACCATTGCAACATACTGAAGGCTGACCATTGCGACTGTGCGGGGTGAGCATCACGGCAGGCTCCCGGATGTGGATTGCGATGGTATGCGGGTTAGGCTTAGCATTGCGACGGTGTGGGGATTAGGCATCGAGGGCGCATCATCGTGAAGGTGTGTGGGGTGAGCATCGCGACAAACCACCGGGTGAGCACAGCAGAGCACGAGGAAGACTTTCAAGTCTTAATTGAAGAAGGGGTCGATGCTTGACTTTCGATTAAAGAAGAAGTTTAAAAATTATTATTAATATTAATAAAAAAAAAAGAGAAGAAAGAGCATTAGTCCAAAAACTTCCTGTGGGCCATTTGGATGAGTAGGAATAACCAGGTCTTTGGGCAGGTGAGAAGGAACTTCTCTTCATGTTACTCTTGGCAAGGTTGCCACTAGACTTGTCAATTGTATTACCAAGCCCAGTCTCTCCCCTCAGGAACTTCAATGTATCTTTATTGAACACAAGTACACTAGATGGAAGGCTTTGTTAGCCCAATTGTATTCTCAGCTCAGGTTTGCCATGCTGGCCTCTTTGTAATTATCCTGGTTATGAGGTGCTCCTGCCCCAAACACTGATGTAACTTGCCCTGTTAATTTATATTTTCCTATTTTTTTCAAAAAAAAAAACTTCTCGAGAATGATCGTTTGCTGTGAAGTCTATCATCCTTAGCCGAGTGTCTTTTGTCGGCACCGTGTGGAGTCATGTATCCTTCGTCAGTGTCCATAAAGTCCTTCAATATTTAAATATCTGTCAAAGATTGAATTGATGCCTCATTGCGGAAGCAAGTCTGAAGTTGATGTGCCATCGATTTGGATCATCGCAATGTGACGGTTTGGGCCATCACACCACGACCATCGTGACGTGTTTTGGCCATCGTGTTCTTTGGACCATCGTTGTCGTACTTTGTTGGGCCATCGTGAGTCATCATTGGGGGCTCCCTTTAGCATTTGGCATGATCCTCGAAGGAACTTGTGCTTTGGGGGGCTTTGCGGTGGGTCGAGTGTCTTGGGGGCTTCATGATGGCCTAATACAAGCTGAGGAGCTCCTTGATTTGCGGAAGGTCACCTGTGTTGTCAGGCTTCTCCTTCGCGTCTTCAATTGATTGCTCGATCATCGTGGTCGAGTCCATTCTCTTTCTTTCCTTGTTTTGTTTTGCTTTGATCTAGTTTTTTTGGTGTGGAGCTTGTTTTGTTCTTTTCTCTTGGAGCCTATGTGTGTGGATGTTTTGGTTTCCATTGCCGATGGACATTCGTGAATAATTTTTTGGTGTGTGTGGTGTCAAGTCCCGGCCTCCATGGCCAGATCATTCCCTTCGTTGGTGATTAGCAATGTGGGCCCCCTGGCAGAGGGCGACACCCCCGGTGCCTCCAAGGAGTTGGTTGGTGTTAAGCCTCTGGTTATTTTGCTTAAGAGGGAGGATATTTTGGCGAAGTAGGAAGAATTAAGAAAAACGTGTCTCATCGGTCAATTGTTTGGCCAAAGATTGAGTCCTTACGTCTTTGGTTTCATAAGGAGTGGTTCGAGTGTGGTTTGACTTTGTGCAAATGCCAATTCTTGCCAGAAAACCACATGCTATTGGTCTTTGAGAATGAAGAGATGGTGTTTCAAGCATTGCAAGTTGGAATGTGGCAAGTTTGGAGATATACCTTATGCCTCTTTAAGTGGTTCCCTGACTTTGTTCCAAATAAGTCTAAACCACCTAGCGACCCACTCTGGGTAGATCTCCCTAACTTGCCCTTCTTCCTGTATGGTTTCTTAAGAAAAATTGTTACACTCATAGGTTGGTCGTGAGCCTTGAGATAGGATGTCCAGGGCTTCATTTATAATGGAGAAAAACATTCTTTCAATGCGAGATGGCACCCACAGATTTGCATTGAGATAGATATAAATAAGATTCTCCCTACAATGATTTCCATAGACATCGGTGAATGGAAGCTTGGGAGAAGGAGATCATATACAAGAATCTACCAAATGCATGCTTTCACTGTGTTCAAGGACACAAGATAAAAGAGTGCCCTTGAAACATAACTCATCTAAGAACAAGCAGAACCAAGAAACAACCAATGCTACAAAGAGCCAAATCAGGGCTCAAGATCATGCTCTAAACATTGAGGAAGAAAAAGAAACTCAAGTCTTGGAGGCAAACTCAGAAGGGTTCATGGAAGTTAGATGTAGAAGAGAATGAAGCCTTATGAGAACCAATGAGAGAAACCCCTCTGAAGCAGATCCACTAACAAACAGCTATTGCAACTTAGAGAAGGAGATCAACGAGTTCAATTTCCTAGGGGGAAGAAATCAATATGACATAGACACTAAAGGAAAAACTGTGGAGGATTCCACCATTAAAAAAGCTAACCAAGAGGGTTACAACACTAGTAAAGAGGATGGTTTCACCACTTAGCAATGAAGATAACCAAGACAATGAAAGCTCCATCATCAGATCTACAATTCCCGAGCAGGTTCCAAGTTCATTTTAGAAGAAGACGACTCTCAAAGGGAAACAACTATTGGAGAGTCCATGGAAGAGCCCTCTTAAGGGCAAAATCCTCTGTCCGAACCCCTCCACTTCGAAGAAAAAGGATGAAGAGAAAAACAGAGGTAAAGGGAAAAAGCCCCTCCCCGCAAAGAAATTAACCTTCGATAATGATCTTCATATGGCTTAATGTCAGGGGATTGTCTGATCCCTCAAGAGTGGCTATTATTGGCCAATGGTTTTGGGATGATAGCTTGAACTAGAACTTGATCTGTATTCAAGAGACCAAAATTGAGGTAGATGACGTATAGAAAAGACTAAAACATATTTCTTTGACACATGTCTTGATCTCCACTACTCACCCTAGGGGTGTTGGCAGTGCAGCTATCGGAATTAACAACATTATTGGAATTAACAAATTTTTTTTTGATAGACTCCTCAACACCCTCGAGGATCAAAATCATCGCTGAATTGTTGCTTCCTTCAGGGACCCCTTCATTGCACCATTGTCTCCATGTATGCTCCCAATTGGGAGTTGGAAAGGATTGCCACCTCGGCCTCTTTGGTCTCTCTTTCCCACAACATTGTGCTTTGTGGGGATTTCAACATGGTGGAGGATCCTTCTGATAGATGGGGAAATAGAGGGAGAACTATAGATGGCCAAGAGAAAAATGTATGGGATAAAATCAAACTCCGCATTGATCTTATGGAGATTAAAGATAAGACTAGTTTCTCTTGTTCAAACCTCCAATCTAGGAACGATTTGAGAAAAGTGAGACTTGATAGAAGCTACATTACGTAGAGCATAATCCTTAATTGGGGCCAACCCTCCCTCTCCCAACTCACTTACCTTACCGTCTTGAATCACTACCCAATTATTCCTCACCTTCAAGGTGTTCACCAAACTAAAGAAAACGTCATGGTATCATGCTAACTCAACATCTTTCTCTTTCCCCTCCGTCCAACAAGAGATTACCGAGACTTGGAAATTGGCCTTTTCCAACCTCTCATCGCCGGCCAAAATTTGGAGGATCACGGTTATGAAGACTTGTCATATCCTGGACACGACCCAGAAGGCTCTGTAAAATGTATGTCGCATGCGAAGAGAAAATCTCTATCAGAGACTTAGGCATCTTGAGGAGGAAGTGAACAAAGGCAAATCTCAATAACATATAAAGCTATAGAAAATCAGAGGCATGTTGAGATACGAGGAGGAAATTAAAAAGAAAAATCTACATATATACTTTGAAGAGTGGTGGGATGGTAAGGTTGAGAAACCTACTAAAGAGATGTGTAGCCTTTAAAGGAAACAATCTAATGATGCTCTCCCCTTCTTGATGGACATCAATGGGGTCAAATGCAAGAGGAAAGAAGAAAATAGCTCAGTGATTGTCAACCACTTTTCCCAACTCCTCAGGGTTTTGATGCCTCTTTCTCCCCATAGACGTGATTGCATCACAACCATTTCAAGAGTTAAGTCAACAAGAATCCCACATAATTTGAAGACTCGTCAGGAAGTTCCCATTTTCAGATACTGAGAATCTTGAAGTTACTGATTCACTTCCTAATGGGAAAATCTTGGGCCTTGACAGTCTCACCAATGAGCTTTTCAAGACCTTCAGACAGGTGGTAGCCACTCCACTATGCTTCGTGTGCAAGAGGCATTGTCTTTCGGTGCAATGCCTGAATGTCTAAACAAAGGTGTCATCAAGCTTTCCACAAAAAAGGAAACAAAAACAAGATTCAAAATTGGTGCCCGAATATGATGCTACAAACAGGGTATGAGATCCTTGCTGAAGTCACTGCTAACAAAATTTCTTGCCACCTACAAAGTTGGTTAAGTGAGGACCGAACAGGCTTCATCAAGGGTAGATCCATCCTAGAAGCTATTATTGGTATTTGGGAAGGTCTGGACTTCGTTGAAGAGTTTGCTCAAGATGTTATTTTCCTTAAGATTTACTTCGACAAAGCTTACGATAGGCTTGAATGGGACTTCATTCTACAATCTCTTAGACCTGGGCTGTAGTCAGAAGTTCACTAAGTTGATTTCTACCCTGTTGGAAAATGCATTGACATAGATAAATACGAATGGCTAGTTGTCAAAGGCTATCAGATTAAAACACTCTATCAGATAAGGATGCCCTTTGGCCCGTTTGCTTTTTGCTATTGCTACAAAGGGGTTGAGCTGCCTTGTGAAGAATAATATGGACTTAGGTCATATTAAAGGTCTCATGCTTCCTTTGAGTCAAGGCCAGATGATCATGAGACTCTTTATGGATGACACGAATGCCTTTGTACATAGCGATATGACCAGCATTGATACCTTTTGAGGATGCTTGGACACATTCTATGTGGCATCACGATCCAAAATAAACCACTCCAAAACCGTCTTCAGAGCCATTATCGGACTTCCACCCCAATTTCTTGTGGACCATGGCTATCAGATGATCCCTAGGGGACAAATCTTTTGCCTATTAGGTTTTCTAGTGGGATTTGGCATTTCGATGAACCAACGATGGAATTGGGTCCTCTCTAAGCTCGACAACAAACTGGCCTATTGGAAAGATATGTAGATCAACCTCATAGGGTGTGCCATGGTAACTAATACGTTCCTTATCTCATCAACTATTTGCTTTCTCTTATGTTGGAGACCAAAGGATCAAGAGATTATCAGATTGGAAAGCATCTATAGAAACTTTCTTTGGACAAGACACCCCAATAGAAGAGGTGTCCCCAAAAATAAATGGACGACTTGTATTAGCCAAAGGGTCTAGGCATTTTGGACATCCAAGGCATGGAAAATAAGTTGGCAGGACTCCCAGGTTGGAAGTACCTAGGCCCTTAGCTCACCAAGTTCATTTGATTGCCCACTACATGCCACTTACTACAAGGCAGATATTGTATAAGTTTTACTCATCATGAATTTTGACTAGAATTTTTTCTATTTTTTCTTTTCTCTTCTTTTCCTTTATCTTTATATTTGGTAAATTTATCCAAGCATAGATCATGTGAAAATGAGCGTGTACATTTATCTTCAACACTCCCCCTCAAGCTCATTTGGGAGTTATCTTCAACCATGTCTTGGAAATTTATCACATCTTTGAATCCTTTGAGATTAGAAGCATCCAAGAACTTTGTAAATATATCTACAACCTGCTCTTTGGTTCTAACGAACTTTATCTCCACATCTTTGCTCAATACCTTCTCCCTTACATAATGGTAGTGGACCTCTATGTGCTTGCTCCTTGCATGAAACATAGGATTACTTGCCAAGTAGATACTTGACATGTTATCACCGTATATAGGGATGGTTCCAACTTGCACTTCAAGATTAGCCAAAAGATTTTTAATCCACATTGCTTCACATGTGGCAAATGCTAATCCTCTATATTCGGCCTCCATGGATGAAAGTGCAACAGTAGGTTATTTCTTTGGGCTCCATGTGATAGGTTTGCCTCCTATCATGAACACATAACCTGAGCTTGATCTCCTATCTTCCTTTGAACTTGCTCAATTAGCATCGCTAAAGCCTTTGACCTAAAATTCTTCACCAAACTTGTAAAATAAAGCATGATTAACTATATGCTTTATGTATCTCAATACTCTCTTGGCTACATTTAAATGTTGGGGCTTGCATAAACTAAGAAAGTACGCCAACAACATAAGATAAAATAGGTCTTGTAATGTTTGCATAGATTAATGATCCTACAATGCTTCTGTATGTCGTTACATCTTCCAATATATCTCCATCATTTGAGCAAATCTTTGTATTTGTGTCCATGGTTTGAGTGATTGGTTTGCATTCACTCATTCCGAATCTGAAAAGAACATCCAACAAGTACTTCCTTTGCATCAAGTAGATGCCACTTTTTCCATAAACAACTTCAATTCCTAAAAAATATCTCAGCTCTCCAAGATTTGAAATTTTCAACTCCTTACGAAGGTTCCTTTTGATATCTCTAATCCCTGTAACATCATTTCCTGTTATGATGAGGTCATGGATGTATATGCAAATATATACCTCTCTATTTTCTTCCTTCTTCATGTACAATGAAGGATTTGCACTACTTGGGTTGTATCCACACTTAGTTAGATATTCTACCAATCTCTGATTCCATGCTCTTGGTGTTTGATTCAAGCCATAAAGTGCCTTTTTCAACCTGCAAAAAAATTCTGGATGGTTTTCATCTTCAAATCCAATCGGTTGACTCATGTATACCTCTTCTTGTAGTTCTCCATTGAGAAAAGCATTTTTGATGTCGAGTTGATATAATGGCCATCTCCTTGAAGATGGCCATCTCCTTGAAGCACCAATTGCTATTAATGTTCTGATTGTTCACATCTTTGCAACAATGCTGAAAACTTCATCATAATCTATGCCTTATGTTTGTTTAAATCCTTTGGCAACTAATCTAGCTTTACATCAGCATTCCTCTTTACTTTAAACACTCATTTGTTTGGAACAATCTTCATACCTTCTTTCTTTCACACTAGCTCCCATGTGTGATTATCTTTGAGAGCTTTGATCTCCTCTTTCTTAGCTTGCTTCCATTCCTTTTGTGTGCAAGCTTCTTCATATGTCTCAGGATCTTTGTCTTTGTTAATCTACATCATGTATGCAAAATGTTTTGCCATGAAACTATCATAACTCAACCTTTGAGTTGGATACCTTGTCCTTGAAGATCTTCTTTCATTTCCTTTAGAAAGTTGCTTCTTTAATCTATTGAGCATTACCTTTCGAGTGATTACCTCTTCATATTCTTCTTCACTTGCATTTATCTCACTGTTTGGAGTAGCACTTGCTTCTTGGGCTCTACTATGAGTTGAATTTGGAGACAAAGAATGACTCCCCCTCCATGCTGAACATTCTTCATTTGATGTAGATGCCTCTAGATCTGAAACCGTTGTGCTTGATTGTTGAACTTCTCTTTGATTTGTTCCTGCATAATCATCACAATCTTCTTCAAGAATCTTTTCCTTTCCTTTATCTTCATACCATGGTCTTAGTTCATCAAAGACGACATCTCGTCAGACTCTTCCTTCCTTTGTTCTAGGGTTGTAACACTTATATCCTTTTTGCTCCGTCGAGTAGCCAATGAACATGCATTTTTCTAACATTGGTTCCATCTTCGTTCTAACTTCTTGTGGAATGTGAACAAAGCAAACACATCCAAACACTTTGAGGTGTGTAAGATCAAGTTTCTTACCAGAATATACCTCCTCTGGAGATAAGTGATGTATTCCCGATGTTGTGCACCTATTCATCAAGTAAATGGCGGTTTTGGTAGCTTCATCCCAATAGTACAATGGTACCTTCATCTCGTTGAGCATGCATCTTGCAATTTCAGCAAGTTGCCTTTTTTTCCTCTTAGCTACTCCATTTTGTTGTGGTGTATCCGCAAAGCTTTGGGCTTACTTCCTTTTGTGGATTGATTCCACATATCTTGGAACTTCCTTATACATGAGCGCTAGCTCCTTGTTCACCGCATCACTCACAAGGTGGATTTGTTGATATATTTAGGTAGTGATGTGTGTGAACAGACTAGGACCCCTGGGACACTTTTTCCCTATTTAGGAGGTTTTTTCCCATGGCTTGTATATATGCCTATAGCCCTAATCTTTCAAACTTATCTTTATACATTCTAGTGGTAATACATTCAGTATTGTGTGTTGTGCTCCAAGCTTCTTCTTCCTCCTTGTGTTGTTCGTGTGCTTCTGCAGACCTCAAACTCGAACAGGGGTTATCAACCTCCTTTGTAAAACCCTTTAAATTTGTATGCTCTTCGTGTGCTTTGTGAGATTTTGGGGGTCCCATGGGTGCTAGACCCATTCACTTGTAGAGTTGTTTATTTTAATTAAAGTCTGGGAGAGTAGGGTATTGTCGAGCTCCCTTTTATATAAAAAAAAATGTCTTAATCTTCTTCACCTTATATACATGTCATTGAGAGCGTAGAGCATCAGAATAAGCATCAAAGCCACCATGTCATGGACAAGTCCAACTATCAAACATGGAAATTTAGAATTTCCAACTTCCTCATGGAGGTACTTGTACTAGTACTCCCATGAATTGTTTAGATGTCTCGAACTGCAACGTCTTCAAAAGATGCATGGAAGCTAAGTTTAAACTAAATCCCAACAAGTGTCACTTTCTAGTGATAGAGGGTACTCTTCTTGGACATGTAGTTCCTGCTAAAGGTATGACCCTTGACCCAGAAAAGATCAAAGGTATATTCAAGTTACCCAAGACAAAGAAACCAAAGGAACTATAGAGCTTTTTAAGACACTTCATATCATACAAGGTTTATCAAAATGTATGCAATTGGACACTTGTTAGGATTATGGGGAAAAATGTTTCATTTAAGTGGTAAGAATAAGACAAAATGATTATCGAATTCTCAAATCAAAGCTTATGGAAGCACCCATCTTAGTTACCCCAAATTGGTCCAAAGACTTCCATGTACATGCAAATGCCTATGCAATTGGAGTAGTCCTTAAGCAACATAATGAGGAGTACAAATTGCACATACCTACCCAATATGCAAGTTAGGTATTGACCAAGACTGAGAAAAAATACGATACGACTTAGAGAGAAGGTTTGGCTATGTTGTTCATGGTGTATCAATTTCATAATTACTTTCTTAAATTTATGTTTTTTTATCAAAAATCGCTTAAGTATTTATTAAATAAGTGAGAAGCAACAACTAGAGTTTAGAGATGGCTCCTATTGTTTTAGGAATTTGATTTAGCCATACTTCACAGTCCAAGTAAGGAAAATGTCATGGTTGTTTATGTTTCGAGAGTTAGCCTGGAGAAGCAAGACATTGTATTTCATGACGAGTTCTCACATGCCAAATTATTCATTGTATGCACTCGAGGATGGTATGAAGATATTTAAGAATTACTCACAACATGAAAGGATCCTCAAAAGCTAAATCTATGTGGAGAAAGATATTGTTACTGAACCATAGGCCCTATACCATTATTGATGGAAAACTATATAGGTATGGAAAGGATATTACCTTTAGGAAGTGCATAGAGGAAGTAGAGGCATTAAAAATCCTTAAGAATACACAGGAAGGTCAAGGTGGTTTGCACCTCCTAGCCACATTATGAGTCAAAGGATTCTAGATGATAACCACTTGCCCCAAAAGCCTCCTCAACGATGGCTTTTGGGGCAAGTGGTTAGCGCATCATACTCCTAGCTGGTAGGTCGTGAGTTCAAATCCCACAATTGGTATCATAGCTAAGGAAGTAGACTTGGGCAAGGTGGATGGAGGGCGCGCGTCGATTTCAAAGGTAAGTTTAACAAAGATTTGAGTGTATCTCCCAATCTGTAGGTCGGATTTCGACGTGTAATATACCGTTGGAAAGCTCTGGGAACAAGCATTCCAATGGAGATACTAGATTGGGGATCCAAGATATCTAGCATGGGTGAGAACCAGATTCAAGAGACCGAGGTTGAGAGCAAGGCAAGTCCATAGGCTAGTTGCCAAGAAGCGGAAAGGCAAGGTTGCATATACCAAGGTTGAGAGCAAGGCAAGTTCGTAGGCAAGTGGCCAAGCAACGGAAAGGCAAGCCTCAAGACACCAAGGTTGATAGCAAGGCAAGTCTGTAGGTAAAGTAGCCAAGAAGCGAAAAGGCAAGGCTCAAGAGACCAAGGTTGAGGACAAGATGGTTCAAGAGACTGTGCGAGGGTGAGGACATCAATCCAAGGGGAGAGCAAGGATTGATCATTGAGGACAATGATCTCTAGAAGGGGAAGAGAGTGTTAGAATCAAGATATAACCGGAAGGAGATGGTTGAACCACACCCTAAGAGGGAGGATTAGGAAGTAATCCTCAACCATGGCTTTTGGGGCAAATGGTTAGCCCATCATACTCCTAGCTGGTAGGTCGTGAGTTCAAATCCCACAATAGATGCACAATAGAAACTACAAGAATGTGTTTCATATCAAAGATGTCCGAGCAATCAAAGGCAACATCCCTTAGTTGTAAGCATCTCATTGCAAACCCTTTGAGAAACGAGGTTTGGATTTCATAGGACCCATTTATCTTGGATTTTTTCCTAGGAAGGATAAGTATTTGTTGGTCACAAATGACTTTGCCACCAAGTGGGCCGAAGCCATTGCTTCACCTGATTGTACTACCCAAACTGTCATTGATTTTTTGTATGCAAACATCTTTTGTAGATATGGGTGTCTATTAGAAATTTCTATCGACTAGGGGAGAAGTTTGTTAACAAATTGTTGTAGGAAATTTTTAGTAGATATAGGATTCTTCATCACACTTCATGTGCTTACTATCAAAGAGAAAATGACACGCAGAGTCAGGAAACAAAGTATTCATAGCCCTGCTTAAAAAGGAATGCAGTCTAACCTATGACTTGGGGTACTACGTATTTAGGAACTTATGGGCCTACAAGTTGGGGTGCAAGGAAGCCATATATTAACCCAGATTTCAATTGGTGTATGGTGTAACTTCAATTGAACCTTTTTAGTTTCTACATGGATCTCCTAGGATAGAGGCTATAGCACCAAAGAATGCTCATTTTCTTTCTACTAGAATATCATTAGTAAACTGGTTAGAGGAAATTAGAATGGAGGCTAATGGGCAATCACACATAACACAAGAAAAGGGAACGAAAATTCATGATAGACATTTGTGGCACAACAAACTACATGGTGGGATGTTGGTCCTTCTACATAGACCACAATTGCAGACACAACTTTAAGGCAAATGGCTCCCCCATTGGGAAGACCCATATAGAATCAAAGGACTACTTAATTGGGATGCAATACACCTTGAGACCTTATTAGAAGAGGTGGTGCCACTAGCCAATGTTTCTAGGGTTAAGACCTACTTCCCACCAAGAAAGTAAAGTGTCTTTGCTTTCTCGCCATTTTGCTCACCATGCAAGGTGATGAATAGTTTTTGGAATAAAAAGCTGATCTTCGTGGCTCATTTTTGGGTGTTTATTGATTTTTGAATGCCAATCCATAGTTCAACTTAAGAGGGTGCTGCTATTTTTTTTAGTTTTTTGATAGTTTTTTAAAATTTCTCTAAGTTTTTTTTTTAGTTTTTTCCTCGATTTTCTACACTTTTTTGGGGGGATTTTTATATAGAGCATGTAGGTTCTCAAATGTTTTGGAAGGAAAAGACCTATGCCACTCATGAGATTTTTTAGGATTTTTTAAAGCATTTTCTTTGATATCTTTTGTGTTTTTATATGGTTTTTAGTATTTTCAATTATTAATTGAAAATAAACCCCCCTTTTTTCCTTTAAGAAAAACCCCTTGGGACCCACTCACTAACCCTTTATGCTTGGCCCTTTGATCTCTCTCTCTCTCTCACTCTCTCTCTCTCTATCTCTCTCTCTCTCCCCCCCCTTCTACCCCCTTCTGCCCCCCCCAAAAAAAAAGAATTATAGTCAATTTTATAGCAAGGTATTTTGATTTTATTTTTTCATTTTTAATTTCTTGCTTATCCCCCACCCACATGCATACAACTTTTGGGCTTGTGTGTTTATTCTTCTCTACTTTTCCTTTACAAACGCTCAAGCCCCTTTCCTCTAAATAATCCCCCAACAAATGTGTTTTGTCCCACATGGAAGAGAAATACATCGTTGAAGATGGTTTGTAACCCATCTATAGCATAGTTTTTGTAACCCATCTATAGCATAGTTAGCGGCCTCCAATTGTCAATATCGTTTTTTGCTCCCTCTCTTACAAATAAGCTTGACCACCCTAACATTGAGGAATCTGGGAACTACGCCATACTTGATGGCCTCAAACCAAATCAAGTTGAGAGAACCCACAAGGGTACCTTTGAAGGATTTGAAGAACTCATTGAGAAGCCCCTCGAGCCCAAGGTGCTTCCCTTTAGGGAGAGCATCATCTTAGATATAACTTGAAAAATATGGGCCATAAATTCTCTCCACCAAGTTAATATAGTGAAAGAGAATCGAGGAGTCTCCTTTAATTGGTTCACAATGAACTTCAAGGAAATCTTTTGTTTATTTTTTTCTTTGAAAGGTTTATTATCCTTCCTAGCATACGCAAGTCCTTTAAAGGTTTGAAAAGTTGAATCTTTTTCAATTTGATTTCATCTTCAAGTCTTCACTTGCTTCTGATTTTGTTGAGGCTTGATTGTAGATTTGTCTTTCCATTCTTGACTTCCATTTTTATCTTGGTGATCGTTTTGAAGAGTTTCTTTGTTCTTTCTTTATTTCTAAAGAGTCACTTGGGTTCTAAAATTAGTACCAAAAACCCATCTGTTCTTGATCATTTTGTCCATAAGATGGATGTTTCGAATCCCATTCATGACTTTGGCCCAAAGAATAATCACTCTGGGAATCCCATTCGTAATTTGTGTCAACACTCTGGGAATCTTTAATTGGTGCAATAAGCACTATTTCCCTTTTTGGTTACTCTTCCATCATATACCTTTTTTGCACAACTTGGTTTGGGTGTGGACGTTGTTTTCCTAGCACAGATTGTAATAAGCACTATTTCCCTTTTTGGTTACTCTTCCATCATATACCTTTTTTGCACAGCTTGGTTTGGGGTGTGGAGATTGTGCAGGAGGTGCCACATAATGATTTTTCCTTTACCTTAGAGAAATTTTGGTAATATCTTTGTGCATATTGATTATAATAAGGAGGCCCTTGTTGGTATTGAGTTTGATTCTATTGATATGGTGTCTAGCTTTGATAAGTATAAGGCTTTTGATTATTCGACTACTCCCTCACCAACTTCCTATTATTCAATGTTTGTTTTTATTTTGTATGGCCTATAGACTTGTTCATCTCAGTGAAAAATATTAGTAGAGTGGTCACCCCCACAATTATGTCAATGTCTACTAGGTGGTGGCCCCGCTTAAATTTTGTCAACTGCATATGGGAGATTCAATTTCTTTGCTAATTTTTTTGCCAAGTCATCTAAAGAGGAATCTGATTCAATACTAGTAGAGTCTCCTTAGCGATCTATATGTTATCTTTCAAGTCAATAGTATAAAAACTAACTAGCACATTTTGGTGTTAGTTAATCCATAAATATATATGCCTATCAACTTCTCCTTGGAGGGTAACTCACGAGGTGTACACCTACAAATGGATCTCTTAAATCATTGCACTATGATTGTTTGAAAAAGTGTCGTGTATAATCCTTCTTCTGAAAAAGTATCCTCATTCATAAGACCATATAGATTAAGAAAATTATCAATTTTGAGTAGTTGGAATCATGCCAAAGTAGACCCTTTCAGGGATCCCAAAGGTCTTCTATTGAGTGAAGAATCCATAAAAAAATTGTTTAAATTTAGTGACATGGTCATGGGGATGCCCATGACCCTCATAGGACTTCCTCGTACAATTAGCAACTTGATAAGGCTGAAGAATCTTCCTAATTATAGTCTTTTGATTATCATTTGTCACTTAGGGGATCATGCCTATGCATTTCCTATCTTGAAACACCTCCTTTTTTCTGCATAACGATCTTTAAATTAAAAACAAGGGAAGAAATACAAGAAGATTAGGGAGAATCACAAAGAAGGTTGATAACATTTTTGTTCCCTTCGTGGGGGGCCACTTACGTTTTGAGCTATTTTTTTCTAAAATGACCACATTATGGTGTCTAAAGGGAGGAGACTTCTTATGATCATGGATCCTTCTACCTAAACAATGTAGGGATTCTCAATAGACCATTCTTTTTGTTGATTTCCAAAGTTGAGGGCACACCTTTCCTACTAGAGCTTCCAAAGATCTTTGCCCCTAATATGATCCCACAACATGGAAGAACACTTGATCCCTCCCCCAAGAAGATCTTGCTTAAAGTTAACTTGATTAGGAAGAAAAAGGAGCTTGCCAATGCATTTCCAAAGCTAAACGCTCCTAGGACAAGAGAAGAAAATGTGCCTATTGACTTTCACATTGGTCCATATTCCCCTATTTAGAATCCACCACATTAACACTACTTTCTTGTTTTTTATAAGTGGGTTCCATAATTCCTTAAACTTGAATTTGCATATGATCCACATGTCCTTCACACACCATTAAGAGATTCATGAAATTTCAGATTTCTTCAAGGCCAAAAGACATCCCAAGCATTGATTATGTGCCTTAAGGAAAAAAAAATCTTCAAAGTCAACTCAATGAGTTGGATCGATGTCCTCAAACCAAATCTGATTCCTTCTATATTGGTGACATAAGTTCTTCCACATACAAAGTGCTTTATTCCAAAGTCTTTTAGCTCTATGGAGGTTTGCATGCTCCATTCCCAAGATACTCTTGATAGGGAACCAAATAGATGCTTATTTTTGTCCCTTGAGGAAGTAAATATCAAGCAAAAAGACCATTCAGGCAGGCAGGCCATTTTCTAAGGCAGGTGAAGTGGATGACTTTTGCGGTTGAGCAAGGTGTGAAGCAATCACTTCTTGACCTTATTACCTCACTGAGCAAGCTTTAGGCCCTTAAAAGAATAGACATACAAAGCAAATGGCCTAAGAGAGTGACAACCAAGAGCTACCTTTCAATTTAAGTAGGTCTACCAAGAGATAGAGGCAACCCACAATTTCCCTCGATCGGCAGTCATCCATGCATACTAAAGAAAATCGCCATGCTCTGGTAGGTAACCATTTAAGGGAGTTTTAGAACAAGTAAACACATAATTTGAAGTAAAGGTGTAGAGGAAGTACATTGAAGTGGTTAAATTCACTCCCACCAGAATAAGCTATAAGCTAGGTCGAGATCATGACTTCCCTATTGAAGTTGTTATAGAGAGCTCATTGGGCTAGAGCTAGAGGAATCACCCCCTAAGAGAAATCATTCCAATTAGCATGTGAGTATTTGGAAGAAATTAAGTCGATTTGGTTACATAATAATTCATGAATATACAAGATTTATTGTGTTGGAAAAGCTAAGAAGGAGTGAAACAAAGACCCAACGCCATATGGAGGGCTAGAAGGGGTCCACCAAAATTTTCAATCAAGTTGAGGAATGCATGCCAGATCTCTTGGGAAGCAGCCAAGCAAATAAGAAGTCTTCAAAGAATAGCGTGTGGTTCAAGAGGCAACCACTATCATATAAGCCTACATTTTAACCATTTTATATATTTTTTGATAATATTTAAAATGGTTTTAGTAAAAAACACTCCAATTTTGTAAAGGATAAGTGGTCATTGAGTCTCAAGAGTGATTCCCCATTCTCTGGGAAATTTTCCAATATTCTTAGACTCTTTTTGGTCATTTATGAAACCATAGGACCAATGTTTAAGTTTTTTCTAAAGCTCATGTGAGAAGGGTCAAAACTTTTAGTATAAAAGTGAAAAATCCTAATTTGAAAGGAATCTTCAGTCAATTGAGTAGAATTGTGTGCATGTCTCTATTGGGCTCTTCTCTTCCATCTCTCTCTCTTCATTTGGAGCTTCCATGGTGTGCCTAAGTTGTCCTAACCCCATACCCAGCCAAGATAAGTGATTTTATGCATGCTTGTCATGTTTTTAAGTGCATGTATGTGGGATGACCTTCTTCTTGAGCACGTGTGCACACTACATGGCTTGTTGATGCAAGTTCCATGCACTCAAATGGGTAAACATGCTTGGATTGAAAAGCAAAATTTGATCTCGCCATTTGATGTCGGTTTAGGCTTCCACCTAACATGTCTACAACAACATTGGGCACCTTTGTGAGGGATGTGTTGCTGTTTAAAGTCTCCATTGAAGATTGAAGTTTGGGAGAGGTGGTAAAATAGCTTTGTTGGAATTTTTTATTTGTTCTATTGATTATGTGAATTTTTTTTATATAATTTTCATCTTCATTTGCATGTGTTGCTTTTTGTAAGATTCGTGGGGTTACAGTAGTTAAGACTTGTGTACATACTTTCTCCACAATCATCTCCAAAACTAGGTCTTTTTGTAGCTTGTTTTAGTTATGTTGATATATTTTGGTATTGATGTGTGAACACACTTTAGACGTTGGGGTAATTTTTTCTCTCTTAAGGAGTTTTTTCCCCCTTGGCTTGTCCATACACCTATAGCCCTAACATATATTTTGTACATTCACTTGATAATACATTTTGTATTGTGGTGTGCTCCAAGATTCTTCTTCTTCCTTGTGATGTTCATGTGATTTTGCAAACCTCGAATCCAACAATTGGTATCAAAGGAGGTCACCACTTCATCTAGGGCTTCATCAAAACCCCTCTTATCAAAGTCTCAAAATCACATTTGAATATTGTTGAGCATACTCGATGTGATTAGGATTTCAAAGTATCTTTCCTATGTGGCATGAAAATTATGATTTGACCTTGTTTTGGCTTTTGAATGAACTATTGCAACATTTTTTTGGGAATTTTGTCATTTTGTGTCAAACATATATACAAGTTTCTTTTGTGTCAAACATATATACAAGTTTCATTTTGCTAGTACAAGCACCTCAAAGTTTGCTAAAAAATTAGTAGGTCTCGGCAAGGTGTTTCTGTTCAACTTTTTGACATACAATCATTTTTCTACATCATGGTATTTATTCAGTTTCCATGGTTGAAAGCAATTATGTATATTGCATGTTGGTTGTTGGATGGTATTAATTACCCATTGTGGGCATGTATGATGCATCATGTATTGCTAGAAAAAGGGCTATGGAATATTGTGCAGGGTGTAATAAACTTGCAAATATAGTTATTGAAGGTTATGAAGATGGTGTTGAAGATGATGATCTTCAATTTTCTTGGTCGTGTTGTAATTCGTACTACACCTACTATAGAGAAACGTTTTTGGGATGGTAGAGATGCTCATGCACATGCATTAATAACTTGGTCTATGAAATGTGCCATTCCCACATGCGATAAAATTTACGTGCTAAACAAGTTAATATAGTGCAAGGTCATCATTCTTTCTATAATCGAGTGAAGAGAGCAACTCACGGTGGCTCCTCCTACCTCTGCCCTCTATGGGATATCCTTCATGGCCATCTACGCATTGAGCAGGAGGAGGTTTATTGGCATGGGGTCATATGATCCTCTTTTTCTCTGCCAAGAGAGAATAATTGGAACCCAATATTCAATCTCATGGGTAATTATGGCTTTAAACGGGGACCTGCTCACAAATGATTGCATCTAGCAAAGTTTATACACAAGTTGGCTCATGATACCACTGTTATAAAACTACTACTAATCCTACAAGAGGGACTAACCTAAGCTAACATGAATCTAAGCAAACCCACAAGGGGTGAATGATTGCATCTAGTAGAGTTTATACGCAAGTTGGATCATGATACCACTGCTTAAAACTACTACTAATCCTATAAGAGGGACTAACCTAAACTAACAAGAATCTAAGCAAATGCACAAGCAGCGAGATATGCATGTGTGAGAGATACATGGATCCACCCAACCAACTCCACCCGTATATATACCTCAAGGCCAAGGGTGGAAATGTGAGGAGATCTTGCCAAGTGTCCCCTCCACATGGATGCTAATCCATGGCCTTCTAACCTTGGAAATCACATGGAATCACATGGTTGTCACATGGATCCTAAAAGTATTTCTCCCAAGCTTGTACCTACAAAATCTCAAGGCTTGAGAGGCCTCCCTAAGGGTCAAATACCATACCCTTAGGAAATATCAATTCTAAGGATCAAAACCCTTCAATTGGGAGTAAATAAATCCAAACAGTTCAAGGGTTCAAACCATAGTCTTGGAGACACTTTCCCAAGGATTTCTCAATAAACTCCAAGGTTCTCCAAGTGGCTTTAGACCCTCAAAGCCCATGTCTTTTGCCACTTTGACCCATAGTTATACAACATTGTCCCACTATCAAAGTACCAAACATCTGAGCCTACTACAAACTTACACTACTCGTGAGTAGATCGGTCATAAATGCAAACAATATTGAATGTCCTTTCTTCATTCCAAGTAAGATTAGCGGACTCTATTTTAGGTGTAGAGGCCTATACAGCAACCGTTCTAGCCTCTTTCTTCTTTGCCTCTTTTGCAGCTAATTTTGGATAAGTCTTTATGACATGATAATTTCCCTTATAATATTTGCAAAATTGTTTCTAATTTTTTGTTTTCTTCTCATATCTATCTTTGCACCATTACCATATTTTTGCTTACTAGTAGATGAGCTCCATTTACTTTATCCCATCTGACTAGCTAGGAAAGCTTGATCTGCAAGATGCATGATTGACATGTTCTATGTGGAGTGATCTTCTTGCAAGAAAACAATGACGAACTCCTCAAATGTTAAGGCACTTGGATTGCCTTCCGTCATTAATCAAAGAGTACAACCAAAACTTTGATATAAATCTGGAATACCATTAAGAATGGTCTATACAAGTGAACTAGTTGGTAAGACTTCACTAGCAAAAAACAACTACTCCTTCAAATCTTTGATCTTTTTCAAAAAACTATCCATGGAGTCTCCTTCATTCATATGCTCTGATGGAGAATGTTAATCTCCAAAAGAACAAGTTGTACTTGAACTTAGAACTCCTCTATATCAAGAACAACTTCAGACTCCACTTAATTTTAGAAAACAATCACCAAATTATCAGAATTTTGGCTAACTGTTGAAAACTGAAATTTCCTAAAAAGTCTTCTGCAGATTAATCACTCATTGACTAATCAATTCTGTAAAGTTTTTAATAAAACTTTGCACAATGCTTTGCCTTAAGGTTGCGCAACTTTTCCAAGTTAAATTTCTCAAAATGATTGAGTACACATTGAGAAATGTGTGAAACACTTTACCTATGTCTGAAACAGCTTCTTTGCAATGGCGACTTCGACACCTGTAATTTCTTAACACTGGTTCTCCCAAAGTAAATCCCGTTTGATCAAGATGTTTTAGCCATAGATGGCTTACCTTCCAACTTAGATTTTGAGCCCTCACTTGTGTAAAACTTTACACTGTGGACTGAGTAATGATCATTTCTCTGATCATGAAATCTGCGCCAGTTTTGACGACTCTCAGAACATCTTCACATATGAATGTTCCTAGACTAAATTCTCTCGACCTGATTGCAATTAGCCTCTCAAATTCTAGCCATAGATAGATTAGCTATGGACTTAGATACGTGCAAAAGGATTTCTCAAAAGATTAAACACAAAAGGAGAATGGGAGAGAAGATCGACGCGCCATATCTGAAATTTTCACTTATCTATTTTCTTCATACATCTGATGGATGATTTGTACAATGTACATCAACTAACTTCTCTCAACTTACTTCTCTATCTCTCCTCGTCACTACAAACATATACTTATATATATATACAAGTCCTAACTCGTAATTACTTCAAGTATATTGAAGTATCTTATAGAACTAATGTACATTTGATCAAAGAACTTTACTGTCTGATTCTTTCCTTCAATTCATGACATTGATCTTCAATCTTCTCTTCATGTCTTTACTTCTAACCTTTGTATAATCACAATTTGTTGATTGTCTTGCTCCAACAGCTCCCCCTCAATCATCAATTGTGATTGTCTGCATCCTTTTTACTCCTGCCATGTCTTTGAACTTCTGTAACTTTGGTCCATCTAAGCTTTTTGTCATCATATCTGCAAGTTGATCTTTTGTAGGAGTGTGTATGACTTCAATCTCCTTATCAATGACCTTCTCTCTCTCAGAAAATGATATTGTATTTCAATATGCTTAGTTCTAGCATGAAACACAGGATTAGCTGCCAAGTATAGAGAACTCATATTGTCTCCACAAATAATAGGAATACTCTGAACAACATCAAAACTCTTCATAAGTGTCTTTAGCCATATTGCCTCCTTTGCAGCTTCCACCATACCTTTGTATTCTGCTTCTGTAGATGACAAAGCAATTGTATGTTGCTTCTTAGAACACCATGAAATCAATTTGTCTCCTACATAGCACAAATATCCATGGGTTGATCTTCTATCATCCACATTACCTGCCCAATCTGCATCACTATATATCTTCACTCTTGTATCAGAAGTAAATCCATAGTACAGCCCTTCTCTGAGTGTACCCTTGATGTACCTAAGTACTCTTTGTCCTGCAATCCAATGTTCCTTTCTAGGACAATGCATGAATTGTGAAAGCACACCAACTGCATATGACAAATCAGGCCTTGTTAAGGTAGCATAAATCAAGCTACCAACCAATCTTTGATAGAGCTTCATATCTCTGAATTCTTGTCCTCCAAATCTAGACAATTTATGGTTCACTTCCAATGGTGTAGGTGCAACCCTGCAATCTTCCATTTTAAATTTGATTAGCAAATTTTTAAGATACCTTTCTTGGGTCACATATACTCCATGTTGAGTATAAGAAATCTCCATTCCCAAGAAGAATGACAAGTTCCCCAAATCACTGATTTTGAACTCTTTCTCCATCTGCTTCTTGATCATTTGTATTCCTTTATCACCTGTTCCTGTAAGTATTATGTCATCAACATAAATACAAACATAAATGAATCCATCTTCACTTGCTTTGACTAGCAAGCTACTATCTGCCTTTGATGCTTGAAATCCAAGATCCTTCAAGAACTTTACAAGCCTATAATTCCATGCCCTTGGGGCCTGCTTTAGTCCATACAAAGCTCTCTTGAGCTTACACACATAATTTGGACTCACTTTATCTTTGAACCCATCTGGTTGCTCCATGTAAACTTCATCTGAAATGTAACCATTCAAAAAAGCATTTTTAACATCTAATTGAGATAACTTCCAACCTTTGCAAGCAGCAATTGCTATGAGAGTTCTGATGGTTGTCATTTTTGCCACAGGACTATAGGTCTCATCATAGTCCACTCCATATGTCTGTGCATACCCTTTCACAACAAGTCTAGCTTTGTACCTAGACACACTTCCATCTGCAAATCTTTTTGTTTTGTAAACCCACTTACATCCAATAATTTTCTGGCTATTAGGTTTAGGAACCAGATCCCAAGTCTGATTCTCTATCAATGCATCATACTCCTCTTGCATGGCTTCTTCCCAATTTCTCTTGCCTTTGGCTTCATCATATGTAGATGGATCTTCATCTGCTTTTACCAAATAAGCATAATCTTTAGTAGTCAAGAATGAGGTGTCATAGCTATACCTTGTAGGTTGCCATTTGTGCCTAGATGACCTCCTAACTTCTGCACTTCTTGAAGTCTCTGGTTCATCACATTCTGGATCAAACCTTGGCCTCTCTTCAACTTCAACATGTACTTCATTACTCTCATTTTCATCAATTAATTGAATCTTTGCTTTACCTTTCCTTTGATCCACTACTTCTTCAACATCTGCATGTACATTATTTTTACCTGCATACCAAGTACCTTGCTCATCAAATGTAACATCCTTGGATACAAGGAATTGCTTTGTGGATGGACTCCACAACCTGTATCCCATTTGCTTATCATCATAACCAATGAATACATACTTTTTTGCCTTAGGCTCCAACTTATGCCTCAATTGAGATGGCACATATGCATATGCCAAACATCCAAATATTCTGCAATGATCCAAGGTAGGTCTCTTACCCCACCAAGCTTCATCTGGTGTCATACCTTGCAAAGCTTTACAAGGCAATCTATTGACCAAATATGTGGCTGTATTTACAGCCTCTGCCCACAAATAATTTGGGCAATTCTTCTCTTTCATCATGGACCTTGCAAACTCAACAAGAGTCCTATTTCTTCTTTCTGCTACCCCATTTTGTTGAGGAGAGTACCTGCAAGTAACTTCTCTCTTTATACCTGCATTCCACAAGTAATCATTGAATTCATTTGAAAAATACTCTCCCCCTCCATCTGACCTTAGTCTCTTTAATTTTTGACCTGTAATCCTTTTTGCATATGCATGATAGTGTTTAAATGTATTAAACACTTCTGACTTTTCTTTAATCACATAAATTGTGATCCATCTGGTAGCATCATCAACATAAATGACATAATATCTTGAACCATTTATACTAAAGTCCTTTGAAGGACCCCACACATCTGTATGCACCAATTCAAGTCTTTCTGAATACATAAACCCATGCTTGGAATAGGAATGCTTATGAGCCTTACCTAATTGACATGCCTCACATCTGTATGTCATGTGTTGACCTGCAATGTTAGGCAACCCAAGCACTGAATCATTGTTAATCATGTCTTTGATACCTCTTTCATTAAAGTGTCCAAGTCTTTTGTGCCAAAGATCCAATTCTGACACCTTCTGCTCTCCATATGTGAACATAGCATGTCCAACATTTCCTTGTACCTTCAATGTGAAGAGCCTTCCTTCTTTCTTTCCTGTAACAACCTGTTTATACCCTTGACTAGGGTCTTCAACATAGACTCCATCATTGGTGAACCTTACCTCATATCCTTTTTCCACAATTTGACCTACACTAATCAAATTCTTTGGGATTGTGGGAACATAAAGAACCTTACTCAGAAGAGTGCTCCCATCTTTAGCTTTGACTGAACCAATTGACTTTACCTTATGCTTTGTATTATCACCTGTCTGAACTGTATGATTAATTGCATTATGATCTAAGTCAGTCATCAAAGCAATATTTCCACTTAAATGATTACTACATCCTGAATCAATATAGAACACTCTCATGTCCTCATGTGAGGTTTCACATGTTGCATTCATAATGAGAGTCGAGTCCTCCTTCTGATCTGATGCATAGTTGTAGTAGGTGTTATTATAGATTGATTTTGGAAGCTTCTTCCTCCACCTCTTCCAAAAGAATTCCTACCACCTCTACCTCTGAAGTTTCCTCTCTGAAATCTACCACCTCTTGCTCTTTGATTAAAATTCTGATAATTACCATTGTTCTGATTATTGTGCCAACAATCATGAGATAGATGATTGGTCTTACCACATATCCAACAAGCTCTTGCATTATCTTTGTTGTTTCTGTCTCTTCCTCTACTTCTGCCATTTCCTTTTCCTCTTATGAAATTTGCTTGATTTGAAGTGCCTTCTTCTTCACCTGATTGTTGCTTTCCTTTGTTAGCTTTCTTCTTGTCTTTAGAATACATTGCATGACCTGCACTCTTATCAACATCTCCTTTGATATCATTCTCAAAAGTTAGCATATGACCTAACAATTGATTCAAATCAGGAGTGAAGTGATCTAATGAAAGTTTTGTAGACAAAATAAAAGGCTTCCATTTCTCATCTCCTCTTAGCCCTGTGAGAATTTGTCTTACCAATTTATCTTCTTCAATATCTTCATCCACTGCACCTAAAGAATCTGCAATATCTTTCATCTTTGTCACATAATCAGAAATTGACTGTGAGGCCTTCTTCTTGAAAGTAGTAAATTCTGCCCATAGTGAAGCCTTCCTTGATTTGGTTGTGTTTTGGAAATGCTCTTCCAAAGCATTCCAAATGTCACTTGCACTTTCAAGTCCTCTAATGTGAGGAAGCAAATAGTCATTGACTGCCATGTAGATTATGCTCCTTGCTTGAGCATCCTTCTTCATCCAATTCTTCAAGTCTGCAAGCTCCTCTCTAGTTGGAACACTAGAGTCTCTAAATTCTGGCTTTTCTTCATCTCCTGTGATGTATCCCATCAGATCTTTGCTCATAAGATGAGCTTCCATCCTCATTGACCATGCAGGATAGTTCTCTCTATCCAGCTTCTCAATTTCGAGACTATCTCCCATTATTTCTTTACCTGTATTGCCAACTCTTTAATCTTTATGAGAAATAAATGTACCTTGACTTTGAATCTCGCTCCTTCTGATCCTTTTGATAACTTCAATGTGTCTACCTTCAAATTTTCTTCAACCTTTATCCTTTTGCACCTTCAAGATGTAAAGATTTGTATTTCTGCAGTAGTCGGAGTCTTCTTCACTTTAATTTTGACACATCCTGCTCTGATACCACTGATGGAGAATGTTAATCTCCAAAAGAACAAGTTGTACTTGAAATTAGAACTCCTCTATATCAAGAACAACTTCAGACTCCACTTAATTTTAGAAAACAATCACCAAATTATCAGAATTTTGGCTAACTGTTGAAAACTGAAATTTCCTGAAAAGTCTGCTGCAGATTAATCACTCATTGACTAATCAATCCTGTAAAGTTTTTAATAAAACTTTGCACAGTGCTTTGCCTTAAGGTTGTGCAACTTTTCCAAGTTAAATTTCTCAAAATGATTGAGTACACATTGAGAAATGTGTGAAACACTTTACCTATGTCTGAAACAGCTTCTTTGCAATGGCGACTTCGACACCTGTAATTTCTTAACACTGGTTCTCCCAAAGTAAATCCTGTTTGATCAAGATCTTTTAGCCATAGATGGCTTACCTTCCAACTTAGATTTTGAGCCCTCACTTGTGTAAAACTTTACACTGTGGACTGAGTAATGATCATTTCTCTGATCATGAAATCTACGCCAGTTTTGACGACTCTCAGAACATCTTCACATATGAATGTTCCTAGACTAAATTCTCTCGACCTGATTGCAATTAGCCTCTCAAATTCTAGCCATAGATAGATTAGCTATGGACTTAGATACGTGCAAAAGGATTTCTCAAAAGATTAAACACAGAAGGAGAATGGGAGAGAAGATCGACGCGCCATATCTGAAATTTTCACTTATCTATTTTCTTCATACATCTGATGGATGATTTGTACAATGTACATCAACTAACTTCTCTCAACTTACTTCTCTATCTCTCTTCGTCACTACAAACATATACTTATATATATATACAAGTCCTAACTCGTAATTACTTCAAGTATATTGAAGTATCTTATAGAACTAATGTACATTTGATCAAAGAACTTTACTGTCTGATTCTTTCCTTCAATTCATGACATTGATCTTCAATCTTCTCTTCATGTCTTTACTTCTAACCTTTGTATAATCACAATTTGTTGATTGTCTTGCTCCAACATGCTCACTCTCCAACTATTCTTGGAGGTAACCAATACGATCCTCATTTCCTGCCTAGTATAAAGTTGTAAGCATATCCCCTTTTGTCTTGCAAGAGTGAATGATAGACAAGGATATCAATGCATGTGCTTCAGTATCTTTGCCATCCTAATGAAGTTTCTCTATAGTAGGTGGAGCAAGAATCACAACACGAACAATCATCTTCAATATCATCTACATTACCTTCAATACTTGTATTTGCAAGTGTAGTAGGATGTTTTTTTGCACCCTGCACAATATTTCATAACCCTTTTGCTACAATACATGATGCATAATATATGCCAACAATGGGTAATTAGTACCATACAACTTATCCTCAACATCCAACATTTGGAATACATCATTGCTTTAAGCCATGGTGGATGACTAAATACCTTGATGCAAAAAAATTATCATATCCCAAAAAGTTGAACAGAAACACACTATTGAGCTTTGCTTAACCTCCAGCAGACTTTGAGGCACTTGTACTAGAAAACCGAAACATATATATATATATATATATATGTTTGGCACAAAAGGAAGAAATTTCTTGCACATTCATTATGGTAGTACATTCGAAGGCCGAAACGAGCTCAATTTAGAATTTTGACACAACAAAGTGAAGAAAGTTTGAACTCCTAATTGTCTCACCTATGATCATGAATTTTCATGTGATTTTGAGACTGTTATTGGAGGGGTGTCAATGTCAGAAGAACCTTGGAGCAGAACACAACACAGAATGTATTACTAAGAGAATGTGCAAAGATAAGATACTCAGTAGGATTATAGACATATATACAAGCCAGGGGAAAAAACCTCCTAAAGAGGGAAAGAAAGTGCCTTGTTGGTCCTATGTGTGTTCATAGACATCCTACCAAAATGTATCAACACCTTTGACATATCATACCCATTTAGGCTCTCATAGTGACTCCTTTGAATCTTATTGTTGCGCAATGGTTGCCTCTAGTCTTTGTGATGAGAATGAGCATGTTTCTTTTGATGAAGCACAAAACTCAAAAGCTTGGATTACTATTATGCAATCAAAATATGATGCTATTATGAAGAATGGTACTTGGTTTTTATGTGATTTTCCTCTAGGAAAAAAGGCCATTGGCACTAAATGGGTATACAAGTTGAAATGTAAGCATGATGGAACAATTGACTAGCATAAGGCTAAGCTTGTTGACAGAGGTTATGTTAAAGAGACGTTCATATATTTAGGTAGTGATGTGTGTGCACACACTAGGACCATCGGGGCATTTTTTCCCTCTTTAGGAGAATCTTTTACCCTGGCTTGTATATATGCCTATACCCTAATGGGTTACTTATGTTTGTACATTCTAGTAGTAATAAATTTAGTATTGTGTGGTGTGCTCCAAGCTTCTTCTTTTCCTTCCTTGTGTTGTTTGCGTGCTTCCGCAGACCTCAAACTCCAACAATCGGTATCAAACCAAGTCGCCACTTTGTCTAGGGTGTCATCAACACCTTTCCAGTGACACTCTCAGAATCGCAAAAAAATTGTTGAGCATATTGAGGGTGATTAGGAGATCAAAACAACCTTGCTATGTGGTGTTGAAATCGCGATCTGAGCTCATTTTAGCCTCTGAATGCATTATCACAGTGCTTATGTAGGCAATTTTGTCTTTTTGTGCCAAATATATATAATTTTTTTACTTCACCAATATAAGCATCTCGAAGTCTTCTGTTAGCAGAACTCGATAGGGTAGTTCTCTTCTTGAGATACAGTCATTTTTCTACATCAAGGTATTCTAGTCAGTGGCCATGGTTGAAAGCAGTGATGTATTTGGTATGTTGGTTGTTGAGGATAAGTTGGACGGTACCAATTACCCATTGTGGGCTTATATGATGCATCATGTATTGGTTGCAAAAGGACTGTGGAATATTGTGCAGGGTGTTGAAAAACGTCCTATTTCACCTGCAAACATAGTTGGTAAAGGTAATGAAGATGGCATTGAAGATGGTGATATTCTAATGTTCCTATTTGTTTGCGGTTCTTGTTGCACCTACTACAGAGCAAATTTGTTGGGATGGCAGAGATGCTGAAGCACATGCATTGATAGCCGTGTCTGTCAAACATGCCATTATTCCTCACATTCACTCTTGCAAAACAGGTAAGGATGCTTGTGATACACTTACCACTTTATACCAAGTAAGAAATGAGGCTCATGTTACTTGTTGGTGCAAATGAGACCAATGCTACATACTTGGACAATTCGCATTTATCACATATAGTCTCATATGACTATTCCCTTGTAAAAGTCAATTACTTTTTATCATTGTAAAAGTGCATATGTTAATTACACTAACTCCAGGTGGAGTTAGGAGGAATCAAATCTCGAATTCTTGGTAGTTTATAGATGAGAAAGTAAAGCCTAAAGATTAGCTTTACGGTGAGAGCCTGAATTTGAATTCAAAATGTGGCTCCAACTCTAGCCATAAAAGTGGATAAAAATCTCGCGTGCAATAGAGCCCAATTTGGAGATCAATTGCAAGGGATTTTCTTGTTATTAGAGAACTCACTCCATAGTTCCATCACTACCCACATTGTGGAATTATACATTGCCAATTTCATTGTAATTCTTATGTGATTTAATATATATACATTGATCATATCTCTGCTTTACTTCTCTGTTATGATCATCTTAGAACAGTGAATTCATCAAAGCTTGTTCTCAGTGCATAATTAATAATTTCATGTTATTTAAAAAGCTATAGATTCAGCATATTTCATAGATACAAAGTTTCATTGTCATTGCTCTTCTCAATCTTGAGATATCTTCACATCGCTGCTCACTGGTTTGCATACTGTAGCAGCCCAAAAATGTCGGGCTAGTCTTTCAACTTGCTAAGCATCATTCTTAGTGTAAAGTTGATCTTTTTCATTGAAATAACTCAATATTGGTAGCTATCTAAGTCAACTAGATACTCCCAAAAGGAATTTAGCTAATTGCTATCAGGTTGAGAGCATTGTTCATTTTACTGAACATGTGTAGATCAAAATAGCAGGTCTTACCTCATGGTTGAATTTTCCACTCATCTATTATGATCCATTGATTAAAGGACCTTGCTCCAAAGCACATAGGTGATTGTTTGTGATCATTAAGAAACTCAAGGGGTCTACTATACTCTCCACAACTTGTTCTTGGCTGGTGTGGAGCAGGATTTTGTAGCACCACTTCATATCTGGAATCTATCCACCATCTCCTCCAATAGTGGTATTAAAGCAACAACAAGCAAGATGGGAGATGTATTTCCATCATTCATTAACAAATTGGACAGGAGAAACTATCCAGCATGGTCCTTAAGGATGCAAGCCTACCTCGAAGGAAGAAGCTTATATGGGTACATCTATAGAGATGAGGAAATGCCAATATTCAAAAGCAAACATCAACCTACAAGAGAAGAGCAAGAATGGCTAACTACATGATGTGCAAAGGATGCTCTAGCCAAGACTTATATGCTTAACCCAATATCTGATTTCTTATTACCTCACATTAGGAATTGCAAGACCTCCCAAGAGACTTGGGAAGTACTTTCTTCATTTTTCTTATCAAATACAAGAGCTAAGAAGAACCAGCTATGGATGGATTTCACAACCTTGAAGAAGCAACCAAAGCAAAGTGTAGCTGACTATCTAACCAAGATGAAGGATGTAGTTGACCAACTTGGGAGCATTGGAGAAGAGATAGAAGAGGAGCAGATAGTAAGGTAGATCATAAATGGCATCAAAGCTGATGATAAGTGGGAGTCCTTCACCACAACAATGGACCTATATATGGATATGCAAATACCTGACCTCAACACATTGATGGGGCAATGCTTCACACATGAGACAAATGTCAACAAGAATGGAGACAACTCTAGATGTTATCAATATTCTACCCTTTACACAGATAGAAATAAAAGTAAAGATAAAGGCAAAGGTAAAAAAGAATGAAGAAGAGGCTAGTACCTCTTAAGTGAACTTCACAAGTAGAGGAAGAGATACTAGAGGAAGGGGTAGAGGAGGAAAGCAAGGCAAGGGGAGATCATACAACTCTTCACCTTGCAGTATATGTGGCCTAACCAATCATACCACAGATGAGTGCATCAAGAACACAAGGAATTAGAGAGGAAGAGGCTTCCATAGAGGAAGCTATGGTCAATCCAGAGGCAGGTTCAACCACGGACGAAGCAATTGCCATCACAATACAACCAAGGCTAAAACAACAACTATCAAGGAGGCTTTAGAGGTAGAAGAGATTTTAAAAATTACACAAAAGACCAAGAGGATTCTCTATTGATCATGAACATGAAATCCAAGCAAGGTAAAGATTATGAGCATCTTTTCTATATTGATTCTGGTTGTTCCAATCATGTGGCTGGAAATGTAGCATTGCTATCTGATCTTGAAGAACCTAAAGGGAAGCATGAAGTGCAGACAAGTGATGACACTAGACGCTCTGTTAAGAAGATTGGAAATGTCAAAGCTTCTGATGGTAACATGAACCTTTTAAGTAAGGATTTACATGTGCCAACCATAACAAAAAACCTAATCAGTGCTGGGTAGATTGTTGAGAAAGGCTTACATGTTAGATTCACAAGGCATAGAGCATATGTGGAAGACCCTCAACAAGGCTTCAAGGGAAAGGTGAGAAATCTGGTAGAGTTTTTACATTTGAGGTTGAAGATACCAGAAACATTGCACTTTTCAATTACAAAGATCAAACCATATCTGAACTAGAGATATTGCATAAAACGCTAGGGCATGTAGGTGAAAGAACACTAAAGAAAATATGCAAGGATCAGAGTGTGCTTGGCCTTCCAAATGTTTCTAAGCAACACATGATTTACAAATGTGGAGCATGCCAATTTGACAAATCTCACAGGCAACCATTCAACAGAAAAGGATACATGTTTGAAGACTACGTGGAGCTTGTGCACACATATGTGTGGGGTTCTAGTAGAGAGCCATCAATCTTAGGGTCAAGAGACTATGTTTCATTCATAGATGATTATAGTAGATGGACAATTCTTTACTTCATGAAGCATAAAGATGAAGTCTTCACTTGTTTCAAAAAGTATTTGGCATTAGTTGAGAACCAAACAGGTAGAAGCTTGAAGACGATCAAATCTGATGGAGGTGGTGAGTATTTCACACATGAGTTTCACTCATTCTTACATGACAAAGGTATAAAGAGAGAGGTCACAACAAGATACACTCAAAAATTTGGAACTTGTATCAGTTAGATGTTAAAAATGCATTTCTAAATGGATGGATCTCAGAAGAAGTTTACATGGCTCAACCATCGGGGTATGAAGACAAGGACAAACCAGACCATGTGTGCAAGCTAAGAAAAGCACTCTATGGTTTAAAGCAAGCACCTATAGCTTGGAACCATAGGCTTGTCACATATTTGCAAGATCAAGGAGTTGTTGCTACCAAAGTAGATTCTTCTTTTTTCATAAAGAAGACTAAATCAAAAGTTATTTACTTATGTGTTTATGTGGATGACATTATCTTAACAGGGAATGATGCCAATGGCATCAAGCAAATCAAATCTCAGATGATGGAATAATTTAAAATCAGTGATCTTGGTTTGTTAACATACTTTCTTGGATTAGAATTTATATATACAGATTTTGGTATCTTTATTACTCAAAGGAAGTACACTCATGATATGTTAGTTATATTCAAGATGGAGAACACCCATGGGACTCAATCACAAACTTAGTTCTTATGATGGAGAACTGCTTGAAGATATTACAGTTATCAAAGACTTGTTGGGAGCCTCAATTATGAAACCCTAACAAGAGTGGACATATGTTATGGAGTAAGTACATTAATCCAATTTATGCATACACCAAGAAAACCTCAGTTGGAAGCTACCAAGAGGATCTTAAAATATCTAAAGGATACCATAAATGAAGGGATGTTTTATCCATTCACCTCTAATTTGGATATCAAGATTTATTCTGATGTATATTGGGTTGGCTCTAAGGATGATGGGAGGTGCACTTCTAGATACTTATCTTTCATAGGATCAAAGCTAATATCATGGTCATCAAAGAAACAACCAACTGTAGCATTGTCATCAACAGAAGCAAAATATAGAGGCTTAGCAAATGAAACACAAGAGGCTATATGGCTCAAACTACTTTACACAGATTTAGGATTGCATTCTTATACTCCAATGATTTTTGGAGATAACACTAGTTCACTTCATTTGGCTGCTAATCATGTATATCATGCAAGGACTAAGCACATTGAAGTGCACTATCATTATGTAAGAGAGAAGCTACTTAGCAAGGACATTTAATTGTCCTATGTATCAACCAATTTGCAATGTGCAGATATGATCACAAAATCTTTTGATGGAACTAAGATGAATAGGTTCGAGATGATGATTGGCTTGCAGGAAATCAAGGAGGAATGAAGATCAAGCATCTTAGGCTTGAGGGGGAGCTATTCGTGCAAATGATACCAAGCCTACATACTTGGATAATTAGACATTTATCACATATAGTCTCATATGACTGTTCCCTCGTAGAAGTCAATTACTTTTTATCCTTGTAAAAGTGCATATGTTAATTGCAGTAACCCCACGTGCTATCTAAGTTAATTAGATACTCCCAAAAGGAATTTAGCTAATTTCTAGCAAGCTGAGATCACTATTCATTTTACTGAACATGTGTAGAGATCAAAATAGCAAGTCTTAGCTCATGGTTGAATTTTCCACTCAACTTTTTTGATCCATTGATTAAAGGACCTTGCTCCAAAGCACATAGGTGATTATTTGTGATCATTAGGAAGCTCAAGGGATCTACTATACTCTCCACAACTTGTTCTTGGCTGGTGTGAAGTAGGATTTTGCAGCACCACTTCATCTCTAGAATCTATCTACCATCTCCTCCAACATTATTTACCTCCAAAAACAGTTGGAGAGTGAACACATGAATGAACGAGATTCCATTGACATATTTTTGAAAAAGATCAAAGATTTGAAGGAATAGATGATTTCTGTGGATGAAGTCTTGCCAGACAATTTATTTGTGCAAAATGTTCTGAATGATCTTCCCAATTCATATCAGAGTTTTTCTTGAACTCTTTGTGTGATGATGAAAGGCAATCCAAATGATTTAACATTTGAGAAGTTAGTCTCTGTTTTGTTGCAAGAAGATAAGTCTAAGCAAAACAGATCCATTATGTGTGTTGTAGATCAAGCTTTCATGGCTAGTCAGAAGGGAAAAGGTAAATGGAGCTCTTCTACTAGTAAGCAGAAATCTACTAATTCTGCACAATCAAAGAAGGATGACAGATACAAGAAGAAAATAGAAAACAAAAATTGTTTTGCAAATATTGTAAAGCAAATGATCATGTCATAAAGAGTTGTCCAAAAATGGATGCGAAAGAGGCAAGGAAGAAAGAGGCTGGAATGGTTGTTGCAAAGTCCTCTACACCCAAAATAGAGTCTGCTAATCTTGTGCAGAATGAAGAATGGGCATTTACTAATGTTTGCAGTTTTGACCCATCTTCACATGCACAGTGTATGTCTATAGTAGACTCAAATGTTTGCTTTGACAGAGGGGCAACCAAACATATTACCTCGCAGCGCAATTTCTTCACTTCACTTGAGCTTGCCCCTATAGGGAATACTATCACATGCGCCATCTATTATGGGATTTGGTAAGATCATTCTGACCACTGCTGATGGTAGTTCTTTTACATTGTTAGATGCTTTATTTGTGCCAGGGATCAAGAAGAACATGTTATCAGTTTTACCTTTAGCCGAGATTGGCTTGGTTGTGAAATTTGTTGATGACAGATGTACAGTTCATGATATGTCAAATGGCAATGTCATTATTGCTTCTGGCATTTTATGTCATGGGTTGTATAAGCTCATAGACTATGAAAAATCTATGAATGATTTAGCATTTGTAGTACATGATTCTCAGGCTTTCTCAGATGTAAAGCTTTGGCATGCACACTTTGGTCATTTGAATTTTGCTAGTTTGCTATGCATGCAAAAATCCAAAATGGTGTTCTCTTTGCCCAAACGTGAGGTGCCTAGTAAACATGTATGTTGAGGCTGTATTTTGGGCAAAATGCAGCATCCTTCCTTCCCAAAAGATGGTTGAGTTTGAGCTACTCAGAAATTGCAGCTTGTTCACAGTGATGTTTGAGGTCAAATGTAGACACCCTCTTTTGGGAACTATCTTTACCTCATGACTTTCATCAATGATTTTTCCAAGCATGCATGGGTATATCCATTGAAAACAAAGTTTGAAGTGTTTATGTGCTTCAAACAGTTTCTGATTTTGGTTGTATATTTGTCAAAATGTAAAACAGCCACGATCCGTTCTGATTGAGGGGAGAATATATGTCTTCTGACTTTAATACATTTTTAGCAACATGGGATAGACCATCAATGTACAATGTATACACCTCAACATAATGGAGTTGTTGAATGGAAGAACATGTCACTCATGGAGATGGCGAGGTGTATGGTCAAGAGTCAGGCTTTACCACATAGTTTCTAGCTTGAGGATGTCATGTGTGTAGCATATCTACTTAACAGTTGTCCCAAAAAAGCATTGTAGTCTATCACTCCATATGAGGCTTGGCATGGTCGCAAGCCATCTCTTGCTCACCTACATGTTTTTGGTTGTTTGGCATATGCATTAGTGCCTAAAAAACAACACAGGAAATTGGATGATAAAGCAATGAATTTTATTTTTGTGAGTACACTTCTGAAAGCAAAGGCTATGGTTTGTATCATCGACAGACTAAATTCATTTTGGTTAGCGTGATATTGTTTTTGTGGAAGATGTTATTCAACCATTACTTTCATGTACTAAGGAGACATCAGTTAGCTCCAAAGACATGTATGACACTTTGTTGCCTCTTTTTACAGGTGGACAGTCTAGTGCTGGTCCTAATGAGGCAACTTTTCACCCTTTACAAGTTTCATGTGATGATGTAGATCATTCCATTTATGATGCAAACTTACATGATGCACTTGTTGATGAGAGAGTTGATATTGAGGAGGCAAAAACTATGCCAAAATGGCTGGTGTAGACTTCGCGTGATAGCAAATTAGATGCACCTCTGTCATATTGTACTAGTTCAGGCTATCATAGTGCCTCTTTTGCATCAAATTGTTATGCTATGGTTGCCTCTAGTCTCTATGATGAGAATGAGCCTCTTTTCTTTGATGAAGCACAAAATTCTGAAAATTCGATGGCTGTTATGCAATCAGAATATGATGTTATTATGAAAAATGCTACATGGTCTTTATGTGACTTGCCTCCTGGCAAGAAGGCCATTGGTACAAAGTGGATATACAAGCGAAAGCATAAGCCTGATGGAATAGTTGACATGTATAAGGTTAGGCTTGTTGCAAAGGATTATGCACACAAAAGAGGCATTGATTTTGATGAGACCTTTGCACCTACATGTCAAATCACTACTATTCCTAGCATTTATGCACTTGCAGCTCATCATAGTTGGAATGTACATTAGTTGGACACTAAAACTGCATTTTTGAATGGTGAATTACATGAAGAAGTGTATGTTTTTCAGCCCTATGGCTTTGTGTAGAAAGGGCATGAAAACCAAGCGTGCAAATTGAAAAAGGCATTATACTGTTTGAAGCAAGCACCACGTGCTTGGTATGAAAACATACGTGCCTATCTGGTTGCACACGATTTTGAGAAAAATCCAACCAAGATCACCTTATATGTTAAGCATGCAAATGATGTGCTTCTCATCATTGTTGTGTATGTTGATGACATGCTGCTCACTAGTCCTCATGAGAAGCATATTGTTGATTCTAAGGTTGATCTGCATACGTCATTTTGAGATGTTAGATTTGGGTCATTTGCATCATTATTTGGGCATTCGGTTTATGCAAGGTGATGGTAGAATAGCTTTCTATCAAACAAAATATATTGACATATTATTGCACCATTTTGGCCTTGACAACTGTAAACCTATTTCCACTCCTATGGAGACAGGTTTATGATTGATTCTTCATGCTGCAGGAGATGCATTTGATGTTGCTTTCTATCAGCAGGCTATTGGATGCTAGATTTACTTATGCATTACTCCGCTAGATATTCAATTTGCTATCTCGTAGATGAGCAAGCTTATGCATTACCCTGGTGTCAAGCATTGGTAGGCGGTTAAGCACATCTTTCGCTACTTGAGTGGTACCCAACTACTTGGATTGTTTTAACCCAAGGGGGGATCACTACCACTAGATTTACATGCTTTTGCTAACTCTGATTGGGTTGGTTTCTATGACACTCATGTGTCCAACCAGTGGTTTATGATTCATGCTTGGTAGCTCATGCATATCTTGGTTGAGCAAGAAGCAGACTACTATGTCCACTTCCATTATGAGGCTGAGTATAGGGCAACTTTCATAGCGATTGTTGAGTGTGTGTTGCTCAAATGCCTTATGGCTGATTTGGGTGTTGGTCAGTCTTCTGCCACCACCATCTTCACTCATAGTCAGAGCGCATTGGCAATTGCGAGGAACCCCGTGTTCCATGCTCACACTAAGCACATTGAGGTGCACTATCATTAGGTCAAGGAGAGGTTCTCTGGTGGAGAGATCAGCTTGGCATATGTGCCCACATAGAAGAACATTGCAGAAGCTTTCTGCAAAGCTTTGGGCTTACTTCCTTTTGTGGATTGATTCCACATAGCTTGGAACTTCCTTATACATGAGTGCCATCTCCTTGTTCACCACATCACTCCCAGGGGGGATTTGTTGATATATATAGGTAATGATATGTGTCCAACACACTAGGACCCCTGTGGCATTTTTTTCCCTCTTGACGAGGTTTTGTTCCCTCGGCTTGTATATATGCCTATAGCCCTAACAAGTTACTTATCTTTTTACATTCTAATGGTAATACATTCTGTACTATGTGTTGTGCTCCAAGCTTCTTCTTCTTCCTTGCGTTTTTTGCATGCTTTTGTAGACTCAAACTCCAACAAGAGAGAGGCATTGATCTTGATGAGTACTCTGTGTCACAACTATAGATTCGGGCTATACTGATGCTAGCCATACCAATGGTCATCTTTGGGTGAGTACTCCGTGTCACAACTGTAGATTCGGGCCATATTGATGCTAGCCATACCAATCGTCATCTGTGGAGCCTGTATGAACATTGGAAGATGATTGAAAATATGCTAAAAACCTGACATGAGAATAGCCCCTGGAATAATGATCTGGATAGGCACAGTATAATCGTCGATATAGGTGTTGGTATTGCACAGGCACATACAGATGCTTATTTCGATGACTATACCAATGATTATACTAGTGCCTATTTTGACATCATGTTTTATAAACCAAAATGCAACTCCCTCGTTTTTAACCCAGAATCTGACTCCCCTACTTTTAACATGAAAGCCGACCCCCCTATTTTTTTAACTCGAAAGCCGAATCCCTTGTTTTTTCACTCAAATATGTGTGCATACTTCCCCTCCATCTCACTTGCACTCTGTCCCCCTCCCCCCCATTTTCTTCTTGCCTCTCCCCTCACACACATCCACCCTCCTCTCCCACCCACACACACACACATCTCTCTCTCTCCACACACATACGCACATCTCTGTCTGACACACACACATCTCTCTCTCACTCTCTCTCTCTCTCTCTCTTGCATCTTGGTAAGTGATGCACTTCCTCACCCTCGCTCTCTCTGTCTATTTCTTATTGTTTTTAGGGTTTCCTAATTTTGAATTCATTTTGTTTTGCAAGAGCTTTTTGGCGATGGTTTTTTGTTTGATGGGAGGCGACATCGATTGTGAGTGTATGACGAGTGTTTCAGAGTTACATCGATGTGAGTGATCTACATCCATGCATGTACTGTTTTGTTCTTTATTAGAGAGAGGGAGAGAAACATACATACATACATACATACATACATATATATATATATATATATATATATATATATATATATATATATATATATACATATATATATGTGTGTGTATGTATGTATGCATGTATGTATGTGTATGTATCTATATATATATATATATATATATATATATATATATATATATATATATATATATATATATATATATATATATATATATATATATATATATAAAGATACATACATACATACATATACACACACACACATATATATATATATGTGTGTGTGTGTATGTATGTATGTATGTATGTATCTTTATATATATATATATATATATATATATATATATATATATATATATATATATATATATATATATATATATATATATATACACACACATATATATGTGTGTGTGTATGTATGTATGTATATATATATATATATATATATATATATATATATAACACAACATTGATGCAAAAAAAAAGAAAACAAAAAAGCATACAAAAACCCTTAATTGATAGATAGATAGAGAGAGACAAAAATGAAATGAAGTGTTGGTTACCGTTTGAGAGAGAGAGATAGAAAGCGAGAGAGAGATAGAGAGAGAGAGATTAAAAACACAACATTGATGCAAAAAAGAAAACAAAGCAAACGTACAAAAAACCTTAATTGATAGATAGAGAGAGAGAGAGAGAAATGAAATGAAATGTTGGTTAGCATTTGACAAGAGAGAGAGAGAGAGGGAAACAGAGAGAGAGAGAGGGAAACAGAGAGAGAGCGAGAGAGAGAGAAATCAACATGTAATGAAATTTTGGTTGCCATTGGTAGAGAGAGAGAGGGTGGGAGAGGGTAGAGTGAGAGAAATTGAAATGTAATGAAATTTTGGTTAGCATTTGGGGGAGGGAGAGAGAGAGAGAGAGATAGAGAGATGATAGAGAAAAGGGGAAGACAGAGAGAGGTAGATAGAGAGAGAGAGAGAGGAATATGTTTGAACACCTCAGCATGGTATCAGATGGCATCTTTGGATCCAAAGGAGAGAATGGCATGTCCTTGCACCCAGTGCAAGTATCAAATATTTTGTAAATGAAAAATTTATATTGCACACATTCGAGAATATGGACCCTCTGCTTTGGATCGACTACAAAACCTAGACTTCTAATTGCATGGTTCAACTGGTGAGTAGATTGACCCACACGACATTGCACCATCTAGCTCTCATGGGTAGAAGAGAAGGACATGGGATGTAGAAGGAGAAGGTACTGTTGCACATCGACGTCTACGGAAGCACGCGAACAGCAAAAGGAAGAAGAAGAAGCTTGGAGCACAACACACAGCACTGAATGTATTACTAGAGAATGTACAAAGATAAGTAGCCCATTAGGCAATAGGCATATATACAAGCCGGGGGAAAAAACCTCCTAAAGAGGGAAAAAAGTGCCCTGAGAGTCCTAGTGTGTTCACACACGTCACTACCTAAATATATCAACAAATCCCCCCTGGGAGTGATGCGGTGAACAAGGAGTTGGCATTCATGTATAAGGAAGTGCCAAGCTATGTGGAAATCACTCCACAAAAGGAAGTAAGCCCAAAGCTTTGCGGAAAGCTTCAAACTTCTCCCTAGGAGCCTTCGTAAAAAGGTCTACAATGTTCTTCTGTGTGGGCACATATGCCAAGCTTATCTCCCCAGTAAAGAACCTCTCTCTGACATAGTGATAATGCACCTCAATGTGCTTAGTGCGAGCATGGAACACAGGGTTCCTCGCAATTGCCAATGCGCTCTCACTATCAGTGAAGACGGTGGTGGCAGAAGATTGACCAACACCCAAATCAGCCATAAGGCATCTGAGCCACACACACTCAACAATATCTATGAAAGTTGCCCTATACTCAGCCTCACAACTAGAAAAGGCCACAGTAGGCTGCTTCTTTCTCAACCAAGATATACATGAGCTACCAAGCATGAAGCAAAAGCCATTAGTGGACACACGAGTGCCATAGAAACCAGCCCGATCTGAGTCAAAAAAAGCATGCTAATCTGGCGGTAGTGATCCCCCCTTGGGATAAAACAACCCAAGTAGCCAAGTACCACTTAAGTAGCGAAAGATTCGCTTAACCACCTGCCAATTCTTGACAACTTGGCAATGCATAAACCTGCTCATCTGTGAGACAACAAACTGAATATCTGGCCGAGTAATGCATAAGTAAATCAGGCATCCAATAGCCTGTTGATAGAGGACAACATCAAATGCATCTCCAACATCATGAAGACTCAATCGTAAACATGTCTCCATAGGAGTGGCAATAGGCTTACAGTCTTCAAGGCCAAAACATTGCAATAATGTGTCAGTATATTTCCTTTGACACAAAGCCATTCCACCATCATCTTGCATAAGTTGAATGCCCAAATAGTGATGCAAATGCCCCAAATCAGACATCTCAAATGAGGCATGCAAATCAGCCTTAAAATCAGCAATGTGCTTCTCAATAGGACCAGTGAGCAGCATGTCGTCAATATAGACAAAAATGATCAGAAGCACATCATTAGCACACTTAATATATAAGGTGCTTTTAGTTGGACTGTTCTCTAAACCATGTGCAATCAATCAGATAGGCACATATCTTCTCATACCAAGCACGTGGTGCTTGCTTTAAACCATATAATGCCTTCTTTAACTTGCACACCTGGTTTTCATGCCCTTTTTGCACAAAGCCACGGGGCTGAAAAACATAGACTTCTTCATGCAAGTCACCATTCAGAAGTCATTCGGCAAGTAGGTGCAAAGGTCTCATCAAAATCAATGCCTCTTTCCTGTGCATAACCTTTTGCAACAAGTCCAGCCTTATACATGTCAAGTGTACCATCTGGCGTACATTTCAGCTTGTATACCCACTTAGTCCCAATGGCCTTCTTGACAGGAGGCAAGTCACATAAAGACCAAGTACCATTCTTCATTATAGCATCATATTCAGATTGCATAGCAGCCATCCAATTTTCTGAATTTTGTGCTTCATCAAACGAAACAGGCTCATTCTCATCACATAGACTAGATGCAGCCATAGCGTAGCAATCTGATGCAAAAGAGGCACTATGAGAGTCTGAACGAGTACGATATGACAGAGATGCATCTAATTTACTGTCATGCAAAGTCTGCACCAACCATTTTGGCATAGTTTTTGCCTGTTCAATATCAACTCTCTCATCAACTAGAGCATCATGTAAATCTGCATCAGAAATGGAATGCTCTGCATCATCACATGAAACCTGCAAAGGCTAAGAAGTTGCCTCATTGGGACCAACACTAGACTCTCCACCTCTAAAAGAGGCAACAAAGTATCATACATGTCTTTGGAGCTAACAGATGTCTCCTTAGTACATGAAAACAATGGTTGAATAGCATCTTCCACAAAAACAACATCACGGCTAACCAGAATGTGTTTAGTATGTGGAGATATAGACGATAGCCTTTACTTTCAGAACTGTACCCAACAAAAATACATTTTACTCCTTTATCATCCAATTTTTCACGATGTTGTTCAGGCACTAATGCATATGCCAAACAACCAAAAACACGTTGATGAGCAATAGATGGCTTGCGATCATACCAAGCCTCATATGGAGTGATAGACTGCAGCGCTTTAGTGGGACACCTGTTAAGTACATATGTTGCACACATGATAGCCTTAAGCCAGAAACTATGTGGTAAAACCTGGTTCTTAACCATACACCTCACCATCTCCATGAGTGACCTGTTCTTTTGTTCAACAACTCCATTCTGTTGAGGTGTATACGGCATTGTACACTTGTGTTTTATCCCACATTCAGCCAAAAATGCATTAAAATCAGAAGACATATATTCCCCCCCTCGATCCGAACGGCGGGTGCCCATTTTACATGCTGACAGATTTTCAACCAAAACCAAAAACTGTTTGAAGCACATGAACGCATCGGACTTTGCATTCAATGGATATACCCATGCATGCCTGGAAAAATCCTCAATGAAAGTCACGAGGTAAAGATAATTTCCAAAAGAAGGTGTCTGCATACGACCACAGACATCACTATGTACAAGCTAGAATTTCTGAGTATCCCGAACTGAACCATCTTTTGGAAATGAGGAACATTGCATTTTGCCCAAAATAGAGCCTTCACAAACATGTTTTCCAGGTTCCTCAAGTTTGGGCAAAGAGGACACCATTTTAGATTTCTGCAGGCATAGCAAACTAGCAAAATTCAGATGACCAAAGCGTGCATGCCAAAGCTTTGCATCTGACATACATATGCCAAGATGATCTCTCCAGCAGAGAACCTCTCCCTGACATAATGATAATGCACCTCAATGTGCTTAGTGCAAGCATGGAACATAGGGTGGGAAAAATTTCGATAGCATTTCCTCAAGGAAATGGAGTCCCAAAAAAATTTAACCATAAACTCAATGGCACACAGGCCATCCAACAACATAGGGCTTGACAATCCCATGGCATGCACGCCATAAACTCATACATGGGCTCCATAACCTCAAGTTTCATACCTGTGATGTGAGATGGTATCTCCCCTTCTTGAGAAATCCCATGCAAATGATCATGTTCAAGAAATCCTCTTGATCATGCAGAGGAGAAGTTCCTGTAGATTGCCAGGTGAGATCCGTCTTCCTCATTCTCTCACAGCTCACGGTAGATGTGAACAGTACGTCAATGATACTTCCACAGTTTTGACACCTCATAGGTGCTCCATCTCCTAGCCAGCAACTTTTATAGTGAATTTTCTTGAAGCTTTAGTTTATGTGGGACCACTTCATGACAAAAGTCTCAATCATATGCTACTTTCTACTGTCTCTCAATTGGATTAATCAACGTGGTTTGATGAACACCAAAATACATATCTTTGCCATTATCATGGATAATGTGTTAAGCTCTTCGCTCGGAGGTCATTGGGGTGGCACATATGCTATAGGCTTATAGAGTCCATTTGTCTCCCAAAAGTGAGTTGAAGCTCGGCAAAAAAATACAGAATATTGTAAAAGACATATGTTATGAACATGCAAAGTGCCTTGGCTTACTGGAAAAGGCATCCGCCTCCATACAGGCAGGTCATGAGTTCAAGCCCTCTGCAGCTCCCCATGCATGTATCCCCTGGGTCGGCACTTAGATACCATTTTTAGATAGACCTTTTGCTGCTCTACTGATCATCGATGAGCTTGAGCGGGCACATACAGAGATATGTCTTCGGTTCCACCTCCCAGCCACGCCCGACCATGAGATTCTTGTGAGATTCATGATCAACTCCCTTCTTGCTTCCTCATAAGAGATAATAATCTCTTATGTGAGATAATCTTCTATCCCCTCTTCTACCCATACATATGGAAAGAGCATCCATTTGATGTCATGTGGTGAACTCCTCTCAAGAGGTATTCCCACCATGGCCCATAAAGTGATATGACAGATACTCTTTTTTTTTACATGTCACATCTCTTCACAAACTATTTTGTGTCTTGATACAAGGTGGTCGCTAGAGTCTCATAATCAAGATCATCTATGTATATCTCTGAAGGGAAGAATGTCCTCAAATTACACCCCCATGTGCCATCTGAAGTATTGCAAAATAAGCATCTTCATGTATGCATAGTATGAAGAAATTGTCATGACCTCTCCTATAACATTGATTTCCTATAAGTGTATAATATCAACAAGTCTAAGTGTATCCTCTTGACTCTATCTACCCCATCTAGGAATTATTTTCACATAGATATTCACAATGTGCTTCCTTCATGTATGTGCTACTATTACTTGGTACAAAATAGCATGGTTGGTTGGAGGCAAGACTTGAGATTTCACGCACTGAGACACATAATTGTACACATCTTTTTCAATGTTAGGCCACTAGGAACATGAATTTTGGAGGTTTTCTAATGTTTAAGTTTTGAGGAAATGTCACCCCAAAATGCCATCATGTGTTTGAGCGATGAGGTTTTTTTCTCTCAAGAACCTCTACACAATCCAACAAGATACCAATTAGTTTTTGGTAGTATATGTTTCTTGTGAAGATGTGGAACCTTTAAGAAGCAAGAAGTTGAATACTTATTCAGCTTATATTAAGCACTTTTGAGGATGAGAAAAGTATGCTTGGTTTTGTTTAAAGCTAATTAGAGCTTAAAAAAGAAACCCAAGTAATCTTTAGAAATCAAGATATTTTCCTAAAAGATATATCAAAGTAATCTTTAGGAATTAAGCTACTTCCTATAGATAAGCCAACAAAGAAAATAGTTAGGTTAACTATTTTCTTGGATTAAAAGAAATATCTTTTGGACAAGCAATAAAGCCTTAAGTCTTGGTCTTGTCCAAAAGTCAAGAATTTCTTTTGAAGATCATTCTAGTTAAGCAAAAAATTCCAAGATGAATCATTGGACTGGAAAGCAAAAGATTCCAAGATGAATCATTGGCTTAGTATTACTTGATTCCTTGGCAGGAATCTAAAGTTCTTGAAAGAAAAACTCTCCCCAGATGTGAGACTAGAATCTTTCAAGAAAGTTTAATAGTAGTTCCCAGTAATTCCCAAACCATTAGTCTTGGTGCGTAAGTCCAAATAGTGATATAACCTAAAGGTATATCAAGGATTCTTAGCTTTGGAATCTGAGAAGCATCAGAGTATGCTTGGACTTAGTAGGGGAAAGATCTCTAAAAGCCCATGGGTAAGCAAAAAAGATGCTTTTGTTAGTTTAAGAGATCTTATAGATAAAGACTAAGTATTTATTTTAGTCGCAAGGTCAACCAAACTTGACCAAGCTTGGCCATGATTGCCCAAGGACATGCCATTGGAACTACTTTGTAGATTGCCCAAGCATTGACAATAAAATTCCTTTTGGGAATTATTCACTCAAGTTCCATTTATCCAATGGAAAATTGTGAAAAGAGTAAGTTGTTCCAAGTCTGAACAGAGTGAAGGAATTCCAAGAGTGTAGTCTGCAACCATGAACGGTACTTAATTCTGTGGAAGGTAAAACATAAATGTTTGCCTATTCTTAAAGGGATTTTGGTACAAATCTAGAGAGCATGAGCGGATGCTTAGACTGAAGCAGTAGAGAGATTCCTGTAAAAGTATCAATCGAGATAGGTACCTAAAGCATCAATAAGAAAGGAATCTTAAGATAAGAAGTCAAAAGCTCTTGTCACTACAAATTGGTCAAGAATAAACCAATTGAACTTGAATCTATGAAAATTCAAGTACTTGGAATTCTAACTCGTTTTCATTTTGAAAACCCTAGAAAAGAGGAATAGATATTCTATCAAGAGGTTTTCAAGTTTCCAAGGCAAAGCATGTGATTGTAAGACAATCATTGAAGGAATCAAAATCTAGAAAATCTAGTAAGAGGTAATGCCTGAAACTTCAAAATTCTTGTAAAAGAATTGAAGAGATAAGGTACTCTATCAAGAGATGTTTAGACTTTAGGATAAGTATCACCCACACATTAATGTGAATATAAAATAGGGTGGTATGGGACACCAAATTTTATACTCAGATTGATGTAGGAAAGATGGTATGGGACATCGGACTGTGGATGATAATTATGTTTTAGTCCTAGTTTGAATCTTGAAGTTAGGTTTAATCCTCAAGGGAATTAAAACTTCAAAGATGGAGTTCACATTCAAGGAGGTTAAAAGTAAGTATCTCAAGATATTTCAAGATAACTTCAAGATCAAGGAAATAGAAGATATGAAGCAAGTAACTTCCAAGATCTTCTTGAAACACTTCAAGTTAAAGTGTTGTTAATTCGAAAATATTTCATAAATTTCTGAAAAAGTTGGACTTTTATTTGAGTTGATCTTTTCAACCAAGGATTTTATTGACTAAATCAAGCATCAAGTTCCTAGTATAACTTGGTAAATTCACTCTTTTGACTCAAAGAAATGCACAAGAATTGCATTCCCAGTAAGGAGTCAGAAAGATTGAATGTGACCTAAACGTAGTCTCACGTGAAGCACTATTGGAGTAAAAAACTCATCAATAGAACCTCAGTGGGTCGACACACTGATGTTGGTTACCACACTAGTATTTCGTGGTTGGATGATGTTTTAGTTTTTCTCTAAATCTTTTTGAGATTCTAGCTTATTTCTCTTAAAGATAGAAAAATGCTTCAAAACATTGTTGAAATTGATCATTGATAAGTTAAAGTCCTGAGTCATCTAGACTTTGAATCATAGAAAGTTTATGTATCTTCAAAGTTTAAATTGGTTGAACAGAGTTTTAGTTCTTTCTTTCTGATTTTCAGATCTTTTGGATTTGACTCAGATATGGTATCTGACTCTTTTCATAAAAGTTAAGGGTTAGCTGGATAGAACAAGATAACTAAATTAAAGCATCCTAGATAGATGTTCTGTACAAGAACCTTTTCAAACATCGAAAGATGACAAGTTCAAGATTGACTTATTCATTTGAGTTTGCTTCAAGTTATAGCATAAATGATTTCCTAGAGTCTAGTATACTCTAGAATAGAGAAGTTAGGAATTGATTGACAATTCCGAAGAACTTTTAGCTCAAGTCTTTGGGAAAAGTGTCCTAAGTTGAACAATTTTCATTTTGAATTTGAATTGGTCAAATTATAGTATGGTTAACTCAAAGAAAATGGTAAACTTTATCCTACAGTTTACATAGGAGTTTTAAACTCATTAGGACAAAGTAATCCTCTAGTCGGGTGAAAAAATCAAGTAATTGTCATATAGAAGTAAACCATCGCACAAACATCCAAGTTAGATGTTTGGATCAACCAAACTTTAAGTTTTCCAAATCAAATTCAAGTGAATCAAGAGTTCTCAAAGTCTTGCTAGGGATACAAATCCCACTTTTGTTACTAAGTCCATGCACAAGTCATGCCCAAAAATGGATTAGTAACTTGAATCCACCTAGTTCACATGTTTGTGCCTAGATTGCACATCAAGAAATTATGAATTTGGCCAGGGATGTTTTTAGATCCACCCTTATTTTTCATTCACTACTTTGTACTTTGGCCAGTTTATCAAAGAGCAAAGCGAGACAGTGTTCTGAATCATTTGGATAGGGATGCCACCACAGACATGAGACATGTTCTTCTAGTTCTAGAACATGACCATGTTCTTCAAGTTTTAGAACATGAGGCTCGGGGGTTGCCTATAGTATGTATATAGCTCTATTTTCGAGGACAAAAATTTTTTCCAAGGAGGAAAGAATGTAATAAAGTAAGTTTATGATCTAAGGATCCGGTCGGTTCAGACAGATCTGAAATCGAACACTGTTTGGTCATTCGTGTGTATGACCAAAGATCTCGAGTTTGGATTTACTAGGAGGTCTTGTGCTCTTGTGAACAAGTGATCCACTTAGCTTAGTGGTTAAGTCTCAAGGATGTGAAGGAGGAGGTCTTGGGTTCAACCCCCATGGGGTACATGGGAAGATTATTTTTCCCAAAGAGATCTAGAGCCTTCTAGAAGCATCTACTCGAGTTAACTCGAGTTAACTGGGACACTTGGTGCACATGCAATTACATGTCTGGCACATGGATGGTTAGTGTCCACTTGCCCAAGAAGGCAGTCCCCTGGAGAGAGCTATATATAGAGGAATTTGGTTGGGAGGCGAGTCATCTCTCTAGCATGTGGTGGTCGTAATCCTTGCTCTCTTGCACTTGGAATACTTTTCTTAAGTGTTCGAAGTGCTCCTATTCTTATCTACTATAAATCAAAATATCATCCAGGAAGTCTACTACAAATTACCCTAGATAAGGTCGTACACTATTCATGAGCTTCATGAAAGTGGCAGAAGCATTGGTGAGACCAAAATGCATCACCAAAGACTCATAGTGCTCATATTTAGTCTTGAATGAAATTTTAGGGACATCCTCTCCCCTAATCCTAATCTGATGATACCCTGATCTAAGGTCAAGCTTGGTAAAATACCTAGCTTGATGTAACTGATCAAATAGGTCTTCCAACCTAGGCATTGGAAACCTATTTTCTATAGTTACCTTATTTAGTGCTCTATAATCTATACATAATCTCGTAGAGCCATCCTTCTTCATTACTAGGAGCATTTGCGATGCCCAAGGTGAAATACTAGGTCTAATGAAACCCTTATCTAAATAATCATGTAGTTGCCTCTCAACCTCCTCATGTTGAGAAACACTAAGCCTATAAGGTAGCTTATAAATAGAGTTAGTGTTAGTAACTACCTCAATAGCATGGTCAATGTCCCCTCTCTCAGGTGGTAGCCCTCTAGGTAAGTGAGTGGGAAAAACGTCTCAGAATTCAAACATAAGATCTTTAAAACCTTTAACAACACATTCTTGCAAGAATAGTAAAAAGTCATGTCCATATTTACACTTCTAGCATGAAAATATACATCAGATGAAATGTATGTACAATGCTCAAAGTCTTGACTATACACTAAAAAGATCTCTTGTACATGTTGAAAATGACAAAGACTATACAACTCTAAAGATGAGATGAGAGGTGCACTAGGTACATCTCTCTCTCTCTCTCTCTCTCTCTCTCCTTATATACAAAATTTACTTCCATTTCTTTCAAACTCAAGGGTGTTGTTTTGATAACTGCATTTAAGTGTGTCTCCCAACCCCCATAGCCACTCTCTTCCTAACACAAGGTCTGTCCTCTCCATATTCATGATTTGGAAGTCCATATGGTTAGTATAATCTTGCATCTTGACTTCCAAATTGGATACCATAGTATCCCATATCCTCTTTTCTTCCCCTTGCATCATAGATACTATGTATCTATGTGCTCTGGGTTGTTAGGGAATCTTTGGCTTTTTGACCAGAGCATAGTTTATGAAGTTATGAGTGGCAGATTCATCTATCATGACAAAGAGCAGTTCTTCATGAAGGAGTGACTTTGGAAGCCCAAAATTGAGTGCTCCAAGCTCTTTCACTTAATCTTATAACCCGTGCCCCATGTCCATAGCCCAATATACATAGATGCATCCTCTTATCTCCATTACCATATCGGAACGCTTCTCATATTCCCATCCTAAGTCAAGAGAAAACTCGAATTTAAATGGTTGCATTACCTTTTCCTTCTATCTTTCTCCCAAAATCATATAGTAGCTCATTATGGAGTGGAAATATCCCAGATATCAGAGATGAGGCACCAAAAAAACAAGCATATATAGAGGATCAGCTTCTTTCACTCCTCATCCAAGCATATATAGAGGATCAGCTTCTTTCACTCCTCATCCAAGCTCTCTTGCGCTCTGAGCGTGATTGTCTTCTGAGCGTCTCCTCTTTGTGGACGTGCTGCCTACACTCTAAACACGTGTACTCGTCTCAATGCCTATGCTCGCGTATGCATGTCACCTGTGCTCGAATACCAATGTTGCTATAGCCTCTTGATGATTCCATCCATTTTTTTGGATTGCTCTCTCTGCGCACGAAGATCGATAGCTATCTCTCCCGCCGAGTTGCATGCTTCTTCTAGCCTCCCGTTTTCTCTCAAGTTACCAATAAAGGACAATTACTACTGGCCTCTCACATGAGTCCCACTTGGCACTCATGTGGGCATCCTATCCTTCAAATCTAAGAGGTGGTTCACATCTCAAATGAAGGATACTCCATGTCACATATTATATGCATATAATAGGCAAGGATCTACAAGATGGAGATTTAGTATTTGCATATACATTAAAAGAACATGAGAAGAGAAGTTATAATAGAGAGATCGTAGACCTTATCTCCTAGATAAAATTAGTTCTAGTGGTGGCATACAATTGGTATGTTTGGAAGGAGAAATCATGCCGAATTTCATAAGTGGATGTAGAATTAAAAGTATCTAGAGAAATTTATTCCCAATATATGGAGAATAATAAAAGGTGCCAAAAAGAGAAAATACAAGGAAGAAAATAAGAATCGAATCTCAAAATCAAGCAAAAGAAAGGATAAATTTTTAAAAAAGTTAAAATGGTAATGATTACAATAGAACTTCACCACTTGACCTCAAACAAGAGTTTTCAACTATAGTATTATAAGTAAATGGAACCTGCTTATGGCTTTGATTGATTCAAAATCACAAACCAATAAGTAATTTCATCATTGATAGAAAGCTTCAACCTAGGAAATGACCATATGTAGAATGAAAGAAATACACTAAATAAGACTTCACTATTTGGCATCTTTTCAGTTAGAGATAACACTTCTAGCTAAGTATATGAGAATAGAATGTGAACATTGGCCTATTGAAAAAATGATGGTTTGAGACTTATTTTTAGGTCAAGCACAAATTAAAGATCATAAAACTTCAACTCAATTTTATAAAAAACTTTTTAATATAACATTGTATTATAAGCAATTGTGTCTTCCTTTTGAAGATTTATGCATGTAGGACTCTCCTCTACTAGTAAAAAGAAAAGAAATTTCCTTGTCAAAACTAGAATATGACAAGCTCATAGTTGAAACAAAACATTTTAATAGTTCGCATTGTGAAGTAAATAATACTCATTAGAAAAATAACCTAAAGAAAGAAAAATAAATAAAATTTAAACACCAAAATGATCTGGAGAGTTTACAAAGATTTAAGCCAATACCAAAGACAAAGTTGAAGCAAGATACCGATTCATTTCATGAACATTCAAGGTAATTACACAAAAAAACAAGGTAATTCTCAAAATTCAACTATCAAGTTAAATAATGCAAAAGAAATATCGATTCTAAAACATAGCATAACAAAATATATGGAAAAGGACACAAAGAAATCAAAAAATATAAAGATAGAGAAGCAAAGGTTCACTCAAAAGAAGACGTTGAATGTAAAATACACTTCAAAAGTCCCAGAAACTCAAAACAATTCGAGTTCAAAGAAAAACTCATTGTGTATACCAAAAATATATGATCATTAATTAGGATAAGAAATCCACTTGAGAATACTACTCAAGACCATTACGATACACCACACAAATGAATTCAATTCCGAAAAATGCATGAATAAGTCTTCATTATTAATTTGCGAATTCACTAGGCATAGAATTTTCAATTCCCTTGTATAACTGACTAATCTCACCCTTACATTGTCTTCAAGTCAAGTTTCTCTTTTTCTTGTTCTTATCTCTAGATAACTCGTGATTGAGGGATTGGGGAGGTGAAGAATCTTCTTCTTCATTGTATTGATCATCCTCTTTTTGTTTAGCCTTCTAACTTGCTAAAAATTCCAATGATTTCCAATATTTTAAGTAGTGTGCAAGCAATGTTCTATGGATTCTATGGGAAATTTTTTATTAGATGATCCTTCCCACAATCCTCACAATCTCCTTAAATTTTCTAGGTGAATGTCTTGGAAGGTTTAGGGAAATATTTTAGCTGGAAGTGGTCACCATCACATTGTAGAGTGGACCTTTAGGAATAGGTGCACCTTTAGTTGACTATTATCTTTGGATTGTAGCTCCTTTTTCAATGTAGTAGAGACTTATCTATCCTTGTTGGATTGTCACTAGTGCTTATAGGATAATGGGTCTCTTCTTGATACATTTACCCTGACTATATGTATTGTTTCTATTATCTAGGTATGATTTTGATTATCTAGGGCTTGTTGATTCCATACATATGATAGCGCTTTCAATGCTTTCTTCAGCATACTTGACTAGTACAACATTTGGAGGTAGAGGCGACTGCTCATACAAAATAGACCTCACATGATCTTGATGGAATTGATCATATCGAGGCTTACCATAGTAGGATTATCTATAATATTATTTTTGGTCTATGGGTGGGTTTTCATATGCATCCCTAGGAGGATACATAGGCCTAGGTTGATATTGTTGTCTTTGCAATTGTATGGTTACTAGTATTGCTATTGAGATGGCCTATTATACTTTGTAGGCTGGTACCTAGGCACTCTATTATACATATAAGTGGGATGGCCTTTGTTATAGTTTTGACATCTCCTAAGTGAATGAGGTCTTTGGCCATGGGGCACATTTTGTTGTTCTTTAGCTTGCTTCATATGTAGTTTCTTAACCACCAAGTGGAATATTTCTTCAACTAAAGAACTTGTTAAGCTAGAGGAAGCCAAGGCTTCACTCTTGGTCTCAATCAATACCTTCAATTCTATAGCTAGATTGTCTTCTAATTCCACACATTCTTTCATGCATTCATTCAAGCTTATGGGCCTCCAAATGTATAATAGAGCCTGTACTTTCCCATTGATTAATCCCTTTGGACATTAACAGGCAAATTTCTTTTTAGGTGACTCTTGCAAAGTGATTGTTAGCAGCAGACAAGGGAGTCAACGACGATCTGGCAAGTAGGCCAATAAATTTCTTCATGGAAAAGCAAGTATGAGCATTCACGCAGATCTAGCACTAAGGCAACCGTTAATTTTTCAAACCCTTACACCAATTAAAAGTGATTCTCATCACTAACAACCCTTGTAAATACCATGTTCACCTTTTTGTGGCTCCATTTTGTGCAAGCCGAGGAGTCCTCGAGCTTGAGGAGCCTTAGAAGTACCTACATATCAATTTTTGTATTTTTTAGACTCCGTTTAAGCCCTCAAATAAGCCCTGGAACCTAATTTTTAACTAGGCCGGACACTAGGTCTGGACAGGGCCAAAGCTAGTCAAAAACTATAAAAAGAGCTAGAGAGCTCATTTTTGGGGGTAGATTGTAATTGAAACGAACTTGTAAGAGCTTTTTGAAAGTAATCTAAGAACTCCATTGCTTCTCACTCTTTGTCTTGCCGTGTGTGCGCGTGTGTGTGTATGTGTGTGCATGTTTGTGTGCTTCTCACTCACGCATCTATGCCTCCACTTGCTCGAGGTCTTCATACCATCCTCTCGTCTTCCCGGATTGACATTAAAGGAGGTGCTACTCATCACTGAGCTACACCAAATTTTGGCGCCGTTGCCGGGGATCGAGCTTCGAGGACGAGCGTGTGATGGTAAGACGTAGAGTTGACGCGTTGGAGTTGTAGGTATTTTCTTCTCTTTCATCTATTTTCTTGTTTTTTCTTCACCACCTTCATCACCATCATCATCATCACCATCTCCCACCTCCATCTCCATCATCGCGTTTTTTTATCATATCACCATCTCCATCTCATTTCCCTCATTTCACTTGTGAGAGAGAGCGAGAGAGCGATATTGCGTGTGTGGTTTTTTGCATGTTTCTTGAGCATTTTGCAGGTACTTGCTGAATCATCATCCCCAGCTCTCTACGCAGGTACGAAACTCGTCGAATCTGTCTCGCAGTCGCCAGCCTCTGTCGATCGCGATTGACAGAAAATTCGATCATTTGGTAAAACAAAGTTCACCACTAGCACAAGCATGATGAGCACATCCCAAATCACCTAAAACAGTAGAAAAATTCCGTGTTTTTCTGTCAATCGCGACCGACAGCCTCTGTCAATCGCGACCGACAGACCCTGTCAATCGCGATTGACACCGTCGATCGCGATCGACAGACTTCACGACCGACAGACTGCCACGTAGGACCCTGTCAATCGCGATTGACACCGTCTATCGCGATCGACAGCCACGACCGACACCTCTGTCAGTCGCGATTGACACCGTCAATCGCGATTGACTGAAATTCAACGATTGATTGACTTTTGCGCGTAGCCACGTGTCCATCGCGACTGATAGGCCCCCGATTGACTGAAATTTCGATGAAAAATCCGGAAAACGTGTCAATCGCGATTGATACCGTCGATCGCGATTGACAGCCACGATCGACTCTGTCGATCGCGATTGATACCGTCGATCGTGATTGACAGCCACGATCGACTCTGTCAATCGCGATTGATACCGTCGATCGCGATTGACACTGTCCATCGCGACTGACAGGCCCGACGGACACCTCTGTCAATCGCGATTGACAGGCTTTTCGGCCAAAAATTAGGGTTTGCTTTTGTTCAAAATTGGGATAATTTTGGGGGCAAAATTGTCAATCCATCAGCATTTCTGGAGGTTCCTACACTTGAGATTTGGGAGAAAATCCTAGGATCCGTCAGCCGGATTGAATCCTGTTTTAACCCCCTAAACCCTGAACAGTCATAACTTTTTCATACGAAATCCATTTTTTGAGCTTGAGGGCTTGTTGGAAAGCTCGTGGCATATACTACACGCCCTCAACTATTTTTTATAAAGATAATGTATGGATTTTTAAATAAGGTATTTTGAAGTTGACCATACCCAGGGGGATCAAAGTCAGGGGTCTTTAGAATTGTTTTCTTAAAAATCACTATTCAAATTAGTGTTTGCGCTTCAGGAATGAAAATCATTGGTTCTGTATTTGGAATTTCAATCTTAAAGCTAACTTTGGAACTCTTACAGATCTATTGAGAGCATCGAAAGGCGTTCTAAGCAAGTGTAAGTGCAAGCTTGGGAACACACTTCCTGGGCATTCAAGGGCAACCAAGCAGGAAACAAAAGGTTGGAATATTCTCAACTCCCTCTGTCATTTTTTAGCTCAGGCTAAGTACGAATAGTGCTAGAGGTAAGTTAGGGCAACGATAGGCATCAATCAAGTTGAAGACTACCTATGCACTCAAGTCCAAGACTAAATATAATCTCTTTGTGATGCGATGACCATAAAGAAAAGAATCTAACGTGGAACGATCAACCTAAAAGTACGAAGAACATTCAAGTATTCCTGACGACGTAATATCAGACAAGACCTTAAACACGATAAATAACTAAAAAGAATCAAGTGACTGATACCAATTGATCGGCAACGAGGTTGTACTCGGGGCAAAAATCGGGCTACTTAACTAGGCATATGAACCTTAGATCAGGACGACATCTAGTGAGGGAGAGACAAAGCCTTAGGTCTTCAGAGGCTAGTGTTAATCACACTGCTAGGTCTTGGGCCCAGCAGTTGAGCCACCACTCATACTACCCTAGCTCTGAGACGAGTGAATCAGAGATGTCTCAAGGTATGGAGAGACCTACAGGAAGTTCAGGAGTGCCATACTTGCACAGGGTAGAAGGCCCTTACAAAACGCAGTTGGAATACCTTAGGACCAACCGATTAGGTGCTAGCATCTATGAGGACGGACTAGGAAGAGCGGTGGTCCAGATTAAAAACCCTGACCAATCCATTGGACTAGAGCGCCCAGCTGTCAAGTTCGAAAACGGAGCATACTTGGACAAAGAAGGAACCATATATGTAGTCACCAGTCACCCAGATAGGACGGACGAATTTGGAAATGTGATCCCTGAAGCAGACTTAGGTGATCTGGAGCAAGGAAACATGGATGCAGAACCTAGAACCTCTCGAGGTAAATCAGTTCTCACTAGGATTATCACACCGGAGTGGATTCCCCAGGATAATAAGAGCATAGATTTTCTCCTCAATCGAGAGACGGACGAAGCCTTTTGGAGGTACAAACCTGATCGGCCAATTGATATAGGAACAATCATGATCTATGAGTTTAAGGATCCTGATAGCCCAGGCAGAGTGACCTACTTAGATCACGCTTCGGAGAGGATCTTTGTAGTGACAGAAAATGATAGGCATGCTTACACTTGGAAGGGTGAATTCGTTTTTCCCCAACCAAGATCGAATGTGTCCTATGGTCACCCTGGAGCTGGAACATCCCAAGCTCATGGAATGCACAGAGACAGAAGTAGAGATAGACCAGAAGTAAGCTTTGCCAACCCAGTGGGCAGAGAAAGAACGAGGACGGAAACAAATAGAGTAGAACCTGAGATACTTAGAGCTCACAGGAATCAAAGAAATGTGGATGAGTTCCCTCTACTGCGACCTAGAGAGCACACAAGGACTTTGAGACAGACTCAGCTAGTTAAGTCCATGAAAAACTACTTCGATGGCACTGGAGATCCATACGATCATGTGGCTGAGTTTAGGCAAGTCCTGAGAGCTGAACAAGTAGAGGATCTATTCACTCAGTACAATGCCTTTGGTCTGACCCTTAGGAACACTGCCCTGACATGGTTTCAGCCGCTAAACGAGAGGCAGTTCAGGAGCATAGACCAACTCCTAGAGGCTTTCATTATTGAATTCTCTAAGAGTGGCATCAGACATAATACCTCCTCGCTGATTCATAGCTTCAAGCAAACCCCTCAGGAGACCGTGAGACTGGCAGGACGAAGATTTAGGCAATATCTTGAAAGATGCCATGTCCCTGAGCTACCCACGCCAGCTAAGCAAGTGGCTTTATTCTTGGATGGATTGCTAAGTACCAAATTAAGATCATATGTGTACTTGAAAGACCCTAGGACCATAGAAGAGTGTGTACGCATGTGCATTGACATTGAGGATAACCTAGGGGAGGAGTTAGAGCTTTCCAAGATATACAAAGATTCGGATAGTGCCTCTAACCTCTCTTACACGCAATCCACATCAATTGAGGAACTTGCAGAGAAAGTAGCTCAGAAATTAGGTGTAACCAGCAAACAGATCCCAAGGTTTGCCCCTGTGAAAAGGTGCTATACTTGTGGTGGCGACCACATGGCGAATGTATGTCCCATTATGGCTCAACCCCAAGTGAATTCTAGTAGCCAGTACTGCACTATAGAACGAAGATACACAAATCACACAGCACAAGACTGCCCATACAACAAGCAAGCTGTTAGGCAAACCTACCCTCAGACATACCCTCAACAAGGCAGATACCAGAACCAATACCAACCACAACAGTATGCTAGGCCTCAACAAACCTACCAACCACAATACCAAGCCCAGCAAAGGCCTCAGCCTGTGTTAGCCCAACAACCTCCAGCTCCATCCAACTTAATCCCTGTAAAGTATGCAGCTACAGAAGAAAATCTGAATAGAGCTATAGTCCCCGTAACACCATTGCTTTCAGAAAGTGATCCCAGTGACCATAGCTTCGATTCTACACATGTTGAGAGTCCCCAGGCATACTTCATGCAGTCTCCTGAACATGGTGAGTCTTACTATAGTGAAGAGCCAAATGAACCTAGTTGGGAATCAGATTACACAAATGTCATGTATGCAAACCCCAACCCTAGACCCCAACCTAGGCAGGTAAGACCCCCATTCCCTAGAGGACCATGCTACCGATGTCAGGGTGATCATTTCATTCGTGACTGTCTCTTGCCTCCACCTACCCAACCCCAGTCAGTAACGATCCAAGGCTATTGTCAGGAGTGTGGAAAGGAGCATCTCTTACGAGATTGCCCTAAAAATCCTAATAATATGCCAAAAATCACTCCTATTAACGTTATTGGGTTAGTAGTAGACTCCACAGGGAGTGTGACTTCCACCGCACCAGTGCAAGTGGTCACAAGAGCTCAAGCATTGCAGCAAAACCAAGCTGTAGATCAGGGAAAGAGCCCAGAAGCTAGTGAAACTGAGAGCATAACCAAGAAAAGGACTAGAGCCTGGAGAGATAGCCGTGAAAGAATGAAAAGACAATGGGCAAAGAAAATGAACGAATTAGAAGAAAGCATAAGAGAAACAAAAGCCAAAGTTGTGGAGCTCACCTCTCAACCAGACTCTCACAGGTCACCCCCGCCTCAATCCATATCACCTCCTCCGCCACCCTCCATACCATCTCCCTCCAACCCGCCTCACCTAAACCCACCACCCCCAAGAATAGGATCAGTCCTAGCAGATCCCACTCCCGAGGACGTTAATATGATGCTTAAAGCATATCAGGCCAGAATCCAAGAAGGGCCAAATGTAATTGATCATGAAAAGTGTTACCCTAGAGTAGAGCTAGAGTTAGAACGAACCAAAATTTGTGCTAAGATGGTGGAATTGGCTCAGACCATGTTTGAAGCCAGTCGCCTCTTTAACATCTCTAGTTCAGCGAAGACACAGTTGCACTTTGATGGACTGTTAGAGAGAATAGAGAAGTTGATTGCACAATCAGAAAAGAAACCCACCTCTCAACTAAAGGACAAGGCAAGTGAAGGAGCAAGTCTTCCTGCCCGGGAAGCCTATGTGCCTGAAGCCTACGTGCCTAACTCTACGGAGCCAGACACATCTTCTTCTATGAATCGATTCACACCAGAATTTCTACGAGAGATTCAAGAAGACAAATGGGCTAAAGAAAGTGAAATCCCTCCTCCTATCGAACTTGTGGATGACACACACGATCAATTCCCACAAGACCTTCCTTCCATTTATGGAGAGCAGGAGAGTACCCAACCTCAAGAAAGATTAGACTTCGAGTCTAACTCGTTACAGGAATTACCCCACTTCACGGGCCCATGGGAAGCCAAGTCTACTTGTATGAGAGTGCCTACAGTCATGGTGAGAAACGAAGATTCAGTCATACCTAGGAACACAGAGGTAGTGAAGAACACCAAAGTGCAGTGCAATCTCAAGTTGGAAGAGCTACTCAAGGTTAGACCTGAATTATGGAAACATGTAGCCAAACAAGTACCAGAGATAGCAAAACCTCGTTCTCAGGTAGGATCCCAGAGGACAGTACCAGAAATACCCTTGGATAAGATAGGAGATATGTGTGAAGGTGAAGAAGGGAACACCTATCTTCCCATTACCTACCAGGAGTACACCACCAAGGCAATTTTGGACTCAGGTGCAGGAGTTGCAATTGCCACCACTTCCCTATGGAAGCGTTGGGGCAAGCCAGCACTCAAGCCAACGAGAATGAAATTGCAGATGGCCGATGGTCATATTGAGAGACCCTTAGGATTGCTAGAAGGAATAACTCTCACCACCTGTGGTGTCGAGTTTGAGCACACATTTGCCATATGTGACTTTAGCAAGAACATCTTGGGACGACCCTTTATGCGACAGTTGCAAGTGGTACAGGATTGGGGAACCAATTCTTTGTACCTGCAACACTTGGGTGTCACGACCAAAGTGAATCTCAAAGATTACTCTCATAGAGATGTCCCTCCTATCCAATGGAATCCCATCCATAGAGCCAAAGAGGATACAGAATCGGTGCATTCCATAGGATCAGGATCCTCATGGATGCATGAAGACACCCACTTATGGATGTGCAAGGTAGCAGTAGAAGAAGAGAAGAGAGAAAACGCCAGGGAGATCGGTGCAAAAGAAACCCATAGATCAATCCAAGACCCAACCTATGCACCTGTAGTTTTTCCAGACGAGGAATTTGAACCCCATGGCTGGGCAGAAATCCTAGCAACAATGGATGTAGCCATCAATGAAGAACAATGGACACCCCACTGTGATGAGGATGGCTATGACATCTCAGTCTTCTCCATAGAGCCAATCATGGGAGAGGCAGTTCTAGAAGAATGCGAACCTAGCCCTGATGCATTTGAGGATGCAAGTGACTCCGATCTAGAGTCAATCATTATGGACCCACCTTTTGCATCAGATGAAGAATACTTCCATGAAGTAGAATTTCAACCCCAGAGGCATGGAGAGATTACAAATGATGTAAGATTAGCAACACATGTGACCCCGAAGGAAGAAGGAAAGAAACGAAAGAAGAGAGGAGCCTCATCAGAAGAGGAAGAATCTTTGTTTGAGGTCCCAGAAAATTTTAAGAAATATGAGATAGATGACAGGAGAGTCATGATAAGAATGCCTAAACGAGAGGCACAAGTAGGAGAGGCCTATGATAGCAAAGAAACCACCAAGAAAATAGTAGTAGCCCTGGAAGAAGGGGAGGAGAGATGCACATACATAGGCCATGACCTAACAGAGGAAGAAGAGCATGCGTTGATAACCTTGATAAGAGAATACAGAGATGTATTCGCTTGGAGTTACAAGGATTTGAAAGGGGTAGACCCTGAAATATGTTCACACACCATCCCCATGACTTCAGATGCCAAACCCTCTAAGCAAAAGCCATATACATACAATGATAATTACGCTGCCAAGATCAAGGAAGAGATAGATAGACTGGTCGAAGCTGGATTCATCTATGAAATTGAGCACACTGAATGGGTGTCCCCCATCGTAGTGGTGCCCAAGAAGAATGGCAAGCTGCGTGTATGCATTAACTTGAAGAAGGTCAATGTAGCCACAATCCGAGATAACTATCCACTTCCCATCACAGAACATCTCTTAGAAAGAGTAGCAGGCAAGGAAGTGTACAGCTTCCTTGATGGATTTTCGGGCTACAATCAAGTGGCCATTGCACCAGAAGATCAGCATAAAACGGCTTTTGCCACAGAGTGGGGCATATTTGCCTTTAGGGTAATGCCATTTGGACTTACCAATGTGCCAGCAACCTTTCAGAGGCTGATGTGCCATGTATTTAAGGAGTTCTTGAGGAAGAATTTAGAAGTCTATGTTGATGATCTTTGTGCTCATTCCAACATTAGACAAACCCATATTCCTGAACTCAGACAAATCTTTGACAAATGTAGAGAATATCAAGTCTGCCTGAACCCAGAAAAGTGCGTTTTTATGGTCAGGCAAGGCAAGATTCTAGGACACATAGTGTCAAAGAATGGCATATCCACTGATGAAGAGAAAGTGAGAGCCATAGCAGAGCTACCTAGGCCAAGGAATGTCAAGGAAGTACAAGCCTTCATGGGGCATTGTGGTTACTACCGACGGTTCATTCATATGTACGCTGTCATTGCAAAGCCCATGTATGGACTTCTGACTAACTTTGAGTGGACTGATGAATGTGAGAACTCCTTCCAAGAGCTTAAACGAAGATTATGTTCAGCACCAATCTTGACCACACCAGATTGGAATAAGCCATTCCATGTTCATGTGGATGCATCCAATTATGTTATTGGATGTGTGCTTGCACAACCTACTGGTGAAGGTAATATGGATCTTCCAATTGCCTATGCTAGTCGACAATTGAATGCAGCTGAACGAAATTACACCACTACAGAGAGAGAAGGATTAGGCATGGTTTATGCAGTTAAGAAATTTAGACACTATTTGCTTGCAAATAAGTTTAAATTTTTTACTGATCACCAAGCATTGTTATATCTCGTGAACAAGCCATGCAATACAGGAAGATTAGTAAGATGGTTTCTCTTACTAATGGAATATGATTTCGAGGTTGTGGTAAGGAAAGGGAGGACTCATTTGAGAGCTGATCATCTTTCTAGGCTCACATCTGGAGACGCCCCACAAGGAGTATCAGATGACCTTCCTGATGCTTACTTGTTTAACTTGGAAGTGGTACCGCAGTGGGCTAAGCCATTAGTGCCAGTATTGACCTACGGGCCTAACCATCCAGTAGTAAACACACGGAATAGAGAGGTTGTGAAAGCCCAAAAGTACCACATCATGGCGGGAAGCATGTACAAGCACACAGATCAAGGGATCTTGGCTTGTTGTGTGGAAGAGGATGAGTATGCGAAGTGGTTGCAATTAGCACATGTAGGTGCATTAGAGCAACACTACTCAAAACAACGAACCCTACAGACACTAAGGAGACTAGGAGTGCATTGGCCAACCATGGAAGCGGATGTCCAAAAGTTGTGCAAGGAATGTCCAATCTGTCGCACTAAACCACCTGTGGAACATGCCACTCTTTATCAAGTGTCCATAGTGCCAGATTGGAGTGAACCGCTAGTATCCTTCCTGAGGACGAAAACATTCCCTCCAGATATGACCTTGGCTAGAAAAAGGAGTTTAGGACAAGAAGCCCAGGATTACTCACTCATTGGTGATAATCTATATAAGCGTGGTAAAGATGGTTACCTAAGGCTATGTGTCCATGAAAGTGAATATCTCAAAGTCTTGGAAACTGCTCACCAAGGTGTAGCAGGAGGACACTTTGGACCAGATCGGGTGATCAAGGCAATACTATTTGCGGGTTTCTGGTGGCCTACCCTTCACATGGATGCACATACCTATGTGAAACGCTGTGATGTCTGTCAGAGAACTCAATATCCCATACGTAAAGATGAGATGCCACTGAAACCCATGATGGGTGGACGTGCATTCTCTAAGTGGGGAATAGACTTCGTAGGTCCTATTAATCCCCCAGCTAAGAATTCCCATGCAGAATATATCATTGTTGCAACAGACTATCTAACTAAGTGGGTAGAGGTAAAAGCTACGACGAAGAACGACGCTCAGACAACTGCTAAATTCTTGTTTGAAAATGTATTCACAAGATATGGGCTACCTATAGAGCTAGTAAGTGATAGAGGCACTCACTTCTTAAATGAAGTTATTGAAAATCTGCTCCAAGAATTCTTGGTAATACATAAGAAGTCTGCCCCCTATCACCCTCAAGCTAATGGACAAGCCGAAAGCACCAACAAGATCTTATGCAATGTACTGACAAAATTAGTGAACACTAAACGCTCTGATTGGGACAAACAGCTACACCATGCTGTTTGGGCATACCGAGTCGCCTATAAAACGGTACTCCAAGCCACCCCCTTTCAGATGGTATTTGGCCAAAACGTGGTACTACCCTTGGACTTCTTGATACCTACATTGAAGGTAGCACAAGAGCACGAATGGACGGGTCATGAACTCTCCTCTAGACTTTTTGACCTTGAACGCTTAGGAGAAACAAGACTGAGAGCAGTTGCAGGGATATATGCAGCAAAGAAACGACAGAAGGCATACTTTGATGCCCATGTGAAGGACAAGGGCTTGAAAGCAGGAGATCTAGTTTTAGTTTACACATTGAAACAACATGCAAGGAAGCTAGAAAAGAGAGGCTATGGACCTATGATCATAAATAGGATCTCCACGAGTGGAGCAGTGCAACTAGCCACATTGGAAGGTGACGTTCTCCCAAGCTATATAAGTGGATGCAGAGTCAAGTTATATCAGGAACCTCTCACAGAGGAAATGCTAAGTCGACTCAATATCGCCAAGAAACGCAAGGAAGAAGAAAAGCTGATTCGAGAAGAAGCTCAAGCAGAAGCTTTAGAACGCATCAGAAGGATGAAGTTGCGAAGACAAGGTAGAGATCAGCCTAGAACAAATGACTATGCAGATCAAGAACATCATATGGCAATGTGTGAAGTTGCAGGAACGAGTTCCCATAGAATAATTGATCGACGTCCTTTCATAACCTTAGATATAGGACAAGGAAAGAGTGCAAGAACTGTAAGAGCCTTGATTGACTCAGGTGCAGCCACTAGTGCTGTTAAATCGTCTTACTGTCAAGAATTGCAGTTAACTGTCAATCCTGTGGAAGCATATCTCATAGGATTGGGAGGCGTGGAAACCCCTTGCATGGGCGAGGTGGAACTTCCCCTCTATATTCATGATGAGACAATGACAGTTAAAGCACTAGTATGCCAAGACGAGGACCTCACGGAACCCCTTGTCCTGGGTCAAGACTGGATTTATGACCAAGCAGTCAACTTAAACCTAAGAAGTGGACTTCTTCAGGTATGGGTCAATCATAGTCGAATTACAGTAGAGTTAGATAATGGAGCACTCAAGGAACTAGGAAAGGCACACACTCCTGGTCCTTCCAGGAGTACACATGAAGATGACCATGCTATTCTTGTCCAAAACTATGTGTTGCAGAGGAATGATGGTTGCAAAAAAGGAGTCAGGGATGCAACGGAACTCCCTTCTTTTCCAAAGGCCAGAGGGAGGCGGCAACCAAAGGTGGATCAAAGACAGAAGAAGCAGGGTACTACCTATGTCGGAGACCAAAAGCACCTGCGCAGCAAAGTATCTCAGCTAGTGAAACAAGTATGGGTGCGGAAAGGCGAGCACCCGGTTGCACTCAAGCCAACCACACAGTCAAAGCCTCTTATTAGTAACCAACAACATGATACTAATAAGAAGTCTTTCAGAAGCTCATTTGTTAACATGAAGTCTATTTGGGTGCCCAAGAAGTCGATGAAGGCTAGCCCACAATCAAGAAAAATTTGGGTGCCTAAGGCTTGTGTGCGGGCTCAAATAGCTACACCAAGGCCACACTCTTTACAGCGTGGTCCATTCACTCACACCGCCGACATCCACTCGTTTTCAACACTCAGGAACACACCCAAGCCCATGAACACGAACAGAATCACTTGTAAATGGGTCCCTAAAAGGTCTCATTTTCAAGCCGACACACCCAGAAAGCTCTCGAGAGTCCCTACGGAACCAAGAGCAAAACCTATCCGCTGCATTTGGCAGCCTAAGACGTGTAACAAACCCCCGGACCCCAATTATAAATCCATGATAACCTACTAACCCCATCACTATCACACTATATCATTCCACTTAGCTCTAAGGTGCACTGAACTCCTAACCACACACACGCTCACACCGAGCACTTACTAACCCATTATTCGCTCCCAACCCTCGTGTTAATAATGCAATGGGAACAACAACAGTTCTCCCCTGTCCTGTACAATGTTAACACATGTTGTATATTCTCACAGAGATAGGTAGCAAGAAGTAACATGGCCGATACGGTAGGAACCAGCTCCCAGGCAGGCACCAGCCCCCAAGTTGTGGACATTGAAAGCCTTCCGGTAGAGGAGGAATTAAAGGAACGACCAGCGGCATTAAGGGCATTACATGCCATCCCGATTCAGAATCCTCCACAAGGTCACACAATGCCGGTGGGAAAAACCTCACACTGGTTCAGTGATGTTGCGGGACCTCTGGGCGAAGGCACATACATGTGGGAGTCTGAAGTAGAATTCAATGGACGTTGGGGCAGATACCACTTCTTTACCAGAGAGTTTGAAAAGCTACAGAATAACGAAGGACTGAAGCCGATATGGAAGAAAGCTGGGCTTTATGATTATTTCAAGTTCCAACTACCAAAGCCCGATTTTCTAAGGTGCTCATACCTGATTAGCACTCTCACTCCAAGCAAAGACAAAAAAGGATACAGCTCCTTTGTGCTTCCCTCACTCACAAGGGGCAATGAGCTGAAGCGTTTCCGCTTGACTATCAACTTGGTAAGAGAAGCTCTTGATATGCACGGAATGCACATTCCTACGGAGAAGGAGACTATGGTCCCCGATAATATGAAGAACAGGAATCTGACGAAGTTAAAGGACATGGTAGCGATGACTCCCACGATCGCCATTCATTTACGTATGGTCATGCAACACTTCGCATTCCCCGCGCAAGACAGGTTCACAATGCCTCCCAAGAAGATCTGGTTTAGCCTCTACTTAGCGGATGCCTTTGATTTGACCATCAATATGCCCCACTGGGTTATCGATCAGATCCATATGGCTCATCAACGATGGTACAAGAAACAGAAATCTGTACTCTATGGATGTTGCGCGCTCACCAGAATCGTCTACAGATGTCTCGCCTATGATGTACCGGTGCAACGGGCCCTCATTTGGTCCAGAGCACAGGAGTTTCAATGAAGATTGTCCGCTGTCGGACCTCCCTCTAAGAAGATGAGAGGCACCGTACAGATGCCCTGTGCACAACCCCGCGATGCAACCCTAACACCAGAAACAACTCCAAGGCTTCCTCGAAGAGTGCAACCTTTCACTATCAGGTTACCCAGGCACAGCACAGAGGGCCCTAACCTTGTGTTTCCACCAGTGCCTACTGATCTGGAATTTCCTCATGGATTTACTTTGGAAGATCTAACGGATGAGGAAGTGGCTAGAATTATTGAAGCCGTTAATGCGGAAGTTGAGGCAGAGCAGGGTAGTGGACAACAAACGGCCGCACAACAACCCTAGACAAGACAACCAGAAGTGCTAGAAGTGGAAGATGAAGGAGAAGGAGACCAAGAGGATGAACAAGAAGGATTTTCTGATGAAGGGGCGCATGACTATGAGCAAGAAGTTATACAGGAGTTAGAGAGTGCCCCAGCATATACAAAGGAGCTGAAAAAGCTCTACGATACCATCAACAGGGTCCAACAACAACATAAGTTATCCCTTGCCGCAGGAAAGGCTATCATGCACCAAATCCTTGAGGAGGAAGGAGTTGACGAACAGTATCGTGCCACACTAGATATGATCTCTGATGCCCTAGGAGTACCTGAGGCAGTGCAGACGGCCCTGGCACAATCACGCAGAATGGAAAGAAGATACGGAAGACGTCCCCCACGAGCAGGGAAACAAATGAATGTATTAGGATCAGGACCACAAGGCACCCCCACAACCACGGGCACTGCACACACCGCTCACGACATCGAGGAAGCCCATATATCAAGTGCACCTCCATCACCTCCCTTACCACCTTCGCCTCCCTCTCCACCACATTCACCTCCCATTACCAATGTAACAACCACCATTACCGCCTCCGAGCCCACCGCCATGACTGAAGCACAAACTGCCAATCAACCCACACACCCTCTCAACACCTCCCGTGTATATACCTCCACTAACACTGTAACCCTAACGATAGCTACTGACATCCCCATCCCCCCACTCACACTTTCGGGTAGTTCACATTCACAATTGCACACACCACTGTACACATTCACCACAATCACTGCACCCACAATTCCACTATTCACAATCACTCCCACTACTGTTTACACCACGGATTTTATGGACATATCACCTTCCACCGCACCTCTCCCTCCCCCCATACCACCACAATCTCCCATTCCCCCACCACCCACTTCACCATTTTCCAGCACTGCATTCACACTTCCCTTCCCCTCTCCCTTCCCCTCTGCACATCACACCCTCCCTGCATCCATCCCCATTAATAATGTATTCAATAATATGTATCAGTGCATGTCTCAGTTACAACAACACTATCAGCACCTCGATGCTCAGCATACAAGTTTGTTCAGGAGTCATGAAGAGTTACAAGGAAGATTCATTGATTTAGAAAGAAAAGCATCAATTACAACAGCAGTTTAGTGCATTGCAAGAACAACATGAGCAACTTGTGGCAAATCCACCGCAGCCCGATGCAGAAGAAAGACAACATATGGATGATTTGCTACACTCACAAATCACAGAGAACCTCAAGCTCCGCCGCAACATGGCGCTATTACGGAAGCATATGTCTACAGCCCTAGAAGAAAATAGACGGCTTCAGACACAAAACGAAGCGAACTTGGAGTTAGCCATGGAAGGTTCCCCACAGGAAATTGACCCGGAGAGATTTAAGGCTATTCCCTTGGACAATATGCAGATTATATTGGAAACCCATGCGGATCTCCTCGACGCCCATGCAGCCTTAGAAAAGGAAAGAGACGAACTACGAAGGCAATTGGCAACTCAACCAGCACCACCCAAAGAAGTCCCAACCACAGCTGACACAGCCGACGAAGTAGCAGCGCTCAAAGCACAACTCGAAGAATTACAAAAGAAAGTGCTTGTATATGAACGACAACCCTCCCCCTTGGCAGAACCAGAACCTGAAGACCTAGTGCCAATCGAAGTAGAGGAAACTTTTGAGGACCCATACATTCCGATGCCAGCACCTGGAGGCAAGCAGACAGCAGAGAGCATGGACACCCTGGAAATAGAGGCTCCGGAATGGATGCAGAAATTGGAAAAAGTGGCCACAACCCACGATGACAGGGTAGCAGTCCAGATAGCATCGATGTCACGCTTGGAAGAGGTGGTCATTAAATCGGACTATTTTAGGAACCTCTCTCATCACAGGTGGATCGGCACCTCCGACGACCTGTATGTTCCTTTTTGCGTCTTGATGGCGGACTATAATGCTGAAATCAAGCACCACACCTCACGGGAACCAACCTCTGCTACACAGTTTGCACCCGATGATATCCCAGATAGTGCCAAGCAGGGAAATATTCGCCAACCAACTTGGAGGATTCGGCTTCTTGAAACCTATCCGGAAATGAATCGCACCTGGAATAACATGCCCCTATATATCAAGTACAATCCCTGCTACTGTCCTGTTTTCAGAAGAAGGTCGTGGCCAGAATACACAAAAATGGTGCTGACAACCAAAGGCTGCGAGAAGTGGCTCAACTATGTCTACTTAGCACCCCCTAAAGGCCAACCTACCGTAGGATATATGATATCGACAATTCGGCATTGGGGTGTCAGGTTCAAAAACATACCAGATGTCATGACACAGATGTGTCTTAAAATTTTTGAACTTATGATAGTCACCTTTCGGACCTTCAAGAATATTAAGGAGCCTCATCTCTCTGCGCTCGGATTCAATGAAGGCAATCAAGATCTGGTGTACGACATGAGCACAACGCCCTCCATTAATGTTGTCTATGCATGGCATGCCCGCATAAAGTACCTACCGGCCTGCTTCAAACAAACATTTGAAGAGATGTTTGTCACCGGGTTCTGGGAATATCACTCAGAGATCTTCATTCCCAGGCCCTCACATTTATTACAATTATTTGCAGTGGAACAAGCTCTCCACTCAGAAAAGTTACGAATGCCACATTCAGAGGTTCCCGGGTCGGTAGATTGGGATGCTCTACTAACAGATTTGGCCAAAGGATTGAGGATTGCCGAACATCACTTAGCGCAAGACGTTGTCGAATACTACATCCAACGACCCTCCCAACAAGGGTCTGTCAGGGACGACAGACGCGAGAGAGGGGGGAGTGTTAGCAGGAGACAAGGGAGTCAACGACGATCTGGCAAGTAGGCCAATAAATTTCTTCATGGAAAAGCAAGTATGAGCATTCACGCAGATCTAGCACTAAGGCAACCTTTAATTTTTCAAACCCTTACACCAATTAAAAGTGATTCTCATCACTAACAACCCTTGTAAATACCATGTTCACCTTTTTGTGGCTCCATTTTGTGCAAGCCGAGGAGTCCTCGAGCTTGAGGAGCCTTAGAAGTACCTACATATCAATTTTCGTATTTTTTAGACTCCGTTTAAGCCCTCAAATAAGCCCTGGAACCTAATTTTTAACTAGGCCGGACACTAGGTCTGGACAGGGCCAAAGCTAGTCAAAAACTATAAAAAGAGCTAGAGAGCTCATTTTTGGGGGTAGATTGTAATTGAAACGAACTTGTAAGAGCTTTTTGAAAGTAATCTAAGAACTCCATTGCTTCTCACTCTTTGTCTTGCCGTGTGTGCGCGTGTGTGTGTATGTGTGTGCATGTTTGTGTGCTTCTCACTCACGCATTTATGCCTCCACTTGCTCGAGGTCTTCATACCATCCTCTCGTCTTCCCGGATTGACATTAAAGGAGGTGCTACTCATCACTGAGCTACAGTGATCACATATCTACATACTATTTAATTCATCTACATACCACTCTTTACAAACTCCTGACTCGCTTGTTTAAAGTTATAGATAAAATATATTCATTAGTGACTGAATCCACTTTTTGAGAACTCGTCAACAAAATCTTCCACAAGAGCATCTAAGTTAGCATGCATTTATATTATTGGTGGTTCAAACCATGAAAACGTTGTTTCTACAAGGGTTAATCCAAATGCTTTATATTGCACAAAAAAAATATATCATTTGCTCTTCCCTTAAAACTTGTCTTAGCTCGAGTACATGATCATACGGATAAATTGACCTATCATCATAATTATTCATGCACTTTGCCACCTGAGATGGTTGAAGGCATCATCTTGGGTCTTGCACTTGTGGCATAGATTTAGCTACTTGAGGATTGACTCATTCAGTTTGGAAAAACTTTATGAGACGATCATTTCCTTTACAATATTTGCAAAATTGTTTCTACTTTTTTTTTCTTCTTCTCTTTGTCTTCTCTTTTTCACCGTGTAGAATTAGTAGAATTTTGCTTACTAGTAGATGAGCTCCATTTACCTTTGCCCTTTTGACTAGCTAAGAAAGCTTGATCTACAACATGGATAATGGACCTGTTCTATCTAGACTCATCCTCCTGCATTAAAACAAAGATTAACTCCTCAAAAGTTAAGGCCCTTGGATTGTCTTTCATCATCAAGTGAAGAGTAGAAGCAAAACTCTGATATGAATCAAGATGACCATTAAGAATGGTCTGCATAAGTGAACTATCTCGCAAGACTTCATCTCCAAAAATCAAATGCTCTTACAAACTTTGATCTTTGTCAAATAATTGTTCATAGAATCTCCTTCATTCATATGTTCACTCCTCAAGTATTTTCGGAGGTAACACGAGCCTCATTTCTTGCTTGGTATTAAATCTTAAGTGTATCACAAGCATCCTTGATTGTTTCGCACGAGCGAATATGAGGGATAATGGCATGTTTGACCGACAAAGCTATCAATGCATGTGCTTGAGCGTCTCCACCATCCCATCAAAGTTTCTCTACAGTAGGTGCAACAAGAATCACAACATGAATAGGAATTTGAAGATTGTCATCTTCAACACCATATGCATCACCTTCAATAACTATATTTGCAGGTGTAAAAGGTCATTTTTCAACAGCCTACACAATATTCCACAGTCTTTTTGTGACCATGACATGGTGCATCATATATGCCCATAATGGGTAATCGATACCATCCAACTTGTCCTCAATAGCCAACATACAGAATACATCATTGCTTTTAGCCATGGCCATTGACTAAAATACCATGATGTAGAAAAATGATTGCATCTCAAAAAGTTGAACAAAGTTACCCTATCAACCTCTGCTAAACCTGTAGAAGACTTCGAGGTGCTTGTATTCGTAAACTGAAACTTGTATATATGTTTGGCAAAAAAGGACAAAATCGCCTACATAGGTGCTGCAGTAGTGCATTTACAGGCCGAAACGAGCTCATATCAAAATTTCAACACCACAAAGCAAAGATGTTTTGAACTCCTAATCAGCTTGATTATGCTCATTATTTTTCATGTGATTTTGAGACTGTGACTGGAGGGGTTTCTACGATGCCCTAAATGAAGCGGTGACCTTCTCTGAAACCACTTGTTCGAGTTTGAGGTGTGCAAAAGCACACAAACAACACAAGGAAGAAGAAGAAGTTTGTAACACAACACACAATATTGAATGTACTACCAAGTGAAAATGTACAAAGATAAGTGACCCATTAGGGTTATAGGCATATATACAAGCCAATGGGGGAAAAAAATGCCTTAAGAGGGAAAAAAGTTCCCCATTAATCTTAGTGTGTTCACACACATCACTACCAAAATATATCAGCAATTAGAAACCACTGATTCTTTGTAGATATGGATGATAAACTCATCTTGTATTCATGACTCTAGTGGCCAATTATGCATGAGGTCAAACTCATTGTCAAAAGTTTGTGATATTCGTGAGATGAAAAATTGTGATTTTATAAAAGGATGAAAGGTATTTTAGATTAATGATGTCTACAAGAGCATTTAGTAAGAGGGGTTATCTTTTATTGGACCAATACATCCAACAACAAAAACGTATTATTTGAGTTTATGGTCATAAGCAAAATCTATTACAAGAAGATGCCCAGATAATGGCAAATTTCCTCCATGAAAATATAATTACAAGCTTTGTATTTCCAATCTAGTTGATAAAGTGATAGAGAAGCTTAATTTTTTAATGATGTAATAGAATGTTTGGTTGAAGAACTCATGATTATACATAGACTAGCTCCATATCATCCTCAAGTTAATGGCCTCATTAAAAGTACAAATAAAGTAATTTTCACTAGCTTGATCAAATTGATAAATACACAGATAAGTGATTATGATAAACAAATCCATCATGATCTCAAGCCATATATAGTTGCTTATAAAACATCAATAGGAACAACATACTAAAAGCTGGTGTATGGATTGAATGATATCCTTAGAATGCTTCCTACTCTAAAAGTTAAAAATCGCCTTGAATTGGAACAACTTGGAGTGTCAAGACCTCAAACTCTTACAAGCATTTATGTCCATAAGAGAGGTAAGAAAGCTACTATGATATGCATATAAAAGGCAAGGATTTACAATATGGAGATTTAGTATTTGCATATAGATTAAAAGAACGTGGAAAGAAGTTATAAAAGAGAGGTCATAGACCTTATCTCTAGATAAAACTAGTTCTAGTGGTGGCATACAATTGGTATGTTTGAAAGGAGAAATCATGCCTAATTTTGTAAGTGGATGTAGAATTAAAAGTATCTGGGGAACTTTATTCCCAATATGTGGAGAAGAATTAAAGGTGCCAAAACGAGAAAATACAAGGATGAAAATAAGAATGGAATCTCAAAATAAGAATGAAAGCATAAATTAAAAAAAAAAAGTACAAATATTAATGATTACAATCAGAACTTCACCACTTGATCGCAAACAAAAGTTTTCAACTATAGTATTATAAGTAAATGGAACTTGGTTATGGCTTTAATTGATTCAAAATTACAAACGAATAAGTAATTTCATCATTGATAGAAAGCTTCAACCTAGGAAATGACCATATGTGAAATGAAAGGAATTCATTAAATAAGACTTCACTCTTTCGCGTCATTTGAGTTAGAGATAACACTTCTAGGTAAGTATATGAGAATAGAATGTGAACATTGGCCTATTGAAAAAATAATGGTTTAATACTTAGTATTATGTCAAGCACAAATTAAAGATCATAAAATTTTAAGTCAATTTGATAAAAAATGTTTGAATATAACATTGCATGATAAACAATTGTGTCTTCCTTTTGAAGATTTATGCTTGTAGGATTCTCCTAGAACAGAAAAGAAATTTCCTTGTCAAAACTAGAATATGAGAAGCTCACAGTTGAGACAAAACATTTTAATAGTTCAACTCGTGAAGTAAATAATACTCATTAGAAAAATAGCCTAAAGAAAGAAAAATAAATAAAATTTAAACAACAAAATGATTTGGAGAGTTTACAAAGATTTAGGTCAATCCCAAAGACAAAGTTGAAGAAAAGATACCTATTCGTTTCATAAATATTCAAGGTAATTAGACAAAACAAACAAGGCATTTCTCAAAATTCAACTATCAAGCTAAACAATGCAAAAGAAACATCAATTCCAAAACATAGCATAACAAAATATATGAAAAAAGACACAAATATGTAAAAAATATATAAAGATATAGAAGCAATGGTTTACTCAAAAGAAGATCTTGAATGTAAAATACACTTTAGAAGTCCTAGAAACTCAAATCAATTAGATTTCAAAGGAAAATTCATTTTGTATACCAAAAATATATGATCATTAGTTAGGATAAGAAATCCACTTGAGGATCTCCCCCTCAAGCTTTGCTTGAATATTCTAACAATCCAATCAATTGTTTGAATCTTTGTATCTTTGTTCCATCAAGAGCTTTTGTCATCATATCTGCAAGCTGATCTTTTGAAGATATAAAAGAAATGTTGATCTCTTTGGAAACTACCTTCTCACGAACATAATGGTAATGAACTTTAATATGCTTGGTACGTGCATGGAAAACTGGATTAGCTACCAAATGTATACTGCTCATATTGTCGCCATAAATTTTGTGGAGTTATATGAAGAAGATGTAAATCTTCAAATAACTTTTTGAACCACATTACTTCACATGTCAATTCTGCAAGCGCACGATATTCTGCTTCTGTAAATGAAAGCACCACTGTTGGTTGTTTCTTTGAACTCCAAGATACAAGTCGATTTCCCGTCATTAATAGGTAGCCACTTGTGCTACGTCGATCATCTTTATTTCCTGCCCAATCTGCATCACTGAAAGCTTTAATACCAAGATTAGTATCACATGAGTAAAATAAACCTTCATTCAAATTGCCTTTCGAATAGCGTAGCACATGCTTAGCCGCATTCCAATGTACATCTGTAGGCTTGTGCATGAGTTGTGAGAGTACTCCAACTGCATAACCAATATCTGGTCGTGTACGTATAGCATACAACAATGATCCAATCAACGATCTATACATGTCTACATTTTCAAAATGAACACCATCATGTATACTCAATTTTACATTAGGCTCCAAAGGATTTGCAACTGCTTTACATTCCGACAAACCAAACTTTTGAAGTAAATCACATATGTACTTCTTTTGACTCAACCATATACCATGTTCATCATAAATAACTTCAACTCCCAATGCATAACGTAAAATCCCCAGATCTCAAATCTTAAACTCCTTCATCAATCTCATCAATAGCACTTCCTGTAATGATAAGATCATCAACATAAATGCGATATGCAACACTTGGTTTATATCCTTGAGCTTCCAAATAGCTTATCAAGCGATGATTCCAAGCTCTAGGTGCCTGTTTCAAACCATATAATGCTTTTGTTAACTTGCAAACAAAATTTGGATATTTTTCATTTTTAAATCCTTCTGGTTGCTCCATATAAACATGTTCTTGTAATTGACCATTCAAAAATGCATTTTTCACATCAAGCTGAAATATCTTCCAACATTTACTTGCTCCAACACTCAAAATTGTTCGTATAGTTGACATTCTTGCAACTGGGCTAAATGTCTCTTCGTAATCAATTCCATATGTTTGTGCAAAACCTTTTGCAACTAACCTTGCCTTGTGCCTTGCCATGTAAACCATCCTCAAGTTCTTCTTGCATTTCTTCTTGAACCTGCAAAATAGGATCTTTATACCAAGACAATAACTCATCAAAGCGTACATCACGACTAATAATCATTTATTTCCTTACTTATAGGATTATAACACTTATATCCTTTCTCATTATCTGCATAACCCATGAAAAGTCATTTCTCTGACTTTGGCTCTAATTTAGTTCTCAATGCATATGGAACCATAGCAAAACAAACACAACCAAACACACGCAAGTGATCAATAATAGGTTTTCTATTAAACCAAACCTCAAAAGGAGTTACATTATGCATTGTAGATGTTGGCATACGATTCATCAAATATACTGCTGTATTTACTGCTTCAGCCCAAAATTTCAATGGCATATGCTTTTCATTCAGCATTGCTCTTGCTATTTCTGCGATAATCCTATTCCGTTTTTCTGCTACTCCGTTCTGCTGAGGAGTATACCTGCAAGTGACTTCCCTCTTTATACCTTCATTCCAAAGAAAATCATTAAACATTCTTGAAAAATATTCACTACCACCATCAGATCTTAACCTTTTAATTACCTTTCCAGTTTGCTTTTCCGCCATTGCTTTGAATTTGACAAAGCAATCAAACACATCACTCTTATGCTTAAAAAAATACACAAAAGTCATTCGGCTAAAGTCATCCACAAAAGTAACATAATACTTAATGTCTGCAAGTGATGGTTCCTTCATAGGACCCCAAACATATGTATGCACCAATTCTAATAAATCCCTACTTTGCAATTTGACACTAGAAAAAGGATGCCTTGCTTGCTTACCAAAGTGACAAGCATCACACAAATGTATCATATTTTGTCTTGAGATATCTTTCTTTTAGCCATGTCTTTTAACTTATGTACATTTACATGTCCTATTCGCTTATGCCATAATTCAATCTGAGAAATCTTATTATTACCAACTGAATAATAAGAAACAAAATTAGGAGCTACATCCAATGTAAAAAGTCTTCCTCGACGTTGGCCTTTTGCCAAGACTTTATAATTCTGCTTTCGATTTTCAACAAAACACCCAGATTTGTTTTACCGTACTTGATAGCTACGCTCCACCATTTGACCAACTGAAATAAGATTTTTACTTATTGATGGTTCATGAAGAACATCTTTTAAAATCTTATTGCCTTTTTAATCTTCAAAGCACACATCTCCAACTTGTGCTATATGATGCATTGAACTGTCACCTGTTTCAACTTTACCATCAAATAAAGGTGCATGTAAATTAGCAAACCAATCAACATTATTACTCATATGATTACTACATCCAGTGTCGACATACCATATATCATTGCTATGAGTTAGATCTGTATTCACATTCATCATTAGTACATTTTCATGATTTTGTTCCTGAACAAAATTACCTTGTGTATGGTTTTGCCTTGCATATCCATCTCGCCCTTGATTATGCCAACAATCATGAGATATATGACTAGCCTTACCACAATTATAACATGTTATTCCTGATTTACCTTGATACCCATTACATCCTTTACCACGGTAGGAATATCTCCCCCTTCCACACATATTCATATCTGAGTTGCCTGCATCATAATTATTGTTTGTCTCGTTTCGACCTCCATGACCTCTGAAAGTTCCTCTTCTGCCACCTCTGCGACCACAATGATTTCTTGCATAAAGTGCATGACCTACACTACCTTTCTGCATAGACTGTCCACCATTAATATTAATTTCTTATGTTATCATAAGTGAAACCAACTCATCAAAATCAGGCAACTCCTCTCTCACAAATACAGAAGTTGTAAAAGCTTTCCATTTTTCATCTTCTTTTAAACCATTTAAAACAAATGCAACTAAATCATAATCTTCAACTATGCACCAAATTGAAGCAAGTGCATCGACAATCTGCTTAATTTTTAAAACATAATCATTTACTGACATTCGTAAATGAATTAAATCATTTATTTAATTCATTTTTCAATTGAATTCGCCATGCCTTTGTGGTTGTTGAGAAGAGTCACTCTAATGCTTCCCAAATCTCCTTGCTAGTTCTCAAGTCCTGTATGTGTCCTATCACGCAAAGATTACCTTCTTGTCACGCTCATTCCACCTCTGATATTCTCAAACTTGCTGAGGTGTTGGATTTTGGTCAGCCAAGTCAGGTTGAAGTTCTGTACCACTAATAAGACCATGCAAATTCCTACCCATAGGATATGCAGACATGCAAAAACACCAAGCTTGATAGTTGGTTTTACTCATTTTTTCTATTTGGCTATTTTCGTCGGCCATCCTAAAAGAAGGTAATTCTAAATGAAGGTACTTGCAAATTATCAGCTTATTGGTGTTGCATCTTATGCATATACCTCATGTATAGCACCTTTGATGCATCAACCTCGCTCTGATAGCAATGTAGAATAAAGGAAGTTCAAGAAGTAGCATAAAATGGAAGCATGAAGGGAAACAAAGAATAGCATAGATTGCGAAGATGATAGAGCAGAGTAGACCCACAAGACTAGATAAAAGAAGATAAGTTTTGTGTACAAAAAAATGTCTCTATATTCACAATGATGAAGTATCAACAACTCTCTACAAAAATGAATTCCTAAGCTCTTTATATAGAGTTTTGGAAATGAATATGTGCCAATGATTTTCTTGTACAAAAGTAGTGAAGAATATATAAAGTAGGAATGGTTACTAACTATAAAGTTGTCAATAACTTTTTTACAAAAATAATGGATCATCCCATCTCCAAATTTGTCTTCTTAGATGAGCTTTCTTGCCATGAAAGAGATCTCTCAAAATTTCTCTAGAAAAAACCTCTAGATACCTGTTTTGACGTAGCCTTTAACTTTCAAATGATGAAAGCGTATAAAAGCACTCCTTGAAACCTTCAAATCTCTTCATAACTGCTCTTCTAAGACATGACTTGCAAATGATAATCTGATAGTAAAAACTGATACCTGTGATTTGATGTTGATCTGATTCCTTCATCTTCTCTAAACCATTGTTTTTCCTTGAATTTGAAGTAGCCTTCTCTCATCAAGTATGAGTCTTCAAACAATACTTTTGTAAAGTTTTTGCATACTCTTCCAAAAATATTCAGCTGCTAACATATCATCAACTTCATACTCCACACTGATGAATAAACATGTGACCGAATTATCTAATTCTTAAATCTCTACTAATCTAGATTAAGTGTCTATATCAAATGTCAAATGTTAGAAGATGCTCTTAAATCATATGTTGTAAACCTGGAATTCTGGAAAACCTGGGAATCTGAATGAGCCTGAATGCATTGATGCCAAAGTCCTAAAGCTTTGAAATGTCTGTAATGTCTAAATTCACCAACCTTTTAGCTGAATGATGAATTTACCTTTCTAGAGTTAACTCTCTAGATCACATTTGTACCTTGATATCCAACCAACTTACAATAGAAAAGTAAGTTGAAGCTTTTGAGCAGGCAGCTTATATGTTCCCTCAAAGAGTTCTTGGTGTGTCAATACAGAGCTACTTGGTATATGAAAAGTTGCAGAGAAGTATATTTCTTCTTTATCTAATTCTTAAGGTAAAAGAGTTTTGAAGTAGAATTTTGATTCAGAGATGTGAGAAGGTGTGTTCACATAGAGTGGTTGAGAGTTTTGCTCCCAAAAGCAAAAGACTACAATCGACATGGGTTTGATCCCTGCGTCTAGAACGGTGGCAGCGATCACATTAAAGTTTTTGAGTTATGCTTTTCTTAAGACAGAGAACGCGACACGATTTTCTATTATAAGCTTTATTCGAGAGCGATCGTAGTCTTTTGCTTTTGGGAGCAAAACTCTCAACCACTCTATGTGAACACACCTTCTCAAACACCTCATCCAAATATGCCAAATTGGAATCCTCCTGATATGGATGCTACTGCCTCCATAAACTTCAAGTAGTACCTGTGTGCATAAGGAGAATATATACCTGAATACTTAACATAAGATGCAAATCTTATGTTAACCACCATCCAATGTCTTTGAAGTAACCCAAAATCTTCATGTAGAAGACAATCTTCAAATACATCATGTAGATGGCCGATCCTCACCATCAAGCTGCTAAGAACCAAGTCCTCTCTCCATGAACAAGAGATAATCTCCTCACCATGTGCTAGAAGCAACACTACCTCTATTGAGGTCCAAGCACCAAGGCTTGTGTTGAACACTAGGTGAAGGATACTTACAAGTAACCCCAAGCACTTCTTATATAGTAGAGTGTGTACTCTGAAAAGCTTCTCCAAAAGCTATAATAAAGCACTTAAATCAAGCGATCGTAACTCATCCAATAAAACAACTTCGTCATCGCTAATCATGAAAGCTCCGCTGTCGTCCGTCGATTTGATGATTTTTAATACAGTAAAAGCACCAAAAGATTTCGCGCTGCGCCCGCTGCTGAGCATGGAAATTGAACCATGGTTGCTTGGATGGGAAGCCAATATCGTAGCCACGGCGCCAACCCGATTTACTTGTAAAGGTACTAATAAAAGATATTACACATCCTGTGATCTCTGAGTGACCAATGGACATTGTTTCCAACACTATAAAGTTGCTCAACAACTTTTTTACAAAAATAATGGATGCTATTTTAAAGCACTAAAAGAGTGATCAACTTTTAATGAACCTTTTTATAAAGATAATGGCTGATATCTAAAGTGCTAAAAGAATGGTTCTAAACAAAAAATCTTTTTCTAAAATGGATGCGCAATAGAGGATACTACTCAAGACCTTTATGATACACCATACAAATCAATGCATTCCAAAAAATGCATGAATAGGTCCTAATTATTAAGTTGTGCATTCAGAACGCACAAAATTTTCAATTACCCATGCACTTCTTATAGCTCTCAAAAGGTAAGAATTAGAGGGGGAAGAAAGGTATGAATAGTATCTTCCCTTGTATAACTAACTAATTTAATCCTTACATTGTCTCCAAGTCAAGTTTCTTTGTTTCTTGTTCTTATCCCTAGATAACTCGTGGTTGAGGGATTGAGGAGGTGAAGAGTCTTCTTCTTCATTGGATTGCTCATCCTCTTTTTGTTTAGCCTTCTAATTTGCTACAAATTCCAACGATTTCCAATATTTTAAGTAGTTTGCAAGGAATGTTCTGTGGATTCTATGGGCAATCTTTTCTCATATGACACTTCCCACAATCCTCACAACATCCTTCAATTTTTTAGGTCGATGTCTTGGAAGATTTAGGGCAATATTTGAGGAAGTGGTCACCACCACATTCTAGAGTGGACCTTGAGGAGTAGGTGCACCTTTAGTGCACTATTGTCTTTGGATTGTAGCTCCTTTTTCAATGTAGTAGAAACTTGTTTGTCAAAGTTGGATTGTTACTAGTGCTTGGAGGATAATAGGTCTCTTCCTGATACCATTTACCCTCACTATATGTATTGTTTCTACTCTCTAGGCATGATTTTGAATATCTAGAGCTCGTTGATTCCAAATGTATGATAGCCCTTTGAATGCTTTCTTTAGCATGCTTGACTAGCACACTGTTTGGAGGTGGAGGAGAGTGTTCATCCAAAACAGACCTCACATGATCTTGATGGCTTTGATTATATTGAGGCTTACCATAGTAGGGTTCTTTGTAATATTGTTTTTGGTCTATCGGTGGGTTTTCATATGCATCCCTAAGAGGATACATATGCCTAGGATAATATTGTTGTCTGCAATACTATGGTTAATGGTATTGCTATTGAGGTGGCCTATTGTACTTCGAAGACTGATACCTAGACACTTTATTACACATATAAGTGGGATGGTCTTTGTTATAGTTTTGACATGTCCTAAGTGGATGAGGTCTTTGGCCATGGGGCACATTTTGTTGTTCTTTATCTTGCTCCATATGTAACTTCTTAACCACCAAGTGGAATATTTCTTCAACTAAAGAACTTGTTGAGCTAGAGGAAGCCAAGGCTTCACTCTTGGGATCAACCGGTACCTTTAGTTCTATTGCTAGATTGTCTTCAAAGTTCACACATTCTTTGATGCATTCATTCAAGGGTATGAGCCTCCAAATGTATACTAGAGAGTGTAGTTGCCCATCGATTAATCCCTCTCAACATAGAGGGTTCCAATTTCTTTGTAGGTGGACTCTTGCCAAGTGGGCACATATCTACATACTATTTAAATCATCTAGATACCACGAGAGGGATTAGAACCGATGAAAGACCTTTCTGTCCCAAAGATTTAGCACTAAGAGTTTTGAGCCTTGGCTTTGATTTCAAGCAATAAGCTATGGATGTATATACTATGAAACACGTACACAAACACTTTCTTGGATGGAGGGTTTTCAACATTATTGGACCAATATCGCTTTTGAGTTACCCTATCCAAGTAAATGGCCTTCCAAGAGGATGCATATTACATCTAGTGGAGGTTGGCTATCTGCACTAAATTGTTTGTACGTACTTCTAAATCCTGTAGTGTAAGTCTGCACAGATTGATAGGGCTGCTACCTAAGGTTCTACAATATACCATACAATTGTGAGGTAGATTTTGTTCATCTAAACCTATTTAGGAATTCTTGCTTCAAAACTTCATATTCCAAAATGGTCAGTGTCAAAGTTTATTAACCATAATGCCTTCATCTATGAGAGTTGTTTGGAAAAGATGGCATTTGTGCATATTATATCTATTTGTATCTAGAATGCTATAGTGATTTTTGAACATGTAGATATGAGCATTGGAATCATTGTTATAATGGCCTGCAAATTTAGCATAATGTAATCCTATGATGCAGCTCGGTGAACCAATACACAATAATCTAAAACAACATAATGCGCTACTTCTTCTACTCTGGTGCACTACTACACTCCTCTCTTCTCTTCATTATATCTTCTTTTTCTTTTTATCTTTCTCTACCTTGCTTCTCCTTCTATCATTGATGCTTCTTTTATAGGACTTCTTGAAGTGAAATGTTAACACACGGCTTAATTTCCTATAGCTAGCAACTCCATCGAGAGGTTCATGAAATATTATAAATTATATGCTAAACATTTACTTGGAATCCCTCTTGGATTATGCTTTTCAAAGTATTACAAATGATAGATGGATGCCCTTGTTTTTCAGTTAAGTGAGAGCCAAGACAAGGAATGTTTGATGAAATATTTGTCTATAGTAATGTTTGTGGGGGAGCTTGGGCCAAGGTTCGAATCCTATGGATGGGCTGGACAAAAAAGATTCCAAGGTTCAAATCCACAGTAATATAATCGAGCTCTCTTTCTAAAAACGTCCCAAAATAGAGGGGGGAAAAAAAAAATCTGACTTGTGAAACTAAATTCCATCCTCAAAATACTATAAAATTATCCCTCCTATTTGGCCAAACAACATAAGCTTTGTTTATTCAGCGGCCGTGGTTTAGCGGATGTACCTTGTACTCCTTGGCAGATGGCCAGGGTTCAAGTCCTGCTCGAAGCTGGATGCTTTAGAGTTCCCCAAGATGGGTGCCTCTACCTCACGAGGAGTACCTCACGAGGAGTGTTGGGTGTGTGTCTCTCCAATTCATTGTACTCTTAAAAAAAAAAAAACCTTGTTTCTAATTAATACACAAAAAGAGGGCATGAGGAGTTTATTATGATGTCAACTACACGATTTCCTAGGGAGCTTAATTTGGGCTCTTCTTTTTTTTTTTTTCGTTTTCCTTTTATATCCCGATGTGATGTCCCTTTTCTTTTATGTTCTTTTATTTTACCAAGGGGCCAAAAACGGAGGAACACAATCGAACAACGCAACACACTGGAGGCCCGATCAGCCCCATTAACACACTGGAGTCGACTGTCACTCCGACCAGCCCCATTCTCTCTTTCTTCATCCTGCTGTCTCGCTTTTCCCATCGCGTACGAGCTACATACTGCACACTTACACACACGCAGAGAACTTGAAAAGAGCGTTGATAAAATGGCGGCCAGAAGCGACGAAAGGGAAAGGGGAGAGGACTTCTTCAGTCTCTTCGCTTTTCGCCGAATCTCGATTCTGATGAGCCCCCGCCATCGCCGCTCCACACAAGAAAGGTACCTTTGGCTGCCTTCGGAGGAGTCTGCTGCTCAGTCCGAGAGGACCTGCATTTCTTCTCCTGGCCAACCGCACATACGGCGTCCTTCCTGCGAACTCTAAGGTTATCTGCGCTTTGTAATCCTTCGGCATAATGGCTCTTGCTGCTCCCTCCAGTCTCAAGCTCCTCCATTTTAACAGTGCATTTCAAAATCTGGTCCCGCATGCCTTTTTTGTTAATGCATCTTCTTCTTGCCGGGTGAAAAGTTAGTTCCCTTTGTGTGAGCCCTCTATAATCTGTCTAAAATTCACCACATGTGGAGTCCATCGTCTAAAACTTGATGGAGTGCTTCATTCACGATTTTCTGTAAAGAGGTTTCCTGGCCATCATATACCGTGAATGATCAGATCCTGTAACATGCATACTACATTCTACGCAGTGCTGGATTATGTGTGTCCATTTCATCGTCCCGTAGCTGTTTTGAAGCGAGACATTCTATAAAGAGCTCAAAGCAAAGGCGCAGTCATACACATATACACGTAAATTGTGTGTGTGTGTGTGAGAGAGAGAGAGAGAGAGAGAGAGAGAGAGAGAGAGAGAGAGAGAGAGAGAGAGAGAGAGAGAGAGAGAGAGAGAGAGAGAGAGAGAGAGAGAGAGAGAGAGAGAGAGAGAGAGAGAGAGAGAGAGAGAGAGATATGCCTTTTCTTTTGAGACAGCTTCAAGATGGGATATCACCAGAGAATTTAGGAGGTACGTCAATGAGAATGGAGCCGAAAAATGGAAAGAAGGGCGCTAAACCTCCGCCCAAAAGAAATCGCAAAACCTCTTCATCGCGCTCAAACGCTCGTGAAATTTCTCACCGCGAATTTATTGCAGCAACTTCTAAACTCTGGGGCAGAGCTTATACGAATTATAAAGACCTCCCTGATCTTGCTACTGCATTTGCTTCTTTTAAGGAGACATACCCAAGGTTCTCGGAGACGCTTGCAGTTGATTCATTGCGTGCGCAAGAGTACGCACACCTTGAGGAAAGTGGTAGAGTCTGTTTGGATTACTGTGGCTTTGGGCTGTTCTCCTATTTGCAGCAATTTGAGGATTGGGAGTCTGCATCCTTTGCACTTTCCAGCTTATCTGTGAATCTTTGGTCGCATGCAATTTATGGAGCCGCTAATGAGGGCACAGTTGAATGCGACATTCGGAAACGGATAATGGGCTATCTTAACATCCAGGAAAGTGAATACAACATGGTCTTTACAGCGAGCAGAGGGGCCTCATTTAAATTGCTGGCTGATGTCTACCCATTTAGCACAGCAAGAAGACTTGTAACTATGTATGACTACGAGAGCGAATCGTTGGGTATGCTCGTCCAACGTGCAAAGGAGAGAGGTGCCAAAGTGTCAGATGTGTCCTTCAAATGGCCTTCCTTACGCATAGTTTCTACAAAGCTTCAGAAGCTCTTGATTGGAAAGAGAAACAGGAGGCAGAAAGGTTCAGCAGCAGGGCTTTTTGTTTTCCCTGTACAATCTCGTGTATCTGGTGCAAAGTACTCATATCAATGGATGTCTCTGGCACAACAAAATGGTTGGAATGTTCTCCTTGATGCTTCTGCTCTGGGACCAAAGGACATGGACTCTCTCGGCCTTTCAATGTTCAAACCAGATTTCATCATTGCATCATTTTACAAAGTTTTTGGTGCTGATCCATCTGGTTTTGGATGCCTTTTCATAAGAAATACTGCTATGCAAAGTGTACAAAACCATTCCGGGGCTCCAGCTCCTGGGATTGTGAGGATCATCCCATTCCCCATTGACTGGTCTTCGAGTGAGTCTACCGGTGAAATTGTGGAAGCAGCAGAGACCTCAGATATCCCAGAGGATGATGAATGCTCAGACTCAGATTTTGAGTTTCCTAATGGCAGTCAGCTTATTCAGGGGGTGCCTTCATTTTCAGGTCCTATGTTGGGGTTTGGCAAAATCCATTCATCTGATGGCAGGGCAGATGGGGTTGACAATGAAAAAGATGAAAAAAGTGAAAGAGATGATGATAGTTCGGTTTGCGATTCAATTGAAGAAGTTTCTCATAGTCCTGTCTTCAGTGATGAGGGCACAGGGAATACATTTCGGTTGGAGCTTGGTGTGAGCCCTGTGGGCTCTGCAAGTCGTACATCAGTGTCTGATGATCAATTTAGTGGACCATTTAGTGGCCCACTAAGTGGGCCCATCCATAATCCTGTTTGTAATGGACAATTGAATGCACATGTTCCAGGCAGGCTGCAAAATCCTCTCTATGAGGAAGACAATGGGTATCATATTGAGTTGAAGGCTACAGAGAACATGATTTTGGGAAATCGCAAGCATCAAACAAACTTAAATTCTGGCTCACAGGTTTCCAGGTTTGCAGGATGTGTTTTGGTGCCCCATGATGGTGATGCTGATCCTAGGACGGGAGAAGGATCCTGTGCTTTATTTACAAGCAATAATAGTGCACCCAGTATTCAAGAACAGGCTTCCAGTGATTTAAATAATGGTGCGGATTATGTATCTGTAGATTCTAGCTCCAGAATTCTGGAGAAGTTAAGTAACGGCAATGAAATTGAAGTCATGGGGGATTTACATGGGAGAACTAAGATACAAGTATCTGATGATGAGCATTCTTGGAGCCAAAATGAGAGCGCAATAAAGCGAGAAACAGAAGGAGATTTTCGACTTCTGGGAAGGAGAGAGGGCAATAGACTAACACTCCATTACACTTTCTCACCCATTCAGGATCCAGAAGATATGGGTTCATTTAACAGAGGACAAAGGTCCTGCATGTCAGGAGAGCACACCAATTCAATCTGTAATCATGAGGGATCATCAGATTTAGAGGATGAATTTGATCAAAGTGAAGAGGATCTTGATGAATACGAAGATAAGGAGCCAGAAATCATCTGCAAGAGTCTTGATCATGCAGACATGCTGGGTCTGAATAAGAGTACATTTAGGCACCGTTACTTAATTAATTGGTTGGTCAGTTCCCTTCTTCAGCTTCACCATTCTGGGTTTGAGAAAGTTGTGCCCCTTGTGCATATTTATGGGCCACAGATCAAATATGACAGAGGTGCTTCAGTAGCTTTCAATCTATATGACTGCCATGGAAATTTAATACATCCAGAGCTTGTCCAGATGCTGGCAGACAAGAATAATCTTTCTTTAAGCATTGGTTTCCTGAAAAATTTGCAGCTTTCTGAGAATGATCCTGATCTCCAATTCTTTGAGGAAAGCAGACAGCTCTCGAGTAAAGGTTTACATAGGACCAGGGTGAGCCTGAGGATGGAAGTGGTGACTGCTGCATTGAGTGTTTTGTCGAGTTTCGAAGATGTTTACAAGGTTTGGCTCTTTGTGGCGAGGTTTCTCGATGCAGATTTTGTAAAAAAGGAGCTTAGTGAGGACTTAAATCAAAGAGAAGCTTTTATCAGCAGCAGGCAAGAAGATCAATGACTTGTTTGTCTGCAATTGTGACTATGTGAGGTATCACACATACAGAGATCCATGGATGGGTTGCTTCTTGGCAGCACCATTTTGAAAAGACATCTTTGATAGAATATATGGAATGCAGCAGCAAATAGATAGACATACAGGAAATACAACGCTTTTATGTATGTAGCACTTGGGTTTTCATGCTGTAGTCTGTGGTTTGGATGGAGAATCGACTATCCAAACCTCAGCCTCAGGCTATGCATTTACCTCTTTCAAGGTGGAATAGATAGTATTGGGGGTAAGCCTCTTGTGCTGAGATGTAGGCTCCTCTTTAATGGCAGTTCAGTAGCCCCGTCTATGATGTTATTTTAGGTGTCATTAGCAGTATGCAGTAAGTTCACAGAGTATATTGCACCTCAGCGATCAGTATGTATTTTTTTCAAAGGGCTGCTTAGGGATGGACAATATTTTCTGTGGCTGCTGGACATTTTTCTATCTCTAGGATTGTAAGAATTTGTGACTTTCCTTTGTTGAAACTTCTGCAAAGCATCATGGAAGATCTTTCATTCTCATGCTTTGTTGTACAGTTGGACGGATGAATGCTCGAATAACAAAGGGCTGTCACAATAGCTGTGTTACATTGGAAATCCTGTCAAATGTGTAGTAGTTTTGAGTGTTGCCATGGGATCAACTTAAGTACATTTCTATTTTTTGACATTCCTTGCTGCCTTTTTCATCTTCAGTGCTCTGTGGTCTCTCCCTACACTTGTGGGTCTGAATGATTCAAAACATCATTTTGTTTTATAGTGTCATAGGGTTTGGATGCTTGCCTGTGAACCTTTCTGCTAAACTCTCTGTTTTACTTACAAAGGGTAGCAACCTCTATTAGTGAACCTGACTTATGATTTGTTATTGTGCATTTTTCCATAAGATCTTGAAATGAATCATATCCTTGGACTGTCTTTTATCCAATGCCCATGAAAGCCTTTGCTGTAGTTTGGCTCCGCCACTGATATTCAATATAAGAATTTGGACTAAAATAGTTTTCATGTTCTTCTTGAAACCTCATGTGCATGCTTTTGACCTGTTGTTCCTTTCACAGATTATGAATATATGGTATAGAGTTTTTCTAAGCAATGCATCCCATGTCTACGTATATAAATTTGCATTGGTTGTGTGTTCCGAAAATATACTCTTCTTTGTGTGGTGGCATATTTTCATGGTTGGGGAAGATGATAGCCGCATGTTGAAGCTAGGTTCCTGTGTTAGTCTGTCCACTTCACTTTGGAGGGTACAAAGGTTATAAATTATGAGTAGGTTTCATGATCAAGCATGTCTCTAGTTTACATTAGATACGGGACTCATAGTCCAGCTCTAAAATGGAACAAGCAGATACAGTTGCCCACATGCATGTGCTGTGTAGTGTTGTGTATTGTGTTATGTGCAATGTGTTGTGTAATGTGTTTACATAATGTGTTATGCGTATTATGCTATGTGTTATGTGTCATATGTTGTGTAATGAGTGGAGTCTGAAATGTGATATGTTGTGCGATATGTTGTGTTATGTGTTCTGTAATATGTAACATGTTATGTGTTGTGCAACATTTAATATACTCATCTGAGAGATAACAAACTGAATATCAGGTTGAGATATGCATAAGTAAATCAACCATCCAACCTCCTCTTGATAGAGGGTAACATCAAGTGCATCTCTAGCATCATGAAGACTCAACCGTAAACTTTTTCCATAGGATTGGCGATGGGTTTGCAATCTTCAAATCCAAAACGTTGCAATAATGTGTCAATATTTTTTGTTTGACATAACGATATTCCCCATCAACTTGCATGAACTGAATGCTCAAATAATGATGTAAATGCCTCAAATTTGACATCTCAAAAGAGGCATGGAAATCAGCCTTAAATTCAACAATATTCTTCTCGTTAGGATCAGTGAGCATCATGTCATCAACACACACGACAATGATAAGAAATACATCATTTGCAAACTTAATATATAAGGTGCTTGCAGTTGGACTATTCTCAAAACCATGTGCAAACAAGTAGGCATGTATCTTTTCATACTAAACATGTGGTGCTTGCTTGAACCCATATAATGTTTTTTTCAACTTACACACTTTGTTTTCATGCTTTGTTTGGACAAAACCACGGGATTCAAATACATACACTCTTGAACTACTTGTGGGTTGTTCCTTACTAAATGACATTTTTGAGTCACTAATCTCCAAACTTGCCATGTAGGGATAATTGCCGAGTTTCTTAGCCCATGACCTGATTATGTGATTGATGCTAACTTCAAAGGATCTAATGCTTTTTCTATCCTGACCTAGATGTCAACCTGGTCTAAGGTTCATAAGCTTTGTCTATTAGTCCCCGTTTTCCCAAGTACAACCATGTTGCAATGTTCTTTTGTATGAGGTACTTGTTCTTTTTTAATTCTCTCTTATGCAATCTTGTCTGTCAAATGACATCGCTAGGAATACTTGACTTTTTATTGCAGCTTGATGTGTGGTTAATCAATTTTTATTTTCCCTTAGGATTTGCCGCAACAATATTCTAAGTACACTTGAACTTGAGTAATTAGTGTGTCTTGTGCTTATGTCATGCCTAACATAACCCTAATTAATCACTTCCACCAATCATACTTAACCTGAGCTAAAGAATTGATTGAAGGGGTTTAGTATCCTTCCAAGCTCGAGTCTCATGCTTTGACAAGTGCTCCAATGCCCAAGAAGTAAGCTCCCAAAGCACTGTTCGAGTGTGAGCTAGCTTTAGCTCTTTGTTCGGGAACTCCAAATGCTTGAAAAAATGCCAATTTTGAGCTCAAAATAACAAAGAAACTAATAGCCCTAATTTTTGGCCGATTTTGTCTATCTATCATGATCGAAAAGGTTGTCAATTGTGATGGATAGAACTTTCCATCGAGGGATGTCTATTGTGATTGACACATTCTATGATGGACCCTATTTATCGTGGAGTCTATCAATTGGGATGGATTGAATCAATGATGGACTAAGCTTATCGTGGGGGTTGTCAATTGTGATGCATGGGTATCCGTCACGATGGCCACCTAGTCCATTGTGGTCTATCAATCATCAATCATGTGATTGACATTGTCAATCTATTTGACTCTATCTATTGTGATGGACAAAGAAACTACGAATCTTTGAAATTTTTTAACGGATTTGTGATGTGCATAGTGTCTACACTAAAGTGGTGCATTGTTTTTTGCCAAATAAGTAATTTTTCTATATGTTGCGATTTATAGAGAGCAACACCTCATATTCTCTACAAAGAAGTTATGTACCTGTTGGAGTTGTTCTAGCTATTGTGGATGTTCATACCTGTAAGGAAGCTCACAAAACACACAAAAACAATGCTCTCTCTCTCTCTCATAAGTGAAATGAGAAGAAAGAAGGGAATGGGAGAATATGACAAAAATTGGTGGAATTTTGTGAAGGTGGAGAAGGAGGTAGGCATAGAGTAGGGATGGTAGAGGTGAGCTACTGTAGCTATTGTGGATGCATGACCATACATTGTAATAAATGTTTTGGCTAGATCTAATTTTTGTTTTCTTTTAGGATTAAAAATAAAAAAAAAGTGTGGTAAGAGACCTTACTTACTTGAGCAAGGGGGAACGGAGTGAAGAAAGAAACGACATATCATTGAACCACACATAGAGCACATGAATTAATTTCATTTGTGAGTTGATTCCTTCTTTACTACAAGTGCAGATGGCTTCCCAAGATTCTGAGGCAACTCTTCAAGAAGAAGTGTTGGAATTTTCCCTATAAAGTGTAACCAAAGCTAAAGGTCACTGGTTTCGAGAAGAACAACCCGCTGGAGAGCATCTCTTCTTGGTGACGATAAAGATCATGGACACTGACCATCAGTTGCCTGTCATGTCCCAAGATTTCAAAGTCTTACATGAACTCCAATCAACTGTGGATGTAATGACAAAGGCAGGCATTCAAAAATACTTCCAGCTACCCATTTATAAGCTGGATTTTCAACGACGCGCTCAAGTGATGAACACTCTTCAACCGGCTCTACATAACCCATTAGTACCCGAAGCAAAAGTTCTAGATGCGGAAGAAGAATGAGTGATTATTCAATTCACTCACAAATTGATAAAAGAAGCATTTGGACGGAAAAAGATGAGAATACAGACCTAAGGGATGAAAGCTGAGGGACAAAGACCCGCACATTCATGGATATTAATCATATAAACATTGAAGAAGAGGTCCGTCTCATTTACCAGCATTTCTGCTTTTCAAACATGCACCGCTACACAACACCTCAAAAGATCATAGTACAACTCTTATCTCATGCAACCAAATAGATTGGTAATAAATTGAACCTAACGCCCTACATCCAAGAGCATTTATTCGAGGCCAAGAAGCAATGGGGCCACACGAAGTTCTTGAATGGAAGTGTAGCATTGACCATTTTGATCTACCATGCCTTAGGTATTCGGGGATATCTTTAGGAAATGCCTTCATCAATGGAGATGGCTCCGTATGTAAAGCTAGCCATGGTACCAAGGAAAAAGATAGGAGTAAAAGTGACGGAAGAGGCCGGAACCAGCTCTCAACCAAGGATGGGAGGGGCAAAGAGATTAAGGAAAATGTTAAAGGCAGAAGAAGCGCTTCCTGCTTCAAAATACACGTACTTCCAAGAACCATCGTCGATAATACCAAGCCCATCACAAAAGAAGAATTAAAGGAAGCGTTGGAAGACACTCACAGATATATGGAAGGACAAGTGAATCTACCAGTACAAGGGCATCACTATCATCAATCCCATGTAGAATCTTCGAAGGGAAAGAGGTTGTCAAAAGTCTATAGATATAGAGAACTCGGATTGATGAACTCTAGTTCATCTTTGGACACTCAGGAAGACCAAGAACCATCCCTGATGAATGTGGACATCAAAAGTGAATTGCATGATGATGGCAAATGGGATGAGTTAAATCAAGTCATGGATTTCTTTTAAGTGGAAGGTGCAAACATAGAGAAAATGCCTGACAACACAATCACGGACACAATAAAGAAAGGATCATCACAAGAAGAAATCCACACATTAAGAATGAATGAAGAAACAAAGATACAAATTACAGAGACTCATTTGGATGGAGAAACTCGGTTGAAGGTGCCAAAGGAAGAGAAAGACCAGGAAGATGAGGAGAAAGAACCATTCACTCCTATCAAGGTTGTAGCAAAGCCTTCTCCACTAGATGTAAAATTTCAGGGAAGTGCTACGAAGTCTACCACATAGGAAGAAGAAGAAAAAGAAAATCAGATACATCTTCAAATTAGGCAACCACATAATCTGACAATACATGTCGACAAGGGAAAATATGTACTCACGGGGGAAGTACCGAGTATTCCAAAGACATGGCTAAATGTGATGTAGCTCAACTCAAGCCCGTGGTCAAGAAGATGATACAAACAACCATGGATACTCAACAACAACTGATAGAAGCAGGCAACAATTATGACAAGGCTCTAAGAGAACACAATCAATTTCAGGTAATAAGTGAAAAACTCTCTGCACAGGTGATAGAAGTTCAATAGGCACTTACTGCCAAGGCGAAAGAAGCTAATGAAGCCATGGAGAAATGCAATGTGCTAACAATCAGAAACTACAAAACCAAATCAAAGAGCTACAAAGTAAGTATGAAGCCAGTGAAGTTGAGAAAGCACGGATGACTACAAGAAGCAACGTGCTAGAATCACAAATAAAAGTATACATGGAGGAAGCTGATAACTTAAGAAACATAAATAAAGAACTTATGACCGCCATTCTGTGCAACCAACCGATAGAGGCACAAGAAACAACCAACAATACACAAGCATTGGAAGCACAAATTGCAAAGTATGAAGATCTGCTAAAACAAGAGCAAACCCTATGAGAAGAATGGGAGAAAAAATACATGTATGACACTAATGAACTTAGGAAAAGGTGGAAGTTGGCAGAGAACAAACTTCTTGCACAATGTAATGAAGATGGTGATCAAATGGCTGCAATAGGATAAGAACTCTTGAAGAACAAAGAAGCAATCACGAAAGCGGCCAATGAGATCAAGGAAAAAGATGAAACCATTGACAAGTTAAAGGCTCAAATAGTACTACTGTGGGGATTGAGGTACATCCTCTTTCTCCCCCCATGCATCATTCACCTATAAGGGAGGATGTAGAGCCAAGCACTGAATACCATAATCGGGCTATTGTAGAACTAAGCCAACATGAGCAGGCACTACTGGTGTCCCAGCTTACGGAGCGATTTGAAGATCAGGTAGTGAAAGTCATGAAAGAGGCAAAGAATGAATGTAAAAGCTTAAACCAAATTTTGAAGCCATTCAATGTACATTACGGACCATTAAAAGAAGAAATTCGACAATATATCAAGAAAACTACAAATAAAGGGCCTAATCATGATCTGCAGTTCAACATGAACACGTTTACATATACACAAGAAGAATTTGACAAGGCAGATCCAATATAGAGACGGAAGTTTTTAGAGAAAAATCTGACATTAAGGGTGCACTGGGAGTCAACACCATATGTACTACAAGTAAACCTATCTTTTTGCCCAGTCCCTCGAAGACGTACCTCGATGCAATTTTGGGGAGCACAGCGCCAGGGTACTGTAAGTAATCAATGGCTAAAGTATCCACTGCTACCTAGTCCGCCATGCAATTATCTCCCGATCGAGGAATACATCATACAAACCATCGAATTTCGGTTATCACGATATGCAACAATGCCAGGCTTAGCCATCAAGATGACCAATAAAATATTAAGTATGCTCCTTACAATTCTGAAGGTATTCCAACACGCACAATATACATTTTTCAATTTTATCGATATTTTTCAAGGCATAGATGCAATCGTTTTCAATTTATCTACTACTCCAAGTCAACTAAGGATAATGGCAATCTATTCGAGATTAATGTTTCTCCCAATTCCATACATGCAGATATTCGAGGAAGCATTCTTTATAGGATTTTTTGAAATGGACTCGGAGATTTTTGTCAAAATATCTTCCAATTTAAATGCAAGATTGGTGGCCTACGAGCTTAGTTTCTTTGCAGATCATAGGAAGGCACCAGATGATGGAGTCAAGTCAGCTCAGTGGAAAGAGCTCATGATATGTGAAGCCAATTTGCTAAATCACAGAGAGCAAAAGGTCATACAAACTTACTCACGTTGCCACAAAAAGCCTGATGAGGACGACACAGTTCAAGAGGAGGAACGTGTCGAGGAAGAGTCAAGTAAAAAGAAAAGAAAAAGAAGATCAAAGAACAAAAATGCTCACTAAGAAAGAACCACCCTCTGCCCAAAGCCCTGCAGGGGCACGCATCAGGCTACAACACCAAAGGACCAGGTCTCAAAGAGTGGAAACAAAGAATCACAACCAAGACCTTTCAAGGGGAGGTTGCACACCGCTTCCTCATCCACTAGGTGCATGCAGTGGAAAGAAATAAACAAACTAAAGAGAATGCATCAGGTCCCAAAGGATGTAAATGAAGATATAAGAAAAGGACCTTTGAAACGAATGCCTGACTAAAAGAGATGCAAGGTCTACCGAAGAGTGCATGCGTGGCAACCCGAATTAACACAGCAAATGAAGACATGAAGCAAAGCCTATCAAAGGACGACACAGACAAAGAGAGGGAGAGTGTTGCAGAGTAAAGAAGCACAAAAGAAGAGCCCCCAAAAATTTTCAAATTTGAGCACAATTTTTCTTCTTCAAAATCTGTTAGCCGAATAAACTATTAGTTTTTGTGCACTAATTGGTTTCCATTTTTGTAGAATGTACCTTCGAATGCAGGTATTTTGCAATAAAAAATGTTGGTCCATAGTTGATGATGTTGGAGTGACAGTGAATGGAGATCTTTTTGTTGCTTGCAACGAGTGCGCCTTCCCTGTCTGTAGGCCTTGTTACGGGTACGAGCGAAAAGATGGAAATCAAGCTTGTCCTCAGTGCAAAACAAGATACAAACGGCATAAAGAAAACCCCCGTGTGGTTGGTGATGAAGAGGAAGAAGATGTGGATGACTTGGAAAATGCATTTAATTACATGGACAGAAGGACAAGCGCTGTTTCGAAGGCCTTATGCAGATTCAACCATACCCAGTTCTGTGGAGTCAAGGAGCATGGACATGAGTAGAGAGTTCAGTCCTTACGAATTTGGAGATATAGCTTGGAAAGAGAGACTTGATAGTTGGAAATTGAAACAGGATAAGATGCAGATGACCAGGACAGAGGGTGGACACACCTCAATTAAATGGCTCCCTGTCGAAGATAGAACATGACAGCATGGCAGGCCAACATACCCGTTTTTGGACCTTAGTCGTGGGGGAATGCTTTCCATGAAAAAGGGGCGGCCGTTTTTTTTGCCAGTGACTGCGGACTGAAAAAAAAGGATGGAGCAAGGGGGCTGTTTGTACCCGTAGGTGTTGGGACAAAAACGGTTTTTTTTCTCTTTGTTTTTTCGGTATGCAAGACAAAAAAAAGGGGCCGTTCTGTTCGGCTAAAAAAAAAAAATTTGTGTGGTGATGCCTCTCTGACGACCCGCTTTTTCTTTTTTGAGTGCAGATATATCGACGGGGGAAGCGGGCAGGACAACAGGGGGCTTGGGGCTGCATGAACGAAGCTCTCTCTCTCTCTCTCTTCTTCGTGGTTTTTGAGTGCAGATACGCAGGAGAGGAGCGGAAGCAGAGGAAGGACTGCAAGGCAAGTCAAGCAAAAGGAGGGAAGTCCGTCCGATCAACGGGCAGGAAAGGAGCTTCTTCCCATTGCCAAGAGGGAGGTTCTGGATGCACGGGTCGACAAAAAGGGAAAACTTGGTCTAGTTGGTGTGCAGAACAGTGTTTCGCTTTTCTCCTCCTTTGCCTGCAAACTTTTTGGGATCAGGATGACTAGAAGATTCAGCTCATAAAAGAATGAATAATGTCAACTTTGGGTTGTTGTAATAGTATGTATTATGATGCAGAGAAGATCGGTATGGCCTTTGCGCACAGGGATGCCTTTACACCAGCATGTGAGCTTTTTCATGGTGGCGGCCATTTAGTGTGTTGAACAAAGGCCCGCAACAGTGTGATGTGAGGCATATCACGCCATCCTTCTCAGGCTCTGTTTACTTGCAAATTTGTACCTTCATCTGGACTTCTATGACGGTATGCGCAAGAAACGGGACGCGTGGTTAGATTGGAGACTTGGGAGAAATAAGTATTGCAAAAGGAACGGGGTTCTACGGGACCTTCTCTGCAAGGATTTCCCTCGAATATTTCAATGAGGTTCATGCATTTTGCAGTGAAGGTAATATCATTTACTTGTCTTATTCTGGGTTCAGTGAAAGATCTTGCTGCACCTTTTGCACAAAACTCTCAAGTTGTTTAAACGAGTTACGCTTTTAGATATAGAACTGGGGTACAAAATTGTCATCCTCAGAGCTTTGTTGAAAACAATGGCGAGAGTTTTCTTGAACGTGATACTTTTCTTGACGTTGATCTTATGCACAGGTGTTTCAAATCTCAATTTTATTTATCTTCGGTGAGATAAATCGAGTATGAATTATTTTATACATGACTTCTGCTTCCGTCGCAAAATATTCTTCTTAGAAGTGGATTTGAATAACTTGGACCACAGAATATCGTGAAACGAATGTTGCAACATATGTACGAAGGAAGATTTAATTGATGTGTTATGGGTTTGGAATAGCAGGAATGAAGATGTAAAAAGAAGGAGTCTAGCAGCCCTGCGCATAGTTGTAGGAAGAAATCCCTGTCATTCACGTAGCTACCACATGACTAATTCGAGTCCCATAGTGCCATATGAAATAGCTTCATAACACTATCCATGGCTTATACATGCAAATTTAAGAATGGAATTGATTCGCGTTAACGTTCTTCATAAAGGTGTGCTACAAGACTTAACACAAAAATATAGTGTACCTATACATGAATGTATGCATGAGAATGCATGTCTTTGAATATATGAATCATCACAAACGTAGTCCCTATGGTGGCACAAGGGGGTTCATATAGGAAGAAGATGGAGGCCATGCGCGAGGGCATATATAAAAGCATTCTCATCAACCCATGAGAAGAGTAAAAGAGAGTGGAAAGAGGAAATGGGTGTGTGTGAGCGGTTGTGAAAAAAAAAAGACAGAGAGAGAAGCGATGTGTGTAGTTGTATGTACAAGGAGGTGTGTGCAGATAGAAAGTGAGTGAGAAATAGACAAAAGGTGTGTAAGAGAGTAAATGTGCATGTTGTGAGTATGTGTAAGATTGCACATGTGAGTGTATGTGGAGGTAAGAAAAGGAGAGGGTGAATGTGTGTATGGGTGTGGGAGTGCATGTGTGTGTTTGGGTGTAATTGAAGTGTGGAGTGGAGAAGAGAAGCAAGTAGGTGTACTAGAAAGTCAGGAAGCGAGGAACAAGGGTTAGAGCTTCGAACAAAAAGAACGAGGAAGAGATCGTGAAGGAGCAAGTGTGATAGAGTAGGTAATTAGAAAGTGTGAGCAAGAGGAAGAGAGTGCTCCCAAGAGCCAAACCTAGGGTTGGATACTTACCTGTGCACGCATTTCTTCGTCTTCCCCAAGGATACATTGGAGTAAAAATGGGGACTTAGGGTGATAAAAGCTTACCTGGCATTACAAAGTTTAGGCAAAATATCATTGAGTGTATGCCTTTTCCCTTGGACCAAGAGGCCATACAAAATCCTATGAAACTCCCTTGAAGCTATGTAAATGCACTAGAGGAGACTTGTAAATGCATAAACCCAAATCATTGTAACATAACTCTTGTAAGATATTAGGAAAGTAGAGTTAGTTAATAAAAGTGTCGATCTCTTGTCTGAAAGGACCATTTTTAGGGCACATGTATATAAGTCACTTTATGACTCATGTAAAGAACTTTTTGCCATTGAGAGCTTTGAAGGAGATTTTCAAATTTGCTTCTTTCCTACTAATTTCCTTCTTCTCCAAGATCTTTTGTGTGTGTGTAATGCTTGAATCTATGTGTAAGACTGTTATCTACCCCTTCCCATCGTTTGTGAGTTGTTGTGGTGTGTGTGTGAACTATAGCGAGTTGTGGAGCGAGTGTTGGTGTTTCTTGCCATTCACTATTGTGCTCATAACTTGAAGTGTGTTTGTCATATTGGACTAAAGATACTACCAATAGATGCGTCTCATTGAGAGCTTCAAAATGAATCGTCTATTGCCCATATTCAGAGTTCAAAGTGGAGAAAAAAGTTTGAATTTGTGCTTACTACTGTAAATGGTATCACATAATGCATTTTCAGAGGATTACTGAGTTGGAGAGGTAGTTGAGACTATTCACATGCATTTAGCTTAGATACTTCACTTGCCATCATGTTTGAAGACATCTTCATACACTTGGTTCATTTGGTTCCTCGGATTGATAATTATACGTATATTAATCCACCATTATACGCACTTGTGGGGTGATTGAGGTACAGTCTCATCGACACAAGTCCCTAATGCATCACAACTTAGATACACACATTTTTGCATCATTGCCATGAAAATCTAACCAAGGTGCCTTCGTGATGGTTATAGCTCTGGAGTGAAGGAATCATACTTGTAGAGGTGACTTTATTCAGTGGCAAGTCATTAAGTATTTCAGCACTTGTTACTTCACACTCTTGGAGTGTGTGTAATGAGTTTTTAGGTTTAGGGTTGGGAGTGAGGAAGTAAGGGAAGAGTTAGGGTTAGGTAAGAGAGAGGAGTAGAGTAGGGAGAAGTAGAATATCTCAAGAAAACCAAAAAAAAAAAATTCAAATTTAGTTCAGTTTAGGCACTTGGCAAACCAAGGCCATAAAACCCAAAAAACTGAGTTCATTTAGTCACTTGTGTGAACAAGTATCATGGGGGAGCAGCAATTGGTATCGTCGAGCTGGTATCATGCCAAGCAAGCAAATAATAGACTTTGTGAGCACAAGCCTTAGTCAAGGCACTCTTGAAGGTGAGTTCTACCACTATAGTACCTCAAAAACATCACAAGAACACAAACAAACATGACTAAAGTCGCATCCGGTATTGCGGGGTAGAACAAAGGATTTTTAAGTAGATTTTGAGTGATACAGGGTGCTAAGATTGAAGGGGAGAGAGAAATATACACTTTGCACAAAAAAATCTTAAGTTTTGATCATTTTTGGCTCTAGTATCGTGATCGGTTGAGTTTTGGTATCTCGATACCAGAATTCCCTGGTATCGCGATACTCGCCCGGTATCATATCGTGCACACCCACTTGAGGTATTGCGATACCGTCAAGGTATCGCGTATCATCAAGTGTTGGTATCGTGATCGCGATCACCTAGTGGTATCGTATTGCGGTCCACCTGGTATTGTATTGTGTCGGTCAAGGTATCATATCATTGATCGAGCGGTATCGTATCGTGTGCATGTTGGTATCCTATCATGTTCTGATTTGGTATCGTATCATGAGGACTAATATCGTATCGTCAAAAAATCTAGTATCGTATCATCCAGAGAGTTTTCTAGTATCGTATTGTTCCTACTGTCAATATCGTATCATGGGGATTGGTATCGTATCGTGTGTTGAACAAGTATCGTATTGCCACTTATCTTAGTATCATATCGTGTGTGGCATTGGTATCGTATCGTTGGCAACTCTAGTATCGTATCATGCCATCCAATGGTATCGTATCATGGTAGACCCTTGGTATCGTATCGTGCCAAGTGTGGTATCGTATCGCCTGTGTGGTATCGCCAGAAGTGGTATCATCCAAAACCACTCAGACAAGCTGAAGGTAAAATTTGGAGTGATTGAGAAGATCATTGAGGGGAAGAGGAGAGCAGATATAGACCTAAAGGGTGAATGAACTTAAGATTAGGACGGGTGCTAAGTAGTCGGAGAAGTTTCATTTCATCAGTAGGAAGTGAAGCCCAAGTGAGCCATCACTCAATCTACTCGGACACCTCTAGTGACTCAGAGGAGGAACTACCCATGGCCTCAGAGGACATGCATGGTTCTGTTCCGAGAGAAAACTTTATGTCAACCATAGAGGGTGAATACCGCACCTCTCTGTAGTATGTGTCAACTAATCGACAAGGAATCCCTATTTACCTTGATGGCTTAAATAGATCTATCATGAGAATGGTAAACCCTACAGAGCGAGCAATAGTGCCAAGACCCACAGTTAAGTACGAAGGAGGAGTGTACATGGATAAGTTAGGTCGAATCTACGTAGTGACAGAAAACCAAGATCAGATCAACAAGAGAGGAGAACTAGAAGGACAAGGGAATTTGGGGAGATCTAACCCTGAAAAACTTGTGACTATCCCAAGGGACAAGTCTATGGTGAATTTGATACCTCAAGATGATTATCTGTTGGATGTATACCTAATCCACAGGTCAGACCTGCTATTGCAAACTGATTCACCCATCTGAGGACAAGAGGAGAGTCTGGTGAGTATCTATGAGTTAAAGGATCTTGAAGATGAGTCTAAAATCACATACCTAGACCAAAACCAAAGAAGGTATTGGCGAGTAGATGAAGTCGATAGGTCTCAATTGAAATACATGGGGTTGCCTGTATTCCCTCCTCGAGAGAAGGCAACTATCGGAACCCACCAAAGAACGGAGAATACAATGTCAAGACAAATAAGTCAACGAAGTATCCCCAACCAAACACATGTGCAATTTACAATGCCAGAAATACATTCACACAACCAAACCAACCCACGGATAGGTAACATGACTCAACCGCTAGTTAGACCAAGGCCACAACTAGGGGTGCAACCAAGAATGCATCCAATTAGACCAACGATTCCTGTAATGCCTTGGACTAACCCTCATAGGAACAACCTTGACTTGGTTCCAACCATTGGATCCAAATCATTTTGGAAACATTGAACAATTTTTCCAAGAGTTCATTGGAGAAATTTTCAAGCGAGGGATTAAACACAACTCGTCATCCTTAATCCACAATCTCAAACAAAACCCCAATGAAACCATAAAAATAGCTGCCTAAAGATTTAACCAATATGTCGATAGATGCCTAGTAAGAGAAAGAGCCTCCCAGCAAAAAATGGTATCACTATTCTTAGATGGATTGACTAATGGAACATTGAGGAATTTATTTTATGTAAAATGGCTCCAAACATTGAGTGAGTGTCTCTAGGAATGCATTGATCTAGAAGACAACCTAGTTGAGGATCTCAAAAGTACATCAAGATCTTCTAAATCAGAGGACATTAGGAGTACAAGAACGACTAGTTCTAGTAATGTGGAGGAGCTAGCAAAATTGGTAGCTAAGAAGTTAGGAGCCCATGGACAGAGAAATTACCTGAACCCACTAATGAGAATGCCAATGCTAAAGAGATGCAGCCTGTGTAGTGGAGATCATCCATCTCATATGTGTGCAAGGGGGGAGTAGGCATGCCACAATCTTATCCATACAATAGGTAGCCCACCCAAGGACCCAACCTGTACTGTCATATTGAGCACAAATACACCAACCATGCTATTGAAAATTGCCCAATTAACAGACATCTAAGGCCAGTGAATCAACCCCAATATAGGCCTTACGGATACCTTCCTAGAGAACAAGGAAGAGAGATCCCGAGATACAATCCCTATAGAGGCCCACAAGGAACACCCATACCTTATCAACAGAGAGGGATTAAACACAACTCGTCATCCTTACTCCACAGTTTCAAACAAAACCCCAATGAAACCATAAAAACAGTTGCCCAAAGATTTAACCAATATGTCGATAGATGCCCAGTAACAGAAAGAGCCTCCCAGCAAAAAATGGTATCACTATTCTTAGGTGGATTGACTAATGGAACATTGAGGACTTTAGTTTATGTAAAACGGCTCCAGACATTGAGTGAGTGTCTCTAGGAATGCATTGATCTAGAAGACAACCTAGTTGAGGATCTCAAAAGTACACCAAGCTCTTCTAAATAAGAGGACATTAGGAGTACAATAACGACTAGTTCTAGTAATGTGAAGGAGCTAGCACAACTGGTAGCTAAGAAGTTAGGAGCCCATGGATAGAGAAATTACTTGAATCCACCAATGAGAATGCCAATGCTAAGGAGATGCAACCTGTGTGGTGGAGATCATCCATCTCATATGTGTGCAAGGGGAGGAGTAGGCATGCCGCAATCTTATCCATACAATAGGCAGCCACCCCAAGGACCCAACCTGTACTATCATATTGAGCTCTAATACACCAACCATGCTATTAAAAATTGCCCATTTAACAGGCAGCCAATGATAGTGAATCAACCCCAATATAGGCCTTACGGATACCTTCCCAGAGAACAAGGAAGAGAGATCCCGAGATACAACCCCTATCGAGGCCCACAAGGAACACCCAGACCTTATGAACATAGAGGATATGGACAACCACAGCCAATGTTAGGACAACAAGCACCCCTTCCACAAAACATAGTGCCAGTCAAATACACCCAATGAGAGGAGAACATGGAAAGAGCCATGGTGACAACAACACCTTTAGCTAGTACAGAAACAACGAATCAGGCATACAAGAAGACCCAAGGAGAATACTATCCTTATGACACCAATCTTATGGAGTATGACCAAAATTATGACCAACAAAATTATGGTTATGAAGGATACGACAATCCCTATGGACCAGAGTACACTGCACCTAAGGCACCCATTAGACCACTTGTGCCAAAAGGACCATGCTATAGATGCGAAGGAGATCATTTCATAAGAGAATGCACTCTGCCATACAACCCACCACCTCCTAGAACATGGGAAGGGTATTGCAATGAGTGTGGAAAGAACATTTATTTAGATATTGCCCAAAAAATCTCAATAAGCTTCATAACACAACACAGATCAATGTGATAGAAGTGATTGAATCATCGGGAAATGATAAAAAATACACAGTACCATTAAAAGCCATTACTCGAGCCCAAGCCAAAGGACGGGGGATAAAGAAATTAGAGTTAAAATAGGAGATGAATGAGGGTGTAGATCCAAAGATACAAGTAGTAGAAGATTCGAAAGATCCACGTGAGGGTAACCAAACGAAGAAGATGCAAAGTTGGAAGACTTGAAGGGAAAAACTTAGAAATAAGTGGATGAAAAATAAAAATAAAGAGGACAAGAAGAATGTAAAAGATAGTAGGAAACCGCTGGAACAAGAAGTGCAAGATAATACACCACCTATGTCCCACACCCAGAAGCTAGATAAACCAGGATCGATCCTACCAGATCCAGTACTGGAAGACCTCACGCCCCCACAATTAGAGGCAAAGAAGATGTCTTCAGGTAAGACCTCACACAATTTAGCAAAGCTCAAGAGGACCAAGGTACAATGTCTTTTGACCGTAGAAGAGTTACTACGAGCCAAACCACAATTATGGAACCAATTAGTGGGACAATTGAAATTAGAAACTAAAGAGTCTGAAAAGGAAAATAAAGGAACTGAAGTTCCATCTACCATATAAATTCCCATTGACAAAGTCAGAGAATTTAGTGAAGGAGATGAGGGCAATACATGCTTACCCATCATCTTTAATGGATATATGACTAAAGCCATTTTAGACACCGGAGCGGGCGAAAACATAGCCACCAAAGAGATTTGGGAGAAATGGGGAAAACCAACCCTACGACCAACTCGTATGAAGCTTCAATTAGTAGATGGCCATGTGGAGAGACCCCTAGGAATATTGGAGAAGATCAAGTTGACTACCTGTGGAGTAGAATTCGAACACACTCTAGCCATATGACAATTAGGAAAGACAAATAATTATGAAATGATATTAGGAAGACCTTTTATGAGACAACTCATGGTAGTATAAGACTGGGGAAGAGATGCTTTATACCTACAACATCAGGGGACCACTACCAAGATAAATCTGCATACATTTTCATATAGGGATGTACCCCCACTACAATGGAATCCCATACACAAGGAAGAGGATGATTTGTCAATTCACATTGCAGGTTCAAGTGACCAATCATGGATGCATGAAGATTCTCAATTGTGGATGTGCAAGGAAGCAAAGCGAGAGGAGAAGAAAACTCAAATATGGCCTATTAGACATCAAAATTAATGACTCGTAGATTGTCCTATGTATATGCCTCAAGTTTTCCTGGATGAAGCATTCAAACCACACAGTTGGATGGAGATTGTATCCACCTTAGATGTGTGCATAAATGAGGAGGTATTAACCATGAATGGATTTGTAGATGAAGAAGGTTATGATGTAAGTTTACATGTTAGTCCTTCAGGAAGCAGAGGCAAGAGAATTATTAAAAAAGGAATGGATGGAGGAGTATGAAAACATAGAGATGGAGCCATAATTTGATTTGGAGGAATGATATTTAGAAGCAATTCAAGCCGAGGATAAAGAAGGAACTCCCAATGTATTAGCTATAGAAGAAGCTCAGACGAGACCCAACAATGAAGAAACATTAGATAAGGTAGAACAACCCAAAGATCTTTTAGAAGTCTTTGAACACTTCAAAAGATACGAAGTTGGAAGAGAGGAAGATAGCTATTCAAATGCCCAAAAGGGAGGCTAGAGAGGGATAAGCTTATGATAACAAGGAACAAACTAAGAAAGTGATAGCGACCATGGAAGAAGGAGAAGAAAGATGTACTTACATCGGAAAACATGTGTCAACAGAAGAGGAAGAGGAATTGATAACCCTAATCAGAAAATATTGAGATATATTTGCATGGACGTACAACGACCTCAAAGGTGTAGATCCATTCATTTGTTCCCATAGAATCCCAATGACACCCGATGCAAAACCATCAAAGCAACACTCATATACTTATAATGATGTCTATTCGGAAAAAATTAAGGAGGAGATAGATAAATTGTTAGCAGTCGGATTCATTTATGAAATAGAGCACACATAATGGGTGTCGCCATTAGTGGTCGTATCCAAGAAAAATGAAAAATTAAGAGTGTGTATTAACCTAAAGAAATTAAATGCAGCTACTATTCGTGATAGCTATCCATTACCTATCACTAATCATCTCTTGGAAAGAGCTATAGGAAAGGATGTTTATAGCTTCTTAGATGGATTCTCTGGATACAACCAAGTAGCTATCGCTATGGAGGATCAACATAAAACAACATTTGCAACTGAATGGGGAGTTTATGCTTTCAGAGTGATGCCATTCGGGCTCACGAACACCGCTGCTACTTTCCAAAGGTTGATGCGTCTTGTATTTAAGGAATTCCTAAGGAAGAGTATGGAAGTATACATGGATGACTTATGCACCTACTCATGTCAAACACATGAACACATTCCGGAATTACGAAGGATATTTGAGAAGTGTCAACAATATCAAGTGTGCTTGAATCCTGAAAAATTCGTCTTTATGGTGAGACAGGGAAAGATTCTAGAACATCGTATCTAAGAATGGAATTTCCATGGACGAGGATAAGGTTAAAGTAATCCTAGAGTTACCAAGTCCAAAAAATGCAAAGGAAGTGTTGGAGTTAGACATCTGCGGAAGCACGTGAACAGCACAAGGAAGAAGAAGAAGCTTGGAGCACAACACACAATACTGAATGTATTACTAGAGAATGTACAAAGATAAGTAGCCCATTAGGGTAGATAGGCATATATACAAGCTGGGGGAAAAAAACCTCCTAAAGAGGGAAAAAAGTGCCCCGGTGGTCCTAGTGTATTCACACACATCACTACTTAAATATATCAACAAATACCCCCTGGGAGTGATGCGGTGAACAAGGAGCTGGCACTCATATATAAGGAAGTGCCAAGCTATGTGGAAATCACTCCACAAAAGGAAGTAAGCCCAAAGCTTTACGGAAAGCTTCAAACTTCTCCCTAGGCAGAGCCTTTGTGAAAAGGTCTGCAATGTTCTCCTGCGTGGGCACATATGCCAAGCTGATCTCCCCGGCGGAGAACCTCTCCATGACATAGTGATAATGCACCTCAATGTGCTTAGTGCGAGCATGGAACAGAGGGTTCCTCGCAACTACCAATGCGCTCTGACCGTCAGTGAAGATGGTGGTGGCAGAAGTCTGACCAACACCCAAATCAGCCATAAGGCGTCTGAGCCACACACACTCAACAGTAGCTGTGAAAGCCGCCCTATACTCAGCCTCACAACTGGAAGTGGCCACAGTAGGCTGCTTCTTGCTCAGCCAAGATATACATGAGCTACCAAGCATGAAGCGAAAACCACTAGTGGACACACGAGTGTCATAGCAACCAGCCCAATCAGAGTCCAAAAAAGCATGCAAATCTGGCGGTAGTGATCCCCCCTTGGGATAAAACAACCCAAGTAGCTGAGTACCACTCAAATAGCGAAAGATGCGCTTAACGGCCTGCCAATGCTTGACTCCTGGGCAATGCATAAATCTGCTCATCTGTGAGACAACAAACTGAATATCTGGCCGAGTAATGCATAAGTAAATCAAGCATCCAACAGCCTGCTGATAGAGAATGGCATCAAATGCATCTCCAGCATCATGAAGACTCAATCGTAAACCTGTCTCCATAGGAGTGGCAATAGGCTTACAGTCTTCAAGGCCAAAACGCTCCAATAATGTGTCAATATATTTCGTTTGACACAAAGCCGTTCCACCATCAACTTGCATAAACTGAATGCCCAAATGGTGATGCAAATGCCCCAAATCAGACATCTCAAATGAGGCATGCAAATCAGCCTAAAATCAGCAATATGCTTCTGAATAGGACCAGTGAGCAGCATGTCGTCAACATAGACAACAATGATCAGAAGCACATCATTAGCACGCTTAACTTATAAGGTGCTTTCAATCGGACTATTCTCAAAACCATGTGCAATCAGATAGGCATGTATCTTCTCATACCAAGCATGTGGTGCTTGCTTTAAACCATATAATGCCTTCTTTAACCTGCACACCTGGTTTTCATGCCCTTTCTGCACAAAGCCATGGGGCTGAAAACCATACACTTCTTCATGCAAGTCACCATTCAGAAATGCTGTTTTAATATCCAACTGATGCACATTCCAACCATGATGAGCTGCAACTACACAGATGCTCCGAACAGTAGTCATACGGCATGTAGGTGCAAAGGTCTCATCAAAATCAATGCCTCTTTCCTATGCATAACCCTTTGCAACAAGCCTAGCCTTATACCTGTCAACTGTACCATCCGGTTTATGCTTCAGCTTGTATACCCACTTAGTACCAATGGCCTTCTTGCCAAGAGGCAAGTCACATAAAAACCAAGTACCATTCTTCATTATAGCATCATATTCAGATTGCATAGCATCAACAAATTTCACAACCAAGCCAATCTTGGCTAATGCAGAAACCGATAAAAGGTTCTTCTTGATCCCTGGCACAAATAAAGCATCTCACAAAGTGAAAGAACTACCATCAACAGTAGTCAAAATGATCTTACCAACTCCCATAACAGGATAAGAGGAGTTGTTGGCACATGTAACAGTATTCCCTGTAGGGGCAGGCTCGAGTGAAGAGAAGAAACTGCATTGCGAGGTAATATGTTTGGTTGCCCCACTATCAAAATACCAAACATCTGAGTCTACTACAGACATGCACTGCTCATGAGAAGATGGGTCAAAACTGTAGACAGGAGTAAATGCCCTTCTCTGATTTTTTCTCATCTTTATCTTCCTTCTTCGAATATGCAAAATTAGTAGATTTCTGCTTACTAGTTGAAGAGCTCCATTTTCCTTTGCCCTTCTGACTAGCCAGGAAAGCTTGATCTGCAACTCGCATAATGGACCTGTTCTGCCTTGACTTATCTTCCTACAATAGAACAGAGACTAACTCCTCAAATGATAAGGCATTTGGATTGCCTTTCATCATCAACCGAAGAGTAGAAGCAAAACTCTAATATGAATCAGGAAGACCATTCAGAATGGTCTGCACAAGTGAGCTATCTGGTATAACCTCATCAGTAGAAATCAATTGTTCCTTCAAGTCTTTGATCTTTGTTAGGAAACTGTCCATAGAATCACCTTCATTCATGTGCTCATTCTCCAAATGTTTTCGGAGGTAAGCAACACGAGCCTCATTCCTAGCTTGGTACAATGTGGTAAGTGTATCCCAAGCATCCTTAGATGTTCTACAAGAGCGAATGTGAGGAATAATGGCACCTTTGACAGACAAAGCTATCAATGCATGTGCCTGGGCATCTCTGCCATCCTAGCGAATCTTCTCTGCAGTAGGTGCAGCAAAAACAGTAGCACAAACAAGAATTTTATTGCGTTGTTATTCATTAGATAATCCTAATAACTGGGATGAAAAGTTGCCATTGCTTCAATTTGCTTACAATAACACAACACACACCACTACAGGTCATGCACCTTTTGAAATTGTTTTTCGTAAAAAGTAACAGCTCCATGAACATTTCCATGCATGTGTTTTTACATGGCACATGCCCATTTTTTTTATTCAGTGATGAAACATGTGACTGGCCATCCATGTTTATTATTTTATCAACTGAGGTCAGTTGCTTTTTCAACTGAGGGGCATGTTATAACTTATGGAATATGTTGAACAATGCATTGTTGGATGGTAACATGGAATATGTTGGCCAATGCATTGTTGGATTGTAACATGGAATATGTTAGCCAATGCATTGTTGGATGGTAACATGGAATATGTTAGCCAATGCATTGTTGGATTGTAACATGGAATATGTTGGCCAATGCATTGTTGGATTGTAACATGGAATATGTTAGCCAATGCATTGTTGGATGGTAACATGGAATATGTTGGCCAATGCATTGTTGGATTGTAACATGGAATATGTTGGCCAATGCATTGTTGGATTATGACATGGAATATGTTGGCCAATGCATTGTTGGATTGTAATAGTAACATGGAATATGTTGAACAATGCATTGTAATTGTTAGAGTGTTAAATTCTTTTATCAACTGAGGTCAGTTGCTTGTCAACTGAGAGGCATGTTGTATATTACTGAACAATGCATTGTTAAAGTGTTATATTATTAATGTATTAATATGTTTCTGATGTTTCTGATATAGCAGCTGAAGGTTCGTGAGGAGCGTGCAAGACGTGAAAGGGCGGATATCAATAATCCGAATAATTATTATTTAGCTTGTAAATAAACTTGCGTAGAAGGTTCTATTGTTAGAAAAGTAATGGTTAGAATAAGGGTCGTTGTAGACCGCAGTTTCTGTTATTCAAAGCAATGGCTTTCTGTAAAAGTTACCAACTTTTAGTTTCACCGCCTGCTTTTCGAAGCCGCCCTCATGTAACCACTATTTTCGACGTAATCAAAAGTCCTATAAATACATGCACTCTGTGGACTGTCGGAACAGAGTGCATGGGGGGAGATTGCACCCAATACTGCGTTCAGTCTCGTCTCTTCTTGTCTCTATTTTTTTGTGTGTTTTCTGCGTTCGTAATCTCTGTATGCGCGTGAGCAAGATCCTGACAACAGAAAGCTTCTTCCACCTCCTCTAGCATATGAAATCCTACCAACTCTTCCTCTAAAGTTACCTCTTTGATTTCTGCCTCCTCTACCTCTTTGATTGAAACTCTGATTATGACTTCCACCATTTTGATTGTTATACCAACAACCATTTGCCAAATGATTTGTTCTGCCACAAATCCAACAAGCTTTAACATTATCTTTATTCTTACCTCCTCTTCCTTTACCTCTTGAATTCATCTTCCCTCTTGTGAAATTAACTTAGCTTGAAGATCCTTCATCATCAGTTGACTGCTTTCCTTTGACATTCTTTTTCTTATCCTTGGCGTACATAGAATGGCTTGCACTCCTATCATTATTTCCCTTAATGTCCTGCTCAAAAGTTAGCATGTGTCCTAGCAATTCATTAAGATCAGGAGTAAAATGATCTAATGACAATTCTATGGACAATATGAAAGGCTTCCATTTCTCATCTCCTCTTAGACTCGTAAGTATTTGTCTTACCAACTTGTCCTCTTCAATATCTTCATCTACTGCTCCCAAGCTATCTGCAATATCTTTCATTCTTGTCACATAATTAGAAATTGATTGTGAGCTCTTCTTCTTGAAGGTTGTGAACTCATCCCATAGTGAGGACTTCCTTGACTTGTTTTTATTTTGAAAATGGTCTTCCAAAGCATTCCACACATCTGTTGCACTTTCTAATCCTCTAATATGAGGTAGAAGATAATCATTTACAACCATGTAAATGATGCTCCTAGCTTGAGCATCCTTCTTCATCCAATTCTTCAAATCTCCAAGCTCTTCCCTAGTTGGAACACTAGGATCTTCAAACTCATGCTTTTCTTCTTCTCTTGTAATGAATGCCATCAAATATTTTCTCATGAGGTGTGCCTCCATCCTCATGGACCAAGCTGGATAGTTTTCCCTATCTAGCTTATCAATCTGCAAGCTTTCTCCCATCTTTGATCTTTGTCTTATGCAAATGTTAAGATAAATGAATATGCTTTGTACCTTTAATGCAAAGCTTCAATCTTTCAAATCCTTTCGAGCTCAATCTTCACACTTCTTCAAGTTGTCTTCAAAACTTTAATCTTGCCCACCTTCAATTTGAAGAAACTCCAAAGTCTGCAACAGTCGGAACTTCAAATGCTCTTTTCTTTACTTTATACTACACCTTTAACTCTGATACCACTGTTGGAGACCTCTAGATCTTCAAATGCTTGATCTATACTGATTTTAGAACACTTCTATATCAATCATAGACCAAACTTTACAGAAATGTTATCTTGATTTACAAAATCATTCACAAACACTTCTCTGTGTGAAGTTTCTTTCTCTTCAAGAAGTCTGCTTCATAATTTAACTTCATTACCTATACATAGCCTCAAATTTCTTCAATATAATGATACACATACCTTCACACTACCTTTGCACAACCATAACATTGATTAGATCTTCAAAAGAATCATCAAATCTCTGATTTGATCAATAAGATCAAAGGTATGTTAGAAATTGTCTTTCTGAACAAGTGACTGTGACATAGTCAACTTCTCAAGTTGATTTCTCACAGCACAAGTCCCGTTTTGCTAAATGCTTTTAGCCATTCCTTACCTCCTAACTTAGATTTTGAATGCTCATTTATCAAAAACTTTACACTATGCACTAAGATCCAAGCAAAACTTTGACACGAAAACGTGTGCTATTCTGAGAGCTCTACTTGCAGATTTTACATATACATGTTCCTATTGATCATACACACAACCTAAAAGGAATTAGACCATGAAAATTTGAACATAGCTTGATAGCTTCTAGATTAGATGTGTACAAAAGATTTCCTGATCCACTTGATTAGGCTGAGAGAAATCAGAGAAAGACTCAATGCTAACTCAGGAAGATGACTCTCTACATACCTATCACATGGACTCTTGACTTCTAATGACTCTCTCACTTATCTCCTTACATTATTGACTTATATACATATGATTCTAGACTCAGCCCATGTCTATTACATTACTCCTTATCATTCTAATGATCATCTATATCCATTGTACAAGAATTTTCATATGTAATGTACATATGTATACAAACTATATTTCTAAGATCTCTTCACTTCCTTCATGACTTCTTTGACTTCATTTTGATTTCTGACTTGCTTCAAGTTCTTCACAATCACCAATTAGGGATTGCTTTGTTCCAACAAAGTAAACCCATCCTTTTCCCAATCCCTTGAAGACATACCTGGATGCAATTTTGGGAAGCACAGCGCCAAGGTACTGTAAGTAATCAATGGCTAAACTATCCACTACGACCTAGTCCACCACGCAATTATCTGCCGACCGAGGAATACATGGTACAAACCATCAAATTTTTGTTATCATGATATGTAACAGTCCCAAACTTAGCCATCAAGATAACCAATAAAATATTAAGTATGCTCCTTACAGTTCTGAAGGTACCAACATGTGCAATATACATTTTTGAATTTTATCGATATTAATCAAGGTGCAAATGCAATCGTTTTTTATTTATCTACTACTCCAAGTCAACTAACGATAATGGCAATCTATTCTAGATTAATGTTTCTCCCGATTCCATACATGCAGACATTTGAGGAAGCATTCTTTATAGGGTTTTTGAAATGGACTCGCAGATTTTTGTCAAAATATCTTCCAATTTAAATGCAAGGTTGGTGGCCTACGAGCTTAGCTTCTTTGTAGATCATAGGCAGGCACCAAATGATGGAGTCAAGTCAGCTCAGTGGAAAGAGTTCATGATATGTGAAGCCAATTTGCTAAATCAAAGAGAGCAAAAGGTCATACAAACTTACTCACATCGCCACAAAAAGCCTGTCAGGGATTATGGAGTTCAGGAGGAGGGACGTGTGGAGGGACAGTCAAGTAAAAAGAAAAGAAGAAGAAGAATAAAGAACAAAACAGCTCACTAAGAAAGAATCACCCTCTACCCAAAGCCCCACAGGGGCACACATCAGGCTACAACACCAAAGGACTAGGTCCCAAAGAGTGGAAACAAATAATCACAACCAGGACCTTTCAAGGGGAGGTTGCACACTGCTTCCTCATCCACTAGGTGCATACAGTGGAAAGAAATAAATAGGGTAAAGAGAATTTATCAGGTCCCAAAGGATATAAAAGAATATTTAAGAATAGGACCTTTGAAAGGAATGCCTGACTAAAAGGGATGCAAGGTCTATCGAAGAGCGCATGCGTGGCAACCTGAATTCACACAACAAACAAAGACATGAAGCAAAGCCTTCCAAGGGATGACAAAGACAAAGAGGAGGAGAGTGTTGTAGATTAAAGAAGCACAAAAGAGGAGCCCCCAAAAATTTTCAAATTTGGGCACAATTTGTCTTCTTGAAAATCCTATGAAACTCCCTTGAAGCTATGTAAATCCACTAGAGGAGTCATCTAGATGCATAAACCCAAATCATTGTAACATAACTCTTATAAGATATTAGGAAAGTAGAGTTAGTCAATAAAAGTGTGGGTCTCTTGTGTGAAAGGACCATTTTTAAGGCACATGTATATAAGTCACTTTGTGACTCATGTAAAGAACTTTTTTCCATTGAAAGCTTTGAAGGAAATTTTTGAATTTGCTTCTTTCCTACTGATTTCCTTCTTCTCCAATATCTTTTGGTGTGTGTGTGTGTGTAATGCTTGAAATGTGTGTGTAGGACTGTTGTCTACCCCTTCCCATGGCTTGTGAGTTGTTGTAGTGTGTGTGAACTATAGCGAGTTGTGGAGAGAGTGTTGGTGTTTTCCACCAGTCAATTTTTTGCTCATAAGTTGAAGTACGTTTGTCTGATTTGACTAAAAATATTATCATTAGATGCGTATCGTCAAGAGCTTCGAAATGAATCTGCTATTGACCATTTTTGGAGTCAGAGTGAAGAGAAAAGTTCGAGTTTGTGCTTACTTCTATAGATGGTATCATGGCATGCATTTTCAGAGGATTAATGGGTTGGAGAGGTAGCTGAGACTATTCACATGCATTGTAGCTTAGATACTTCACTTACCATCATGTGTGCACATGTCTTCATACACTTGGTTCATTTTGTTCCTCGGATTGATAATTAAATGTGTATTAATCCACCATTATATGCACTTGTGGGGCAATTGAGGTACAATCTCATCGACACAAGTCCCTAAGGCATCACGACTTAGGTACACAACCAACTACCATGATAGCAATGTCTTCTATAATGGTTACAAAATGCATTAAGAAAATGGTTCGAGCTCGGCCTTTAGAAGCTTTGCATGTGGAGAGTGGCAATGAGAAGAAATGGAGAGAGCCTTAGTAATTAGTTTTCTCTGCCTCATAACCTTATCGATCCTCATAGTAAGGCAAGAAAATTAGAACATAATGATAGCGAATAACCCAAAGTTCATACATACTATTTTGTGGTCATAAAAACTTTGAATTTATATGAAATCAAAGTCCTTGAAAGCTTCAATTTGAAAAATAGATGGAGTACGCTCGATAATGAGCTTTTTTTTGCATTGTTTTAGGCCAAGAGAGGGGATGGATTGGGGGAGCCAATAGTTGAATATGACACCACACACATGGGGGCCAAAAGGATCTAGCTCACTTAGAGGAAGAAGCCCAGGAGGGAGTGGGTCCTTGAAGGGGCTGAGAAACTTCTAGAGCACTGATTGGTGGAGTCACATTCAACACAAACATTCGATGGAGTGGGTTAGTGTAGAGGTTTGGTACTTTTGATGATAATGGTCCTACCTTAAGCAAAGAACACACATCCCTTTCCCCAAAACCTTTCTCCACATCAAAAGACTAGCCACAGATCATCTCCACCTTTGATTGAGCCAATGATGGGGAAAATAGCATGACTCCTATCGAAAAAAGAGATAAAATAGGTAGCAGACAAAAGCGCCTATGTTGGGTACTCTATGCAAAAAATCCACATTTCCATGATTAAAACATAAAATTCTTCCCCCATGAAGAGTCAAAGTGGTTGGACCTTGGAGATGACCACAGGTTGGACTCTTGAAGACCAAAATGCAAAGGAAATTGGCTATTCCTCCATCCCCGTATAGATGTTCTACATAGGTGTTGCTTCTGCTTTTTGGCCAAGGTACATTGAGGAAGCCATGTGACATACGAGGAGATAGTTCTGCACATCACTTGAGCTTTCATGAGGAGGAGGAGGAGTATGGCTGATGGAGAGGAGTAAGGGAGCCAAAGCTTCACTCAGGCAAGGAGAAGCCCCACACCAAGACACGGAGTAGGTTTGACCAGTAGCTTTATGGAGTCAAAAATTGGAGTATGGCTGATGGAGAGGAGTAAGGGAGCCAAAGATTCACTCAAGCAAGGAGAAGCCCCACACCAAGACACGAAGTAGGTTCAAACAATAGCACTATGGAGAGGAGTAAGGGAGCCAAAGCTTCACTCAAGCAAGGAGAAGCCCCACACCAAGACACAGAGTAGGTTCGATGAGTAGCACTATGGAGCCAAAGACAACAAAGGTTCAAGTGACGATGAGTGGGGGCCAAGCTACCGCAGCACGAGAGGACTAGGGGTCCATGAGCTCCATACCATGGTTGTAAAGAACATGGAGTAGAGCTCCACCTATACGGAGAAGACTAGAGATGGGGAGCAATAGTGCTCAACCTCAACGTGAATTAGAGAAAGAACGTGGAAGGAGATAATTATACTCCCCCCTTCTAGCTAGGCACATTCAACCTCGGACCTCCCAATGGCCCCCATGCGAGGAAATGCACCCTTTCAGTGATCATGAATGATGAGAGGGACAAAGACATGGATTCCCCTCCACAAAAGTGTGGCTGGAGATGCCTATAGCTAGAGCAGGGATAAGGCGAAAATTAAGTTCCCTTCCCTTTGTAAGCATGTGAGCAACCTACTCACCTAGCTTAAGATAGGGAGGGAAATTCAAATCGTTTTCCCAAGTTATTTTAATCGATCAATGAAGGGGGGTGGATTTAATCAATGAAAGAGGGCAGAGAGAATGAGAGCCTAATTTCATCACTTGATTTCATTCAAATCTTCATTTTTTTTCGTTGAAATTCAAAAGGGTGGCACTTGAATCCCACACAGAAGGTATCCAATGCAAATAGAGAATTCATGGGAAATGTAATGCTTCAATATATGTGGTTTTTTGCTTGATTGAAGAGAGAGAAGGGCTAGACAGAGTGTGTACTTCCCATCCCTCTATCCAAGGTAGTCACTAAAACAGAGGTGGCGATCGTGAAGAGTGATGCCCAAGTGTGACAACTTGAGAGAAAAATCAAGTCCAACAAGAATATGCTCCAGAGATTAGCCCTCTTGAAGATCTTCCCTTCAGTGATGTGTCTAGTTTCCTAAGTATGTGTGTTAGATTTTGGAGCTTCAAAACACAAGGAGCAGATTAACAATAATAACCTATATCTCTCCACTTCTCTAGCATCTTTGCCATGCCAGAATCACATAGTCATCCCTAATACATTATCAAACAATTGCATGTGTGACAAGTTGCATTGTAAAGCATAGATAGATGTGGTTCTTTTAGTGCATTTACTGAGTGCGAAGTGGCCTATGTTCCTTTTTTTGTGTATAATATGCTCACATAAGTATGAGTTAAGTTTCATAATATAATGAGGATGTTGTGCGCTCCAAAATGATTGGATAGTCATGCACAGAATAGTACATATAAAATGTGATGTGTGAAAGTGATGGAGTGATCAAATATAGGCTATCATTCTCCAAAAATACACGAGTTTCAATCATTCAAATACATGTGTAGAGTCGGAACTCCTACCACCATCAGCCTATAGAAACCTCACCATATTTTTCCCATGTGGAAGTGTGGAGTTTTGGACACCATCTCCATAGGGGGCAATCAGAAAAACTCCATACCAAATACTCACAGCTCCAAGGCATCCATAAAAATATAAACATGTGATGCCTATAATATACTTGCAAAATTAGAGCATATATGAGATTCTTTGGACCTTTATGCACCCAACCTACAAGCATCATCAGATGGAATCCACCGCAACAATGATGTTTGAAGTGAAACCTGTTGGTGTAAATCACAAGCCTACACATTTGGCTTGGAAGACATCATGAAGACTCCACATGCATGAAGAACCATAGGAACATATGCTAGTGGTTTATTACCATTTTACCTCATTGTAAAAGTCTACTTTGACTTAGAATCTTTTGTAATCACCTACCTAAGTGATTCGTGGAAAATTAGATCACTTGATTGAGAGAATATCTCCAAACTTTTAGATGCTTGATCATAGGAAGCCAAGATTTGAATTTGAATTCCAATCCTAAGTCATTTCCTATAAAATTGGATGTGAAAAAGTCGCGGGTAGATCACTCCATTCCCGAGGCTCATTCTGTTGAGCTTGAGTGTGTGTAAGGACTATACCATATCCTACACATCTCTACACCATTTGGCAATGCTAGACATGCCAATGGGATTGTACACAATTGTTAATCAATAGATACATGTACATCATTCATCTCTGTATTCACTGCTTGTCTACTCCAAAGTCTGTTAACGTGTCAAGGGCATATCTCCGTCAATACTACTTCAAATTCAGTGATTCAAAGCTTGTTGGATTCACCTCAAAGTCAACTACATGCTGACAAATTTTGAAGTGATTTCATTCAGCCGATTCAGAGAAATCGTTGTCGAGGTGCTCACTGGTCTATCTCTGCTACAGTCCTAAAAAGTCGAGGGTATAGCTAATTTTGCTAAATCAATTTCTCTGAGTATAGTTTGTCATTTTACATCATTCCACTTGCAAATGTTATCTTACTAATCTAATTGAATACTCCTAGAAGGAATTTTATCAATTGATACTGTGTTGGTCACACTGAGCAAAACATTGAGCAAGTGTCAAGACCAAAATAGAAGGTTTTCTTGACTTTGTGACTTCCAAAGTTATCTGTTTTGATTCAATCATTGCACACATCATTTCAAAAGGACATAGGTTATTTCTTGGTGTCATTGGGAAGCTAAGGAAGTCTACTAATCAAGTCTGAAGCTAAAGAGGGCTAGTACAAAACAGGTTTTAGCAGTACCTACTCAATCTCTTGGATCATCCATCCATTTTTCCCAACAGTGGTATCAGAGCAAATAAGGTAAAATGGGAGATGGTTTTCCTTCATTTATTGACAAATTGGACAGGAACAACTATAAAGCATGGTCTCTAAGGATGAAGACCTACTTACAAGGAAGGAGTCTCTATGGATACATTTCAGGAGATGAGGAATTGCCCTCATTCAAAGCAAGAGGTTTGCCAACCAAGGAGGAGCAAGAAAAACTCAACACATGGTGTGCAAGGGATGCATTGGCAAGGTCCTATTTACTCAACTCTATATATGACTTTCTTTTACCTCATATCAGAAATTGTAAGACTTCCCAAGAGACTTGGGAAACCTTGTCATCATATTTTTCCTCTAATACAAGGGCTAGAAAAAATCAGTTGTGGATTGAATTCACAACACTAAGGAAGCAACCTAAGCAAGCTGTTTCAGAATTTGTGACCAAGATCAAAGATGTTGCAGATCAGTTAGCAAGCATAGGAGAAGAAATTGAAGAAGAACAAATTGTAAGGCAGGTAATTAATGGAATCAAGGCTGATGACAAGTGGGAAAGCTTCACCACTGCAATGGATCTCTACATGGACATGCACACTCCAGATCTTACAAATCTCATGGGTCAACTATTCACACATGAAGCAAAGCTTACCAAGAGTGGAGATACTACCAAAGGTAACAACTCTTCTGCCCTATACACTGATAAGAAATCTAAGGATAAAGGCAAGAGTAAGAAGGTGGAAGATGAATGCTCTACCTCCCAAGCCAACTATGCAGGGAGAGGTAGATCTTCAAGAGGTAGGGGCAGAGGAGGTAAGCAAGGTAGGGGGAGACCCTATAACTCATCACCATGTAACATTTGTGGTTTGCCAAACCACACCACCGATGAGTGTTACAGGAATTACAAAAATCAGAGAGGAAGAGGCTACCAAAGAGGTGGATACTCTCAGTCTAGAGGAAGGTTCAACCATCACCAAGGCCACAACAACTACAACAACAATTACAATGGCAACTACCAAGGAGGATTAAGAAACAGAAAGGACTACAACAACTACACAGAGGAGCAAGATGACTCTCTCTTGATCATGAACATGACTTCAAAGTCAGGTACAAATGATGATCACCTATTTTATATTGATTCAAGGTGTTCAAATCATGTGGCTGGTAATGTGGCACTACTCTCTGATCTTGAGGAACCAAAAGGTAAACACCAAGTCCAAACAGGTGATGATACAAAGCATTCTGTAGTTAAAGTTGGAAATGTGAAAACTTGTGATGGTAATCAGAATTTGTTGAGCAGAGTACTTTATGTACCTACAATTACAAAGAACTTAATGAGTGTTGGTCAGATTGTAGAGAAAGGGTTGCAGGTCAGATTCAATCAGTATGGAGCATTTGTGGAGGATCCAAGACATGGATTCAAAAGGATAGCTAAAGGAGAAAAATCAGGTACACTTTTCACTTTTGAGTTGGAAGATACAAAGAACATTGCATTATACAGTTATAAAGATCAAACACTTTCAGAGCTTGAGATTTGGCACAAGAGATTAGGGCACATAGGAGAAAGGACCTTGAAGCAAATGTGCAGGGACCAATGTGTGCTTGGGATACCTAATGAATCCAAGCAACATATGATTTACAAGTGTGGTGCTTGTCAATTTGGTAAGTCTCACAGGTTACCCTTCTCCAAGAAAGGATATATGCATGAAGACTATCTAGAGCTTGTACACACAGATGTATGGGGACCTAGCAAAGACCCCTCATTCTCAGGCTCAAGGTACTATGTGTCTTTTATTGATGACTATAGCAGATGGACTGTATTATACTTTATGAAGCACAAGGATGAAGTATTTAATTGTTTTAAGAAATATCTTGCATTAGTTGAAAATCAGACAGGAAGGAATTTAAAGAGGCTAAGGTCAGATGGAGGAGGTGAGTACTTCTCCAATGAATTTGAGGACTTCTTGGAGGACAGAGGCATCAAAAGGGAAATAACCACAAGGTACTCTCCTGAACAGAATGGGGTAGCTGAAAGAAGAAATAGGTTAATAGTTGAGACAACTAGATCTATGCTTAATGAGAAGAAATTACCAAACTATCTATGGGCAGAGAGTGTCTCTACTGCCACCTATCTCATAAACAGGTTACCATCAAAGTCACTTGATGGTATGACACCATATGAAGCATGGCATAGTAAGAGACCATCATTGGATCACTGCAAAATTTTTGGATGTGTAGCATATGTACACATTCCTTCACAGGTAAGAGGAAAGCTAGATCCAAAGGCTGAAAAATGTATTTTCATTGGATATGATTTAAATAAAAAAGGTTACAGGTTTTATAACCCTACCAGCAAGGGATTTATGGTAAGCAGAGATGTGATCTTTGATGAGAATGATTCTTGGTATGAGAATGAATGCAGGAAGGTCAAACTACCCTATGATTTGGAAGAGGAATTTCCAAAACTTACAAAGGAGGAACCAACTCAGAAAGAAGACTCAAGTTCAGATGATGACGATACAATCAACCTTGAAGAGTTCAAGGCATGGAAGTCCAAAGGCAAAATGAAGATGAAGAAGCTTGAGGACATACCAGAATCTTCAACTCAATCAATCAGGTCTCATAAGAGAGAGCAAAAAACCTATCAGATATGGGTATGATACATCTCTTGTTACTAAACATTCAATTTATCGTGCAAAGGATTTGCTAAATGAAGAACCAGGATCATATGAAGAAGCAATCACAAAATCAGAATGGAAGGAAGCTATGGATGAGGAGATTGAAGCACTCAAGGAGAGTGATACATGGGAGTTAGTACCCAAGAAGGAATCCATGAAGGTAATAGGATCCAGATGGATCTATAAATTGAAAAGAAATTTTGATGGCACAATTAACAGGTACAAGGCCAGATTAGTAGCCAAGGGTTTTGCACAAACCCAAGGCATTGACTATGAAGAAACATTTTCTCCTGTGGCCAAGATGCCAACATTCAGAGTGTTGGTGAGTGTGGCTGCATCAAAGAATTGGAACATGTACCAATTGGATGTCAAGAATGCTTTCTTGAATGGATGGATTTCAGAAGAGGTTTATATGTCACAACCTCCTCACTATGAAGACCCTAAGAAGGTAACTTATGTTTGCAAATTAAAGAAGGCTTTATATGGATTGAAGCAAGCACCTAGGGCATGGAATTACAGGCTAACTACATACCTCCAAGACCAAGGTTTTGTCATGAGTAAGGCTGATACTTCTCTGTTCATTAAAAGAAGTAATTTAGAGGTAATCTATCTTTGTCACAGTTTATGTTGATGACATCATCATTACAGGCAATGATGTAAATGGAATCAGAAGCATCAAAAGCCAGATGATGAAGGAATTCAAGATCAATGATCTTGGATTATTGAAGTATTTTTTGGGACTTGAATTAGTTTACACTAATTCAGGAATATACATTACTCAGAAGAAGTATGTGCAGGACATGTTGAAGAAATTTCACTTGCAGGATGCTAAAGCAACAAGCACTCCAATGGAGGTGAACTTAAAGCTAAGTGCCCATGAAGGTGATGAAGTCCAAGACATTACAGGTTATCAAAGTATGGTAGGTAGCTTGAACTATGCTACCTTAACTAGAATTGACATTGCATATGGAGTTAGTGTGCTAAGTCAATTTATGCACAAGCCAAGGATACCTCACTTAGAGGTTGCCAAAAGAATCTTGAAGTATCTCAAGGGTACACAGAACCATGGTTTGTACTTTCCTTACACTTCAGATATTGACATAAAAGTTTATTCAGATGCAGATTGGGCAGGATGCAAGGATGATAGGAGAAGCACTTCAGGATACATTTCTTTTGCAGGTGACAAACCAATTTCATGGTCTGCAAAGAAGCAACCAACTGTTGCATTGTCTTCTACAGAAGCAGAGTATAGAGGTCTAGCTAATTCCACTCAAGAAGCAATTTGGATTAAGCTTTTGTATTCAGAATTGGGCTTATATACTAGGCCTCCAATTATCTTGGGAGATAATACAAGTTCTCTTCACCTTGCAGCTAATCCTATCTATCATGCCAGGACCAAACACATAGAAGTTCATTATCATTATGTGAGACAAAAGTTGCTAAGCAAGGACATTCAGCTGACCTATGTGTCAACCAACATGCAATGTGCAGATTTGCTGACTAAAGCTTTGGATGGGACCAAACTTTGCAGGTTCAAATCTATGATTGGATTGCAGGATGTACTTGAAGATTGAAGATGAAGACTTAAGCCAAAATGTTTGGCTTGAGGGGGAGCTGTTGGTGTAAATCACAAGCCTACACATTTGGCTTGGAAGACATCATGAAGACTCCACATGCATAAAGAACCATAGGAACATATGCTAGTGGTTTATTACCATTTTACCTCATTGTAAAAGTCTAATTTGACTTAGAATCTTTTGTAATCACCTACCTAAGTGATTTGTGGAAAAGTAGATCACTTGATTGAGAGAATATCTCCAAACTTTTAGATGCTTGATCATAGGAAGCCAAAGATTTGAATTTGAATTCAAATCCTAAGTCATTTCCTATAAAATTGGATGTGAAAAAGTCACGGGTAGATCACTCCATTCCAGAGGCTCATTTTGTTGAACTTGAGTGTGTGTAAGGACTATACCATAGCCTACACCTCTCTACACCATTTGGCAATGCTAGACATGCCAATGGGATTGTACACAATTGTTAATCAATAGATACATTTACATCATTCATCTCTGTATTCACTGCTTGTCTACTCCAAAGTCTGTTAACTTGTCAAGGGCATATCTCGGTCAATACTACTCCAAATTCAGTGATTCAAAGCTTGTTGGATTCAGCTCAAAGTCTCTACATGCTGACAAAGTTTGAAGTGATTTCATTCAGCAAATTCAGAGAAATCGTCGTCGAGGTGCTCACTGGTCTATCTCTGCTACAGTCCTAAAAAGTCGGGGGTATAGCTAATTTTGCTAAATCAATTTCTCTGAGTATAGTTTGTCATTTTACATCATTCCACTTGCAAATGTTAGCTTACTAAGCTAATTGAATACCCCTAGAAGGAATTTTATCAATTGCTACTGTGCTGGTCACACTAAGCAAAACATTGAGCAGGTGTCAAGACCAAAATAGAAGGTTTTCTTGACTTTGTGACTTCCAAAGTTATCTGTTTTGATTCAATCATTGCACACATCATTTCCAAAGGACATAGGTTATTTCTTGGTGTCATTGGGAAGCTAAGGAAGTCTACTAATCAAGTCTGAAGCTAAAGAGGGCTTGTACAAAGCAGGTTTTAGCAGTACCTACTCAATCTCTTGGATCATCCATCCATTTTTTCCAACAAAACCGCATAGAAAAGTCATTCACATATAGAACCAAAAGAGACCCATTAGCATGTAACATAGATTTCAAGTATATGCAATCCAAATAGAGCTCTTCTCAATTATGTAGGTTGAGAGTCTTGGACACAATCCCCTTAGATGGGTAGTCACAAAAACTCAAACCAATATCAGTGTAGGACACATATAGAACAACCAAATATTAGCAAGAAGCAGGCAATATGTGAGGAAACAAGCAAGCAAGCAAGTCATGAGCTATCATTAGTCATGATAGTAGCTTGCAAATAGGACACATTCAGAACAACCAAAGTTTCAAACAATCAAGAGATACCAAGTTTTCCAAGTTATGATTATTCCTTCAATCCTATTTAGCACAATAATGTAGGCCTCTATCACTATGTGTGTATGTCTTTGTCTTCTATCCTAATACACATAGATTGGAACACTTCATACATATAGCAAAGTAAGTCACCAAGCCTAGGAGCCACCATCAACCTTCCTTCAAGCTCATAAGACTCAGGGCCTAGACTATTGAGCACTAAATAAGCAAATGAAGAGATAGATCACATTCAAGAGGATACCCACAAAAACTCATTCCTAGGTCATGACCATCATCTCTATTGATGCAAGGAAACAACATGCCCAATATGTACACACCACATG
>CM035421.1:181498627-181561127 GCA_020310875.1 Ceratopteris richardii | reverse complement strand
TGCATAACCCTTTGCAACAAGCCTAGCCTTATACCTGTCAACTGTTCCATCAGGTTTACGCTTCAGCTTGTACACCCACTTTGTGCCAATAGCCTTCTTGCCAGGAGGCAAGTCACATAAAGACCAAGTACCATTCTTCATTATAGCATCATATTCAGATTGCATTGCAGCCATCAAATGTTCAGAATTTTATGCTTCATCAAACGAAATAGGTTCAGTCTCATCACACAGACTAGAGGCAGCCAGAGCATAGCAATTTCATGCAAAAGAGGCACTATGAGAGCCTGACCGAGTAAAATATGATAGAGGTGCATCTAATTTGTTGTCACGCAAAGTTTGCACGAGCCATTTTGACATTGTTTTTGCCTAGTCAATATCAACTCTCTCATCAACAAGTGCCTCATGTAAATCTGCATCAAAAGTGGAATGATCTGTATCATCACATGAAATCTGCAAAGGTTGAGAAGTTGCCTCATTGGGACAAGCACTAGACTGTCCACCTGTAAAAAGAGGTAGCAAAGTATTGTACATGTCTTTGGAGCTAACAAATGTCTCCTTAGTACATGAAAGCAATGGCTCAATAGCATCTTCCACAAAAACAATATCATGGCTAACCAAAATGCGTTTAGTCTGTGGATGATACAGATGATAGCCTTTACTTTCAAAACTGTACCCAACAAAATTACATTTTACTACTTTATCATCCAATTTTCTACGATGTTGTTCATGCACCAATGCATATGCCAGACAACCAAAAACATGCAAATGAGCAACAGATGGCTTGCAATCATGCCAAACCTCATATGGAGTGATAGACTGCAGTGCTTTAGTGGGACACCTGTTAAGTACATATGCTGCACACATAACATCCTCAAGCCAGAAACTATGTGGTAAGGCTTGACTCTTGATCATACACCTCGCCATCTCCATGAGTAACCTGTTCTTACGTTCAACAACTCCATTCTGTTGAGGTGTATATGGCATTATACACTGGTTTTTTATCCCACGTTCAACCAGAAATGCATTAAAATCAGAAGATATATATTCCTCCCCTCGATCAGAATGGAGGGCGCCCATTTTACATACTGACATATTTTTAGCCAAAATCAAAAACTATTTGAAGCACATAAACACTTCAGACTTTGCTTTGAGTGGATAAACCCATGCATGCCTAGAAAAATCATCGATGAAAGTCACGAAGTAAAGATAATTTCCAAAAGAGGGTGTCTGCATAGGACCACAGACATCACTATGAACAAGTTACAATTTCTGAGTAGCTCGAATTGAACCATGTTTTGGGAATGAGGAACACTGCATTTTGCCCAAAATACAGCCTTCACATACATGTTTACCGGGTGCCTCAAGTTTGGGGAAAGAGGACACCATTTTAGATTTCTGTAGGCGTAGTAAACTAACAAAGTTTAGATGACCAAAGCATCCATACCAAAGCTGTGCATCTGACATAACATACAAATCATGTACTGCACATGCCAAATCATTCACCGATTTTTCATAGTCTATGAGCTTATACAACCCACGACATAAATTGCAAGAGGCAATAATAACATTGCCATTTGACAGATCATGAACTGTACATCTGTCATCAACAAATTTCACAACCAAACCAATCTTGCCTAATGCAGAAACTGATAACAAATTCTTCTTGATCCCTGGCACAAATAAAGCATATGAAAAAGTGAAAGAACTACCATCAGGAGTAGTCAGAATGATCTTACCAACTCCCATGATAGGATAAGAGGAGTTGTTGGCGCATGTGACAATATTCCCTGTAGGGGAAGACTCAAGTGAAGAGAAGAAACTGGGATGCAAGGTAATACGTTTGGTCGCCCCACTATCAAAGTACCAAACATCTGAGTCTACTACAAACATGCACTGCTCATGAGAAGATGGGTCAAAACTACAAACAGTAGTAAACACCCATTCCTCATCCTGCACAAGGTTAGCAGACTCTGTTTTTGGAGTAGAGGCCTCTGCAACAACCATTCCAGCCTCTTTTTTCTTTGCCTCTTTTGCAGCCAGTTTAGGGTAGTTCTTTATGATATAATCATTTCCTTTACAGTACTTGCAAAACAATTTCTGCTTTTCTGATTTCTTCTCATCTTTGTCTTCCTTCTTCGAATGTGCATAATTAGCAGATTTCTACTTAATAGTTGAAGTTCTCCATTTTCCTTTGCCTTTTTGACTATCTAGGAAAGCTTGATCTACAGCATGCACAATGAACCTGTTTTGCCTTGATTGATCTTCCTACAACAGAACAGAGACTAACTCTTCAAATGACAAGGCATTTGGATTGCCTTTCATCATCAACCGAAGAGTAGAAGCAAAACTCTGATACGAATTAGGAAGACCATTCAAAATGGTCTGCACAAGTGAGCTATTTGGTATAACTTCATCAGCAGAAATCAATTGTTCCCTCAAGTCTTTGATCTTTGTTAGAAAACTATCCATAGAATCACCTTCATTCATGTGCTCACTCTCCAACTGTTTTCAGAGGTAAGCAACACGAGCCTCATTCCTAGCTTGGTACAATGTGGTAAGTGTATCCCAAGCATCCTTAGTTGTTTTGCAAGAGCAAATGTGAGGAATAATGGCATGTTTAATAGACAAAGCTATCAATGCATGTGCATGGACATCTCTACCATCCCAATGAATTTGCTCTATAGTAGGTGCAGTAGAAATCGAAGCACGAACAGGAATATGCAGAATATCATCATCTTCGACACCTTCTGCATCAGCTTCAGTACCTGCAGTTGTAATAGTTGTAGGTGTGATAGGACGTTTTTCAACACCCTGCACAATGTTCCACAATCTTTTGCAACCAATACATGTCGCATCATATAAGTCGATAACGGGTAGTTGGTACCATCCAACTTATCCTCAACAACCAACATACGGAATACATCATTGCTTTCATCCATGGTCAGTGACTAAAATACCTTGATGCAAAAAATTGATTGTATCTCAAAAAGTTGAACAGAACTACCCAGATGAATTCTACTAAACATGTAGCAGACTTCGAGATGCTTATAATGGAAAACCAAAACTAGTATATACCTTTGGCACAAAAAGACAAAAAATAGCCTGCACAAACGTTGCAATAGTGCATTTGGAGGTCGAAACAAGCTCAGATCGCAATTTCGCCACCACAAAGCGAAGCCATTTTGATCTCGAAAACATGCTAAGTATGCTCACCAAAATTGGCACAATTCTGAGACTACAATTGGAGAGGTATCAAGGATGCCCTAGATGAAGCAGTGACGTGCTCTAATACCAATTGTTGGAGTTAGACGTCTGTGGAAGCACGCGAACAACACAAGGAAGAAGAAGAAGCTTGGAGCACAACACACAATACTAAATGTATTACTAGAGAATGTACAAAGATAAGTAACCTATTAGGGCTATAGTCGTATGTACAAGCCGAGGAAAAAAACCATCCTAAAGAGGGAAAAAAGTGCCCCGGTGGTCCTAGAGTGTTCACACACATCACTACCTAAATATATCAACAATCACCACATAGGGAGGATACACACATGGTTGAGCATCCAATAGACACTATAGAAACCATGAACACCAGAATATCACACTTAGAAAGTATGCTTCATACTATCTTATAGCACGCTCGTGGCTCTAAGAAAGATGAAGTTCTAGCTGAGATTAGGGTTGTAGGGATGGAACTGGAAGCTCACGACGAGAAGGGCAATGAGACATGGGACTGACAAATAGTTGCTCTACCCATTTAGATCCATTCCTACAAGGTTATATAGGATTTTAAGATTGCACGACTTGCATGTTTTGATATAGTCCTAAGTAAGCAGTGGCATGCTAGGAAACGACCAATCATAGACTTTGCTTCTCATGTGTATTTGTTTGGGCATGAGGGGAGGTGACTAATGATCTGTGGAGAGCTATGCCTTCAAGAGACGTGATTGCTGACTCCAATCTAATTGCTCCAAATTGATTGTAAGTATATTTACTTTTTGTATTTTGTATATTCATCATGTGTAGTGATGGATTCTCATAATCAAGGAAGCTCTAGTTGGAATGCTCAATTACTTTTAGAGAAAGTAAGAGTAGAATTTTAGGAGTTTTTTAAAATGAGTTACCTTTGGGTTTACCTCCTTGTACTAATATTGAGCACAAGATCAAATTGGTGCCAGAAGCAAGTCCGACCGCTCAACCACCATTTTGTATGAGTTTGCAAGAGGAGAATGAAGTCCACATTTGTGAACGACTACATGGAGAAAGGGCAAATCAGACCCAATTATTTGCCCTTTAAAACACCAATTCTTTTAGTAAAGAAGAAAGATGGATCTTATTGGATGTGCATGGACTATCGAGCACTCAATAGGATTATCATCAAGCATAGATATCCCATGCCCATAATAGATGATCTTCTTGATGCTCTAGAGGGAGCAATTGTATATAGCAAAATAGATTTCAAGAGTGGCTACCTCTAGATTAGAGTTAAAGAGCAGGATGGACATAAAACAACTTTCACGACCTAATATACTATCAAATCGAAGGATGAGGCATTCCCTACTTTCAGAAAATGGTTTGCTTCAGTTGAGACTAAAAAAGGAACTAAGCTTAAGGCTTTACGTTCAGATAATGGGGGTGAGTATACCTCACATGAATTCAGCCTTTTCTGTCAGTCTATAGGGATTCGTAGAGAGTTTACAGCTCCTTATACCCCAGTATAGAATGGTGTGGCTGAGAGGATGAATAGAACTATTCGAGATAGAGTAGTCTCTATGTTGCATCTTGCAAACCTCTCACAAGGCTTTTGGGTAGAAGCAGTATTGACTACAATTCATGTGATTAACCTTTCACCTAGTATTGCCAAAGGTCTGAAAGTGGCACAAGAGTTGTGGACAGGGAAGCCACCATATTATGATCATCTTCAAGTTTTTGGGTGTGAAGCATATGTTCTTATACCCAAGAATATTATACAAAAGTTGGACCATAAGCAAAGAAATGCATTTTTCTTGGATATGGTCGAGAAGGACAATTTGGATATCGCTTATGGGATCCTGAAACACGATTAGTGATAAGAAGTAGTGATGTCATTTTCAATGAGTCTAAGATGCATAAACAACCCATTAAGGAGGTTGAAGTGCGAAGAGTGGTGTTTGAGGATACTAGTCCTCTGGTTAGCATGCATAAAAATGATGCACATAGGGATGTTCAAGAGAATGTCCATTTAGATAAGTCTGCACATGTTCCTGTTCAACAACCATTGAGACGTTCTGCACGTGTCTCATATCCACTTGATAGATATGTTCCAGGTTTAGATTTTGTTATGCTAATAGATGCCGGTGAGCCTTCTTGCTACAAAGAGGCTATGCAGACAGAGGATCGTGTCAAATGGGAGCGTGCCATGAAGAATGAGTTGGATTCTATTCACAAGAATGGTACTTGGGATTTAATACCTTTGCCAAAGGGAAGGAAAGCTTTACCATGTAAATGGGTATATAAATTGAAATTCACATCAGATAGTGCTGCTCCAAATTATAAAGCACGACTCGTTGCAAAGGTTTTTAAGCAACAACATGGTGTTGATTTCAAGGAAATCTTCTCTCCAGTGGTCAAGATGACTACCCTGCTCATGTTGCTTGGATTCGTTGCAGTGGAGGACTTAGAGGTAATCCAAATGGATGTGAAAACTGCTTTCTTGCATGGAGATCTTACAGATGAGATCTATATGGAACAACCAAAGGGTTATGTAGTTCGTGGAAAGGAAATTCTAGTTTGTAAGCTTAAGAAGAGCTTGTACGGGCTTAAACAGTCCCTTAGACAAGGGTACCAAAAGTTTGATGCTTTTATGAAATCACAAGGCTATTCTCGAAGCAATAAGGATCATTGTCTCTACACAAAGAGATGCTCAGATGGTAGCTTGATATGCTTAATACTTTTTGTCGATGATATGTTGATTGTTGGGAAGTCCTCTTATGATTTCTCAATTCTCAAAAAGAAGTTGAGTCAGATATTTGATATGAAGGATTTGGGGGATGCCAAACATATTCTTGGCATGCACATTACTTGTGATAGGAGTAAAAGATGCATATACTTGTCTCAAAGTGAGTACATATCCAAAGTACTTCATTAGTTCAATATGCAGGGTGGAAAGGCATTGAGTACACCTTTACCCACATATGTGAAATTGAGCAAGGATGATTGCCCCAAATCAGATGAGGAAAAGGAATTCATGACCAAAATTCCCTATCAGTCTGCTATTGGTAGTCTCGTGTATGCTATGGTAGCTACGAGACCAAACATTATGTTTGTAGTGGGAGTTGTGAGCAGATATATGTCTAATCCTAACAAGAAACATTGGGAAGTGGTCAAGATGATTTTAAGATATCTGAGTGGCACTACGGACAACTGTCTATGCTTAGGTAGAGGGAAAGCATCCATTATTGGTTACATAGATTTTGACTATGTTGGTTGTGTAGACAATTGTAAGTCTACATCAGAGTACATTTTTCATTTTGCTGGAGGTGCTATCTCTTGGAGATCTCGTCTTCGAGAATGTACAATTGTTTCCACCATAGAAGCAGAGTCTGTTGAGCAAGTGAGGCATGTAAGGAAGCATTGTGGCTTTCCCATCTTGCTTGTGATATGGGTTTACCTCAACATGTACCTCGCTTTCTTAGTGATAGTAAGAGTGCCATTTCTTTGGCTAAGAATCCGGTCTATCATGCAAAAACCAAGCACATTGAGGTGAGGTATCACTTCATTAGAGATTGCTTAACAATTGAGCACATTACTCTTGAGAAGGTTCACACTCGAGATAATGTTGCAGATGCTTTAACTAAAGCTCTACCATAGGATAGCTTTCAACACTGTTGTCACTTGATGGGGGTTACTTGATCATGATCTTACATAGTCACTTGTATACTGTGTAACATGCCCATCAGGTGGGAGGTATAGTTTGTATACTTACACTCAAGTTTTCTTTATCATTCTTTATTTTTCTGTCATAGTTACTTTGGCCATATTGGCCTTTCGTGGGAGATTGTTACCGTTAGTGTCTGTGTGAAAGGCCAAATGGCCATTGGACACTCCTTTGTATATGTTCTTTAATAAAACATATAGTGTTTTGGTGAGTCACAGACTGTAAGTTCGACTGCATTTGTAAGACCTAAGAAGTCTATTTTAATGCCATGTGTACTTTGTTTTCTACGTATTTTGCAGCCTCTGTGTGAAGTATTGTGTGTGTCCTTTTCTACGTCGAGGATATCATCATGGAGCTCTCGAGAAGGAGAATGGACTGTAGTGCATCACCATCAAATTACTTCATTCTTAGGATCCATCTTGACCCCATCAATCGAAACTACATGCCCTAGATACTCTACCTCTAGAAGAAATAACTAGGTCTTATCTGGATTACAAACAACTGATTTGCTTTTAATTTATTTAATACTAACCTTAAATGAATCTCATGCTCATGTATAGACCTACTATACACTAACAATTAACCTACAAAATCCATGATAAATGGAAAGGAAAGGTTTGCACACCACATTTTTGGGATTTGAGAAGAAAATTCATGCATGATAACCATGATGTTCATTGTGCAAGTGGTATTGACAAGACCATTCATCTAGTTAGAAGAACATTTTAATGGTGGCCTGGATTAGCCAAAGATCTCCACATATAAGTTCAACAATTCTCTATGTGCCATATCAACAAGGCCAAAAGGGTTAAGAAATCAGGTCTCTTACATCCTTTACATATTCTACAACACAACTGGGATAGTGTATCCATGGACTTCATAGTGGGAAGCGTTACGATATCCTAGTAGTGGTAGACAAATTGAGCAAGATGGCTCATTTTATACCCACACGAGAGACTATAGGAGCTCCATAGGTAGCATAGCTATTTATCCATCATGTCTTCAAATTGCATGGGTTATCGACATCCATAGTTTCAATTAGGGATGTTAGGTGAAACTTTTGGAAGTTTATTTTTGACAAGCTGAAAGTGTCATTGAAGATGAGTAGTGGTGACCATCCATAGACAAAATGTCAGATCGAGAGGCTCAATAGAATTCTAGAGGACATGTTAAGGGCATATGTGTTTGAGAGTTAGGCACATTGAAATAGTTACTTGCCATTAGTAGAGTTTACTTACAATAATAGACCTCATAGAGTGATTGGAATGTCTCGTTTTGAGGTGAATTATGGCATGAATCCTACTTCTCCTAATATCATAGGATTAATGTCAAGAAATGTCCCAGTGCTTCCAAGTTCTAGCAAATCTCCAAGCAAATTTAGAAATAGCTAAAGCTAAGATGCAACAAGAAGCTGATATGGTTAAAGAATACACTCATAGCAAGAGATCTCATAGAGTCTTTGAAGAAGGAGATATAGTTTTTCTTCTCAAGTACCAACAAGATCAACTTCCACCCCTGGGTGGCTTTAGTTCATTTTGTAGGCATGGAATTTTTCTATTGGTTATATAATTGAAAATATATAATTTACATTACAAATGTTTACTATGTCTATCTTTTTCCTGTATATTCACATAGGGTGGAGGCTTGAAATAAAATATCCAATGCTCAACTCTGGGCAGAGGACCTATGTATGCTTGAATATTTCTAGGTGGAATTTGATCATTTTGTATGTTGGTTCCAGTGCGCTTATGTGAAACCACCCCTATTTGAACATAAGAGTGGTGGAACATCTTTTAGATCTCTTCTTCCACCTCGAAATAGAGATTTCTTTCTTGTGTAGTTTATTTTGGTAAGAGGATCCTAAACCTGTTCTCCGAGGAGCTTATGGACAGTCTCAAAAGAGCCCCAAAGGAACAGCAGCTCCGCTTCTCTCGTGGACGGCGGTCCTGAGTCGTGTGCTGCTTTTTAAGCCCCCGTTTCCGGCCTTGAGGGCGAATCCAGCATAGGATGGCCAGCACGGCTGCCAAATGGCAATAAACACCCAGAAACTCGCCACGTGGCAATGCAAGAAACAAAATCCGCGAGGGGTGGAACCAATGAGGCTCTCTGCCCTTCGATCAGCGCATCCAACGGCTACAAACTTGAGTTGGACTCGAAGATAGTGCTGCCACTTTGCACTCAGCAGCCCTAATAACCCCTCTTCCGCGTAGCCTTGGGGCTGCGATCCGATTTGATTGCCTCTAATTCTTACTGCGGTTCTCCACAAACATCTCAATTCCAGTCGATGACGAGAATCTGCTTCTTCTGTCTTCGTTTGGATTTACTGTACGATTGTTTTTCTGTTCTATGAGAACGGTGCGCATCGGTTTCTTCCTTTATAGGTGTTTCAACGAGTCTTGCCTCTTGTTGTGTGAGTAGAGGCGGACTGAGTGCTGCACATAGATGGCAGAAAGCAGAGGATGAAAATCACATTCAATGCACACACACACGCCCGCACGCGCACACAGAGAGAGAGAGAGAGAGAGAGAGAGAGAGAGAGAGAGAGAGAGAGAGAGAGAGAGAGAGAGAGAGAGAGAGAGAGAGAGAGAGAGAGAGAGAGAGAGAGAGAGAGAGAGAGAGAGAGAGAGAGAGAGAGAGAGAGAGAGAGAGAGAGAGAGAGAGAGTTCTATTATTATTCTCTGTCACAATGTACTTCTAAAACTGAGATAATTCTGATGACAGAATCGGCAGGCATGGGTGGAGACCGCAGAGATGGGGTTTTGGAAAAGAGGATTTGCAGAAAAAAGAAGGAAGCTTTCCGCGAACCAGATTTTGTGTATGAAAGCAAACAGGGGAAGGAGAGTATTTGCTCTAAGACGAAGAGTTCTTTCGCACGCGAGCTGCCTTGTAACATCAGACTTGTCAAAATTGAGCTCGATGCAGCCGAAGCACTGGCAGATTTCTCCCGACTTGCCCACCTTGCAAGTTACAAATGCCCCAGGGAATTGAAATGGTCTGGCCGACGGAAGAGAACTTTACGAACTGCTCTGAAGCTGGAAAAACAAAATGCACATGCTTCTTTCAAGGCTCATTGGCCACCGCACGAGTTGAGAACAAGCGAGTTTGACAGTACAACTAGCGTTTCTCATGGTGAAAAAGCATCGCCTTTCTATGACTGTCGTGCAGAAAGTCCGAGTTCTCCTTTGCCATCTTCAAAACTATTATGCAATGCATTTCTCCTTGGAGGTGGCATCACTTCAGGTTTTTCAACAAAACAGGATGTTGCTGACGTTGCACAGAAGATCATCAAAGCGGAGGTTCCTTTTTTTTTTTCTGTCTACCCATAATGAATTTTGACTATTCAAATGTACATGACATGGAGTGAACAGAGAATCTTATACTTGTATGTACTCAAAAGTTATTTGCTTGTCTAAGTATTACGTATATCATATATGTTTACACTGGCTTTTTGCAGATGAAAGAGTTGGATTCAGACAGCTTATTACCGAACAGTTCAGTAGACCTAAGGCTGAAAGCTATGAAGTCCGAGGAATCAACAGTGGATAAGATGGAGCTCCCTGGGTGTCAACTGTTCACAGAAAGCAGAGAAAGGCAGGATTCAGCTGTCATGGAGTCTAAATTGATACCTGCATTAGGTTTTGGTTCCCAGTTTGTGGAAATGAGAGGTGAAAGAGTGCTTCAGGTGGTGAAGAACTCAAAGGCAACCGTAGAGGTATTTGAGTTAACTTGCACGCAACTACCATTCTTTGGATGAGTTGTTCATATGGACGAAGGATGATATTTGTGCTTGGATTTCAGGATGACAAGGAAGCTCGCAGGTTGCGAAGGATCCAAGCAAATCGTGAATCTGCGAGGCAAACTATTCGCAAAAAGCAGGTTTTAATTTTGTTTTGTTTGTTTTCTAGTTTTTTCCCTAAAAAAAAAATTGAAATAAAGGGGAGGAAGAATTGGCATGTTTTGTTTTGCTTGTGAGTGGACATTCTTCTGAAGTTATTCCTCCTTTTAGATATTGTGCGAGGAGCTAAGAAGGAAATCAGCTAGTCTGGTATTTGAAAATGAAGGAATGAAGAAGGTCTTTCATCGCTCTTATTCATGAGGAAATAATAAACATATGTTTCTAGCCTCTATTATCTCATTGCAGCTTTCTGGATCTTTGCAGAAGAGGGACATGTTGTTGGAAAAGCTCCACATATTGAGGGGACAGAATCAATATCTTAAAACACAGGTTTGCTATGGTCTTTCTCTTAGTCTTTGTGAACTACTCGAAAGGAAAAGGTGAAAAGGGATAATGGGATGGGATTTTAAAGTCTGTGTCAAATCAAAACCAATATTTGGAAGCATTTAAGACAATTATGCGACCTCTTTATTTATGATTGCCTTGAGGATGTGGATACATATTTGGTAGTCATTTCGTTTAGCAGGATTATCCTTAGGACACTGATATATGGACGATGTGAATTAGGATTTCGATAGAAAGCTTCAATCGCAGTCAAATCCATTTTGTAAAAACGTACAAATGTACAGTCTGCATATGGATTTGTGAATGTAATTTTTGTATTTTGTTGCGATGGACAATGTTTTTGAGGAACCTCCATGTGATGCTCTTGCTTTCTGAAAATCTGGATTGTTGGTTAATCTTTCTTCATTGGATTTGGCTAGATAAGAAAAATTTGTCTGAGAAGAATAGTATCAGTCCTCTTTCGATCTTTTCTTGATGCATCTCCAGAATTTCTATTTTTAGGAGAGTATCCTCAACTCAATGGTGGTAATATTTTGTTGTGGGGGAGTTGGACCACATTACCAGTCTTAGGTCAACTTAGTTTCTTTCAGATAATTTTAGATATTGGCCAATGAAGTTTTATTCAAGCAATCCAGACTCATTAACAGTAACTGATGCCTCCACGAACACCAGGCTTAGGAGCCGAAAATAGTGGGTAAGCTGCTATCATAATGGGTGATAATAAGAACAAATTGTCAACTTTCTTACAAACTGGTTTTTGTATCTACAAATTTGATTTCAAGGAATTCTTGTTTACTTGACATTTGGCAAGGCATTTCACAAAAGTTTTGTGACAATCAGTGTTTTACACATGATCTATCTGTTTTTGGTTTTAATTACTTTGGTGGGGTCTTATGCACTCCTAGTTTGGTGGATGTATTTATAACATCAGACATTTTATTGACTCTGTTGATGTTTGGTTTTGATTCTTTTTTTTTTTTTGGTGTTTTACGTATTTGTTTACTAGCTCTTTGGTAGAGACATTTACCCTAGAGAGCTTTATGAACTAATTGTATGCATGATATAAGGAATTTGGGTTTTATGTGTTTATTTACTGTATTTTGGTGGAGGTGTCTATCCTGGAGAGTTTTGTGAACTAAGTATCAATGCTATAGGAATTCTTATGACTTTTGAGTTGAAATTAAAGAAATTATTCTTGATGGTTTGCAGAAGAGTTTGTGGCAAAATCATTGAACTAAGCTGTGACAACCTTAAGTTTTATTATAAAACTTTATCTTCTTCAAGTGTTTCTTTTTACTTTAGAATTTCTTTTTTCCTTAAAGTTTTTGGCGATATATTAGACAATGCTCAGTAGACACCATAATATATATGAGCTGAGCTCAAAGAAATCTATCTTCTCTGTTCTAGCTTGAACCTTTGATCACAAAATTTGAGCTTTGTTGCTCTATTTATGTTGCAAGGAATAGGCATTTTTTAACTGTAATTTTGTCCCTGGCACTTTGGAAGTTTTTCACCCTAATTGGGCTCAAAAAGTTTTAAACCATATCTGGATTTTAGTTGTCTAAATCAGCTAATTTAAATTAAAGACGTCTCCCAAGCTCAGTACATAGGGGAAAATTATTAAAATCATAAAAGTTATATCAATTCCCATTCATTTTTATGTTTTCTTGCTTCAGTTGCTAACACATAACTCTAGGGTCTTTTATGATAAATGTTTCTATGTGCTATCAGAGCCTCATACTCATTAATAAGATATGCCTCAGCACTAACATCCCTTGCAGAGGTGTTTCTAGCAGTATAATTTTAGCTGTGGAAATTCGATATGAAGGCCCAAAGTAACTATAAATATCAGAGCAGCGATTTGTTTTGAATAACTGCTGATACATTTTGCAAGCAAAGAGCAAAAGCTCAGCTAGAGATCTCTTAAAAGTCGGAGCTGATAATATTATTCACCATGAAATCGTGCCATCAGTAGCAAAGAACATGTGTTTTGTATTTGAAATTTCTGAAATTTCAGATTTGCACCCCCTTGATTCACCGATGAAAGCTGAATTTTTCTTCTGCAAATACTTGGTCACTCAGATATTCCTGGTTTGCACCCTTGGATTGTGGGAAATCTTCAAAGATTTTGAGAGAAAATTAAGCATGTGGAGGGTTGAACTTTGTGGTTGTAGAGATTTTTTTTTTGAAGTCACGAGGGAATTTTAATCAATTGACATTGTATTTGCCTTGGGAAGTGCAAGATTTGAAAATTTGTGAATTTTTGCAGAAATATCTTAAGTTTTCGTTTCTTATGGATTACACCCCTCTCCCTCCCTCAGAAAAGAGTTTCAAATTTCGTGTTTCGATTTTCATTATCTTATTTTTATTTCAATAAAATTTAAAAATGTTATCTATTTTACTAGTCATTTCATTATTTATTTATATTCGTTTTATTTTGTTTTTTAATATTTGATCTTGTTTTCTTATTTGTATTGGTTTTTATAATTTGTCTTAATTTTATTGTTTTGTGCAAATCTAAAGTTGTTGTTTTGTTTTCTTTTATGTATTTGTGTTTGTGACATGTGTCCATTATTTTTAGCTCGTAAATTGGGATAAATCTGAACTTATGCGTGCATGCATAAATAAATAATTACTTACTTAATACATACATACATGTATACATGCACGCGTGCACGTGCACTCATGTGCATACACAGACACACACACACACACACTCTCTTACACTACATAGAATCACATTCAGAAATTTTGTGTTAAAATAGTAATACTAAAGTGAAACAAATTTCATTTTCAAAAGATAAAAATATCCAAAATATTATAAGCTAAAAATAAAGAAAAGAAGAGGTGCATCTTTAACTTCTTTGTCTGTGCAAAATAACAATCGCTAGGTGTGTATGTATGAAGGCAATATGAGACTGTGTATGTATGTGTGTAATATGTATGAAGGCAATGGTGAGTATGTACTATACATTGCATAATCTCTCTCATCAACAAGTGCATCATGTAAATCTACATCAGAATGGAATGATCTGCATCATCATGCGAAACCTGTATAGGCTCAGAAATCGCCTCATTTGGACGAGCACTTGATTGTCCACATGTAAAAAGAAGAACCAAAGTGTCATACACATCTTTGGAGCTAACTTATGTCTCCTTAGTACATGAAAGTAATGGCTGAATTGCATCTTCCACAAAAACAACATCATGGCTAACCAAAATGCGTTTAGTCCTTGGATGATATAGACGATAGCCTTTGCTTTTAGAATTGTACCCAACAAAAATAAATTTACTACTTTATCATCCAATTTTTTGCGTTGTTGTACAGCCACTAATGCATATGCTAGACAATCAAAGACACACAAATGAGCAACAGATGGCTTGTAACCATGCCAAGCCTCATATGGAGTGAAGCCTTAAGTACATATGCTTCAAATATAACAGCCTCAAACAAGAAGCTATGTGGTGAAGCCTTACTTTTGACCATACACCTTGCAATCTCTGTGAGAGACTTGTTCTTTCTTTTAGCAACTTCATTCTATTTAGGTGTATACGGCACTATACACTAATGTTTTACCCCACGTTTGGCCAGAAATGCATTAAAATCAGAAGACATGTATTCCTCCCCTCCATCAGAATGGAGTGTGCCCATCTTACATGCTGATAGATTTTCAGCTAAACCAAAAACTGTTTGAAGCACACAAACACTTTAGACTTTGCTTTCAATGGATACACCCATGCATGCTTGAAAAAATCATCAATAAAAGTCATGAAGTAAAGAGAGCTTCCAAAAGAGCTGTAATTTTTGAGTAGCTCGAATTGAACCATCTTTTGAGAAGGAGGGACGCTGTATTTTACCCAAAATACAACCTTCACAAACATGTTTATCAGGTGCCTCAAGTTTAGGCATATATGTGTGTGTGTTTAGGCATACAACCTGAGAGTAGATTTTTCTTGTGAGTTCATGCTCGTGGTGTGTGTGCATTGTGGGGTGCGTGTGTGAGCATGTATTCACTTTGAGTTCTATACTCACTATTGGGCACTGATGACGTTAGTGGGGATGTCATAGTATTGAGTCGATACTGTGCATGATGGAGCTGATATGCTATATAGTCTTGTGGTTGACTACCATGAGCTTATAGTTGCACTTTCATTTGAGGGTGAATTTGGGGTCCACTTGGATTCATTCTGGTATATATGATTGTCGTATTAGCGTACATGCAGTTTTCACTTGTGGATTCTTCGTCCGAGTTACGACTAGTTGATAGGTGTGTATACCCTGTCAGCTATGCTTTTTCTGTAATTTTTTCCTATCGTTTGTATGCATTTTGTGCTAGGCTTCATTATGGCTGAGTTTGCCCATCACTTCCGGAAGTGATAGAAACTCAATTCGCAGAGCTTCTTGTGAGTTCATGCTCGTGGTGTGTGTGCATTGTGGGGTGCGTGTGTGAGCATGTATTCACTTTGAGTTCTATACCCACTATTGGGCACTGATGACGTTAGTGGGGATGTCATAGTATTGAGTCAATACTCTGCATGATGGAGCTGATATGCTATATAGTCTTGTTGGTTGACTACCATGAGCTTATAGTTGCACTTTCATTTGAGGGTGAATTTGGGGTCCACCTGGATTCATTCTGGTATATATATATATATATATATATATATATACATAGTTGATTCGGACGGGAATCAGACTTTGGACTCGGACGGGTTGGAAAGCCCGAATCGAGATCGGAAAAACGTTCCGGACGTTATCGGACGTGACTTCTTTTCCTCAAGAAAAAATTACATAATTTATTGGAGATTTTCCGAAATGATATTAGAAACATAAATCAATGAGATTTAAGCATAATTTCAATAAACACACAAAGTATGATGCTGAAATTAGATAGTAAACTCATGTATGATATCGCGAAAGACCAAAAGTCTATAAATATAAATCTAACGTTATGTCAAAATATGCACATAATTAGGTATGATCAGCCATCATCATCCTCCATGTACTACTCCTCCTCCTCCTCCTCCTCATCATCATCATCATGTGTAGGGTTCTCTCTTGCAATACTAGAAATCACCGAAATGACCTACATGTATCTATATGGTAGATATGTATATGTATGTGTTTATGTATATGTATATGTAGATATAAATACATATACATATAAATTATGGTAGATATGCTAGATATCATGGTATATGTGATAGTCAAAATGACTCAAAATCGGGATTTTTTGCCCCCAGAAAAATTTTGTGCAATGGTCAAGTCTGAAATGCGTTTCGGACGTGGAAGTCCGAAAATGATTCGGACCCGTCCGAATGCAACAATGTATATATATATATATATATATATATATATATATATATATATATATATATATATATATATATATATATATATATATATATATATATATATATATATACATACATACATACATACAACATGATAATTCAAGTTGTTCAATAACCCAAAAATCTACAAAGCTGAAAATGATTTCCTCCAAGAACAGATAAGCTTCAAGTTGTTGAACACCTTTTTGATGATGAAGAGAACACAAGTCCACCTCTCCAAGTTGAGGGACTACCTCTTTCAAGCTAGCTCTTGAGAAGAGCACTTCCAAGTGGTAAAAACAACTGCCCACAACATGTTCTTTATATAGACAAGAATGTGTCTTGCTCAACAAGCCAAATAAAAGCCAAAAACCTTGTTCTCGCATATCGCAGTGTAAAATCTGATATGTTTCCCTTTTATATTCTAGTTGCTCTTGATGTGCCACATGGCATGAATATAAGCCATTGGATCTTATTCTTCAAGTTAAATAAGATATTGATAAGTGTCACCTTTGCTTTTCACATTAAAATTGTTTCTCATGCAAAATCTGAAATTTAGGGTTTTTGACTTTTGATCTACAAGTAGATGCAAACACCAAATGTCATATATGGTTGGATAGCTCTCAATGAGTACTATTGCGATATGTAATAAATTTTTTAGTAAAAATTTGAACATTTTTATGAGTTTGTCAAGCCCTTCAATCAAGTGCTTTGACCACGAAATTTTAATGATTTTAACTTGTAGGTGGGGTCCCTAGTGGAAGGCTGCCCCATTAGACATTTTTTAACAATCCCACCCTAATTTGATACTAAGGGAATTTGCCAAGTAGGTATATTTGTTATTTATACTAGTTTTTTGTTTAAGGTATGTTTATTTTTCGTAGATCATGCAAAGTATCCGATAAGCACACACAAGGACCTTTGTCATGAAGAGCTCCCTCCAAACAAACATCACAAAGATAATTGACACATCCCCCACTCTTCTCAACCAACTACTACTTGGAATGATATAGACAACTACAAGATGTTATTACTTAAATGGATATAGACATAAACATATTCTCAAGATTATGAGTGGCTAGGCCTTTTTAGATCAAGCCTATATGCTTTCATCTACACCCTTTTTTACAAAGATACACACACACACACACACAAAAAAAAAAAAAATACAAGAAGGTGTTATAATTCCACCGTAAGCTTCTAAATAGAGATAAAGCCCCTCCTTGCTCACCAAGACCACCAAGATGTACATGCCAACTCCCATATATGGTTGAGTGACTAACTTCAAGGGGCACTAGAAGGTTGATAAGAAATCCTTGCATATCTATGGTGTCCACAATGTTGTCACAGTTATAATTGCTGCGATTTGTTTCTTTGTCACCCCTCTTGGAGAGTATTTGTTCAAGTATAATCAGGTTCTTCATAGAGATTAATAATTTGATTACCATTGTTGAATTTGTCTCTAAGCTTGACTTGAAACTGCCATGAAGACTTGATCTACTTACATGTGGCCATATTTTTTATGTACTCTAATTTTATGCTTTGATATCAATTGTTGGTTTTTAGGCCCACAATTAATAGAGAGACAAAGAGAATGTAGAGACAAGATGGAGAATAGATATTACATGAGAGAGATGCAAGGAGCATAGCTCCAAATATATTCCATGCATTCCATAATTGAAGTTACAAGATAGCATTGAAGATATACAACATGATAATACAAGCTCTCCAATAACTCCAAAATCTCCAAAGCTGAAGATGATCTTCTCCAAGAATATATAAGCTTCAAGCAGTAACACACCTTGTTGATGAAGAAAACAAAACTCCACCTCTCCAAGCTGAAAGAATCACCTTCTTCAAGCTAGCTCTTGAGAGTAGCACTTGCAATTGATGAGAACAAGTGCTCACAACATGTTCTTTCTATAGACAATGTGCCTTGCGGAAGAAGCCAAATAAAAGTGAAAAAGCTTGTTTCTGCAAATCGAGGCATAAAATTTGGGATTTTTATTTTAAAAATTTTTAATATTTTAGCATGTTTTGATGTGTCTCATGTCATGAATATTAGCCATTGTATCTTATTCTTCAAGTTATATGAGATATGACCAGTGTTACTTTTGCATTTCATATTAAAATTGTTTTTCACACAAATGTGAGAGTTAGGGTTTGACACCTAAGTGTTACACTTTTGCATTTAACATTAAAATTGCGTTTTATGCAAATTTGAAAATTAGGGTTCCACAAGTAGTTGCAAACACCCAAGTGTTTGATATGGTTGGATAGTTGTGAGTGAGTACTATCACAATATGTAGTAGAATTTCTATTCAAATTTTGAATGTTTCGACGAGTTTGATTAGTCTTTTGACCAAGCGATAACCTATAGATGGGGTTCCTAGCTGAAGGTTGCCCCATTAGACGTATTTTTAACAATCCTCTCCTAACATGACACTAGGGGAATATGCAAGGTAGGTATATTTGTTTTAGATACATCTTTTTTTTACTTATCATTTGTTAATTATTCTAGTTATTTGTTTTAGATACTTCTATTTTTCACATATCATGCAAAGTATCCTACAAGTGCACACAAGACCTTTGTCAAGAAGAGCTCCCTCCATCACAAAGAGAACTCACACATTCCCTACTCTTCTCAACCAAGTACTACTTGGAATGATACAAACAGCTACAAGTGCTATTAATTAAATAGATATAGACTCAAACATACTCCCAATATTATCAAGGGTGGATAGACCTTTTGAGATCAAGGTTATGTGCTCTTATCTATACCTATTGTACACACAAACACACACACACACACACACACACACACAAATACAAGAAAGTTTATAATCCGACCATAAGTTTCTGAATAGAGATAAAACCTCTCGTTGGTCACATAAGTTTTCCTCCATGACCATTGAGATGTAGATGCCAACATGCATACATGGTTGAGTGACCAACTTCAAGGAGCATGTCAAGGGAGCACTAGATTGTGCCCTTTGATTAGACTGGACAAGATTTCAGAACTATACTTTTGATTACAAGATCACCCACGTAGGGAAATAATACAAGAATACGTGATGGATACAAGAAGTCCCACAACTTGGGACTGATAGGTATGGATAACTGGACTAGAGATGATGCAGGATATCCCACAACTCGATGCCATAGGTATCAAGCAAGATATCTGGATTACAAGAACTCCCTTTAGGGAGAGGAATTAGATACAAGGAATAAGTGGAAAAGATCTCATACCATGAGATTATAACAAGACAAGACAAGATGTCCATGATACAAGACTAGACAAGACTAGAACAAAGGATAAGACTAGAACTTGAACTCGAACTTGGAGAGTACTTGGTGATCATGGCTCCTTGAGCTCCCAAGATTGGTATTGGCGAGATTGAGAATATATGTGGCCCCTCCCTATATAGGTTTCAAGGGCGGTTTGTCAATGGCGGTTATGGATTGATGATGTCATCAATTCGAAACAAGACCTCTAGGTGTCAGATTCAAGCAAATAGACAATTAACCTTAGGGTTTTGACACTCTTCGCATGCAATGGGAGCATTAGTTTCTCCAAACTGTGAACCAATCATGAATATAAGAAGTCACATGGAATTTGAGATTCAGAATGGTTTCTTTTGTGTCTATGAAATTACCTCCCCCTCAAGCGGCGAGTTCCATGAGGAGCGGTTATGTGAATCTAAAATCTTGTAGGACTTGAATCTTCATAGCTCTTGGTCTTTGTAGAGTTCTTGATGTGTGGTACTGGAACACGATGACGATGGATATCCATGATGAAATTGAAAAGGGTTCGTAGTATATCTAGGTGCAAAATCAATCGCCAAATTCTTATGATGGGATGTATTCGTTTTTTGACTCTGATGATGATTCCTTTGATATGGGATGGTGATTGTGGAAGTTCTAATCCCAACTTGTTTCTTCTTCTTAGGGCGTTTGAATACCATATGATCATGCTCTCCACAATAAAAGCATAATCCATTATCCTTTCGATGTGTTATATATATATATATATATATATATATATATATATATATATATATATATATATATATATATATATATGTGTGTGTGTGTGTGTGTGTGTGTAGACACACACACACACACAGATACATACATACATACACACACATGTCACGTACACGCGCGCGCACGCGCACACACACACACACACACATATATATATATATATATATATATATATATATATATATATATATATATATATATATATATATATATATATATATATATATACACACACACACACACACACACACACACACACACACACACACACAAACACACACACACACAAACACACACACACACATACACACACACATACATCCTAGAGTATATTTGTTCAATATATAATTCAACTTCTTCATAAAGATTGATAAATTGATAACCATCGTTGAATATTTTATTGAGCTTGACTTGAACCTTCCATGCAGACTTGATCTTCTTACATGTGGCCATATTCTCTATGTAATCTATATTTTCATGCTATAATACCAATTATTGGTTTCTAGGCCCAGAAGTAATATAGAGACTACAAGGAAATAGAGACAAGATGAAGAATAGACAACAAATGAGAGAGATTTAAGGAGCATAGCTCCAAATATATTCCATACATTTCACAATTGAAGTTACAAGATAGCATAGAAGATATAAAACATGATAATACAAGCTATCCAATAACTCCAAATTCTCCACATTTAAAGATGATTCCTTTGAAGAATAGATGAGCTTCAAGCTTCTCCAAGTTGAAAAGACCGGCTCCTTCAAGCTAGCTCTTGAGAAGGGCACTCCTAAGTGATGAAAACAAGTGACCACAACATGTTCTTTATAATACCTGGCATGGTCATCTCTCTGAATACTATGTATAAGTGATTTAGTTCTTCCTTGAAAAAAGCCTACTATTCTTTTGGATTGTATGCATGCTTATATCTAGCATCCCTTTGATGAGTTGTTTCCCATCCATATTCAATCACATGTGGCATTATCCGACATGGAGTTTGATTGGTTCCTGAATGAAACAGAATGTCTTTAACTTTAAAGCTGTCCACAAAGGCACTCACATCAAGTCGTAGATCTCCATTACACTTCCATACTTCCATTTTAAGCGTGTTCCTCTAAGTCTCACATTATCATGCATGGTGACTCTCTATAATCACCACCCTTCAGTCTCTATAGGCAAAACTATCCCTTATTCTAGGCGTGACTTCTTTCATATGAGCCGATTGTGACAACGTAAGTTCATCCCAAAGAAACATGCCTTTTTCTTGAGGAGGGTCATCTCTTAAAAAATCCCTTTCCCATTTTTAATGGAGGGAAAACAGAATTGTTCTTTGTACCCACTCCCCAAGCTTTTATGTGTCTTTGCCTATGCTTATTAATGTCCCAAGTTATCTCACTTCTTTTTGACACTATTGTGATCTTTTAGTCTAGAAACTCTCACATGTAAGGCTTGTCTTTGCTCCTCTATTGTTATGTGATGGAGCACTAGTATAGTATGTATTACAACACTGCACACTGATGTTTTATCCCATGCTCAACCAAAAATGCATTAAGATAAGTAGACATCCCGTCAATTAGAATGAAGGGTGCCCAATGTACATGCCGGCAGATTTTCATCCATAACTAGGTACCGTTTGAAGCAAATAAACAATTAGGACTTTGCTTTCAATGGATACACCCATACATGCCCAGAGAAGTAATCAATAAAATTCACGAAGTAAAGGTAGTTCCCAAATGAAGGTGTCTCCATAGGACTAGATACATCAATATGAAAAAGCTGCAATTTATGAGCAGCTCAAATTGAACCATCTTTTGGGAATGAGGAACACTTCATTTTGTCCAAAAAGAAACTTCATGGACATGTTTACAAGGTGCCTCAAGTTTGGGTATAGAGGACACTGTTTCAAATTTGTGGAGGAGAAGCAAACTAGCAAAATTCAGATGACCAAAGCGTGCATGCCAAAGCATTGCATCTGAGATAGCATGAGAATCTTCAATTGCGCATGTTGAATCATTCACAAATTTCGCATAGTCGACGAGCTTATACAACCATCCTCGTAAAATGTCAAACGCAATAATAACATCACCATTTCAGAGATCATGAGCTATAAATCTGTCATCAACAAATTCGAGAACCAAGCCAATCCTGATTAATGCTGAAACTGACAACATATTTTTCTTGATCCTTGGCACATATAAAGCATCTGACAATGTGAAAGAACTTCCATCACCACCAATCAGAAGGATCTTACCAACTCCCATTATGGGAGAGGAGTTGTTAGCACATGTGTGAGAATTTCCTGTAGGGGCATGCTCAAGTGAACTGAAGAAATTGCACTATGAGGTAATATGTTTGGTTTCCCCTCTATTAAAGTACCAAACATCTGAGTCTATTGAAGATATACACTACTCATGAGAAGATGGATCATAGATGCAAACAATAGTAAATGCTCATTCTTCATTATGAACAAGATTAGCCAACTCTATTTTAGGTGTGGTGGTCTGTGCAACTACATTCAAGCCTCTTTCTCCTTTGCTTCTTTTGTGGCTAGTTTAAGACAACTCTTCATGACATGATCATTTTCTTTTTTAGTATTTTCAAATTTGTTTCTGCTTTTTTGTTTTCTTTTCATCTTTGTCTTCCTTCTTCGATTATGGAGCATTAGCAAATTTCTACGCACTAGTAGATGAGCTCCATTTATCTTTGCCCTTTTGACTAGCGAAGAAAGCTTGATCTTCAACACACATAATTGACCATCACTTCCGGAAGTGATAGAAATTCAGTTCACAGAGCTTCTTGTGAGTTCATGCTCGTGGTGTTTGTGCGTTGTGGGGTGTGTGTGTGAGAATGTATTCTTTCTGAGCTCTATACCCACTATTGGGCACTGAGGACGTTAGTGGGGATGTCATAGTATTGAGTCGATACTGTGCATAGTGGAGCTGATATGCTATATAGTCTTGTGGTTGACTACCATGAGCTTGTAGTTGCATTTTCCTTTGAGGGTGAATTTGGGGTTTACCGGGATTCATTCTGGTATATAATTGACCTATTGTGCCTGAACTGATCTTTCTGCAACAAAAGAGAGACTAACTCTTCAAATGTTAAAGCCTTTGGATTTACTTTCATCATCAATCAAAGAGTAGAAGCAATACGCTTATATGAATTTGGAAGACCGTAAGAACAATCTGCAAAAGTGAACTATGTAGCAAGATTTAATCCGCAAAAATCAACCCCTCCTTCGAATCTCTGATGTTCTCAAAAAATCGTCCATAGAATCTCCTTCATTCATATGCTCACTCTCCAACTCTTTTCGTAGGTAAGCAACATCAGCCTCATTTCTTGCTTGGTATAAAGTTGTAAGTGTATCCAAGCATCCTTCGCTGTCTTGCAAGAGCAAATGGCATGTCTGACAGATAAAGCTATCAATGCATGTTCCTCAGCATCTCTTCCATCCCAACGAAGGTGTAGCAGGAACCATAGCACGAGTAGGAGATTGAAGATCATCATCTTCAATGCTGTTTGCATCTTCAATGCTATTTGCATCACCTTTAATAATTGTATTTGTAGGTATAGTAGGAAGTTTTTCAACACTCTGCATAAGATTCCACATCCCTTTTGCTACCAACACATGACACATCATATATCTCCATAATGGGTAACTAGTACCATCCAACTTATCCTCAACAATTGTGGCTAGTGACCAAATACCCTGATGCGGGAAATTGACTATCTTAAAGAGTTGATAAAAACATCCTGTTGAGCTTTGGTAAACCTATAGAAGACTTTGAGACTCTTGTATTGGTAACCGAAACTGTTTATATGTGGCATAAAAGAACAAGAATGCATGCATTGTCATTGCAATAGTGCGTTTGAGATTGTGACCTCAAGCTTGTCGAGTCTCGATGACACTCCAGATGAAGTGATGCCTTGCGTTGATACCGATTGTTGGAATTCGAGGTCTGCACGAGCACATGAACAACACAAGGAAGAAGAAGAAGCTTGGAGGAAAATACAGTATAAAATGTATTCCCAAGTGAATGTACAAAGATAAGTAACCTGTTAGCGTTATAAGCATATATACAAGCTGGGGAAAAGAACCTTCGAAAGAGGGAAAAGAGTGTCCCGGTGGTCCTAAATTTGTTCACACACATCACTACGAAAATACATCAAAAGGAAGGGGAGGGAGAGAGAGAGAGAGAGAGAGAGAGAGAGAGAGAGAGAGAGAGAGAGAGAGAGAGAGAGAGAGAGAGAGAGAGAGAGAGAGAGAGAGAGAGAGAGAGAGAGAGAGAGAGAGAGAGAGAGAGAGAGAGAGAGAGAGAGAGAGAGAGAGAGAGAGAGAGAGAGAGAGAGAGAGAGAGAGAGAGAGAGAGAGAGAGAGAGAGAGAGAGAGAGAGAGAGAGAGAGAGAGAGAGAGAGAGAGAGAGAGAGAGAGAGAGAGAGAGAGAGAGATGTCTGCAGTTGGAAGTTGGAGCATCTGGTCGCCTCGGATCAAAAGACCAACCATTGCAGGGAGGGGAGCTTGACTTCCAATTGGATCCACCCATCAAGATAGACATCATCAGGGACTATCCACTAAAGCCCAAAAATACAGAATTTGTGGAATCATCCCCAGCGATTCTTGATATTCCTTCAAGACTAGGCTTCACCAGAGTTCAAGAGCACAGTAGTCTTTTGAATTCGGAGGGCACCTCATCTGTTTTGCCGCTCAAGGGTTGGTCCCAGGAATCAAAGAGTTCAGTAATTGACTCTGAAACAGGTACTTGTGCGGGTGACTCTATTATCAATCATCAGCAGACTTTCGAAGGCGAGATAGATTTAGTGTTACAGAAGAAGTTTGAAATTGAGAATACTATTCATGCAATGAGTTCAGAAAGTCAAATCACTTCCGCTACACACTCACAAGGTGATTACAGAATGGTGGAAAAGGGAAGTGCATTTAGAGTCCCAGAACATATAGAAAGGTACATGGCTTTGAAGGTTTCTTTACCAGCCACATATGCAAATTCTTGTATTGCAAATGCTGGTAGGACATCCATAAATGTGCAAGGGTTCACTAATCCATATGCCTGGAGGATAGCTCATGCAACACCCTCGGCTGCTGAGGCTAGGAAAAGGAGAAAGGAGTTAACAAGAAAGAAACGCCTATCTGCATCCAAGCTGATTCGATGAGAATCAATATGGACATTGTGTCCATATATTGGAGTACTCAGCCTAGCAGTCTTACATGTAGAATTAACTAGGACCCCCATCAAAGTGATGGGCTTGTAGACATAGAGCTCATTATTGATTCACATTTATTTTTGGCTGGCAACTGTAAACGGGTTAGGCAGCTACAATGTATATAAAGCAATTACAGAAATCAAAGGGAGTGATGTATCTTTACAGTTACGATACATGCGGAATAGTGAAGGCCATTGTCAGCTATGTTTCTCCCAACAGTCTTCTCTGCAAATATGTAGTAAGTATATATTTTTGAGTGTTGCTGCAGAAAGGTTAACACACTGCATGTGCTGCTGCACAAACTGTTTTGTGTCTTTTGGGGATAATGACAATTTATTCAAGCTTTCAAGTCAGTCACTCAGGTTTCAATCATGGTATGAATGCTTTATTTATGAGAATTCACTCTAATCCAAACTTCCAATTTTCCTGCAGAAAATTTCATGTGCTAATACTTGTTTCAGGGTCACCAAATTTACAGCTTTGATCATCAGCAGTGCTTTCTATGATTACTCTGTGGCAGGTTGTGCCTTGTAGGAAATGACTACATTGTCCTAAAGGTACTCTTCCAACTGGTACATTCATATATTGCAACATCTCTGATTAACAATGGTTCTTTATAACCAACTCCTAAAGTAAGGTGTACCATTTTACAAAACTCCCCACCTCCACACCTCCTGCCCCTTATGCATGCTCGTGCATGCATGCAGGCGCGCGCACACACACACACACACACACACACACACACACACACACACACACACACACACACAAGCAAACATGCCTTACATATACCCTTTTTCATACAAATGGTTGTTATGAGGGCATGATGTGGTGGCACAAAAGGTTGTCATATCACATGATTGAGGGTCACTAGCATGCATGTAGAAATGGGCAGTCAAGGGAGGCCTTTTTCATCAATGGGAATTTGTATTAAGGATCCTTGAGCTGCTTTCTTGAGTGGTTCTAGTTTGAATGGAACTCTGTTCAGAGAAGTGATTGGTTTGAATGTTAACAAGAGTGTAAATAAAGGTTTCAATGTCAATCACATATATTGGCACCAGACGGTGTATGTGTGTGTGTTTGCTGACTATACTCGTGAATTGGAATGGACATATCATTAACAATGGGAATGCATTATCATTGTTAATGATTGTTTGGACTACCTTGAGACCTACATTTGTGTTCCTTGGTTGAGACCTATCTTGAGGTCTACATTCACATTCTCGGGTTGGTACTTATTTTGAGGTCCACATTCGTATTCTTGGGTTGGGATGAAGTAAAATTATGGCTTACAACTTATCTTACTTGATTACTACCTTTGATCTTGTTACTCATGTAAAGGGCCTTATCATATTAGTTTAAGGGCCTTATTGGATTAGTACCTTTGATTAATTCTCAACAAGTTGCATCTAAGCCATCATAAGGATATGGGATGTTTTCACATCTTTAAAAGCACCAACAGTGTTGAATGAACTTAGGAGTATTACTATGCTGCTTTAAAGAGTCCACGTACTCAACTAGGACTGTGTTGATCTCAAAGGAAAACAATGAGAAAGTTTGATACATATTACGTGAGGTGGCCAAATTTAAATATTTCTATCTTGAGGGAGAAACATGGCCTGTTTTTGGGTAACTTCATGATTGCTTTTGCTGTCATGGAAAGAGTGACTTAGGGTCATTAGATAGGAAGGCATACAAAAAAACCTTGTTTTTGAAGAAAGCATTTGCATTTAGCTTTTACGTAGTTTTGATGTCACTATGTTCTAATCCTTGTAGGCCTAGAGATGGTTCGTGTTGAAAACACTTGCAAATCTATTATATGGGTTTTGGCCACAAAAATCTGGGCAAGAGCATCAAGTTTTTAATGTTTTGTGCTTATTGAAATTTTCATGCTCACATATGTTGTTAGTAGGTGTATACCATTGACAATAGAAAATGGAGCAATAAAGGAGAATTGAAGATGTCGTTGGTTGTTGATGATGACATGAAGATGGGAGGCTTTCTGAAATGTTAATCAACTTTTGGTTTTTGTGCCTTGCCAGGTCATTGATAATGTGATGAATCAATATTTAGATTTATAAATGAAAATTAAAATCAGAGGGTTTTCCATTTGTGAATTGCAATCCAATGTTATATGAGTATATCAAGTTATGGATTGGGAGGACAATCAACAATAATTAAGGAAAGGCATTGTTCATCTCAACAACCCTTTCTTCATGAGCTTTCCATTATTTGTAACACATTTTTGGGCCATTATTACCAAGATTGGGCATTTATGGCATTATCTCAAAATTTGATTCACATTTAGCTTAAAACCATAAGAATGGAAAAGTGCCTTGAAGGGCTATATCAATAAAACATAGACCCAAAAGTCCTTACACAACAATGGTTTGTGCTTGAAATCTCCATGAATCCTCTCTCCTTAAACAATATCTAGTTATGCAATTCATATCCTCTCTCAACTTTCTTTGTCTTGTGAGCTTACCCTTTTGGTCCACCTCTTTGAGTTAAGTATGCTTCTATTGATTGCTCTTGACCTCTTCTTTTGGTTGGTATGAGAGCTTGAAGTGAAGTGTTTATATAAAAGTTTTTAAAACTAGGATGTGACTTGTTTGCTCCATATTTTCAAGGCAAAATACAACCATGTAATAAAAAGTCTTTCAAGGAAATCTATTCTCATGCCTTCTACTTTCTTGCATCTCACATTTTTTCATTCATACACTTAGGTTATGCCTAAAAGCACGTGGAAGAATACTCATGTAAGAGTGTGGTGGATATGTTATCCTTATGTAGTGCAAGGGCTTTGAATACAAAATACAAATTAAATTTGAAAATGAAGAACAAAAATTTCCTTTATATGTATATATAAATAATAATACAAATACAAAATTATATATAGAAATTTAGAAAAATAAATCACACAAGGAACCTAAAGTTATGAAGAAACATTAGAGTTATATATGTAATTTCTTGAACTTATTTTCTAAAATTATAAATATAGAAAAATTAATGAGTTTCTAAATTTAAGTTTTAGAATTTGCATCATAATGTTTTTGAGTTACAAGCCTAATAAGCTATGATTGAGCTTGGTGGTTATGAGTGTTGGAGTTTTGGGGATTAGCAACACACACACACACACAATACAAGGAAAAAGAAGCTTAAGATTCACAATAGAAAGTGTTTTACTAAGTATAGAAAGTATGAAGATAAGTAGCTCTTTAGGGTTATGGGAGAATATACAAATTGGGAGGAAAAAACTAACTAAAGTATGGAGAAAATGCTATAATGGACTTAAGTGTGGTCACACACATTCATATTCAAAATATACTAATCAATCCCCCTTCGAAGTGATGTCGTGAATAAGTGGTTGACACTCATGTAAACGGAAATGTCAATCAATGTGGATTGAGGCCAATTTTCAATAGGGAGTAAGCCCAAAGTTTTGCGAAAAATTCTGAACTTTTCACGAGGTAGAGCCTTTGTAAAAGGGTTCACAACAAAATCCTATGTGGGCACACATACCAAATTGATCTCTTCAGCAAAGATTTCACCCTAACATGATGATAGTGCACCTTAATATGCTTAGCAGGAGCATGGAACATTGGGGTTCTCAATAGTAGATCTAAAAGCTATCCTCTCATCCTCAAGAGAAGACATGGCCACAATAGGTGGATTCTTGCTCAACCAAGATATGCATGAGCTACCAAACATGAAGCAAAAACCACTTGTGGACACACGTGTCATAACAATCATTCCAATATGAGTTAAAAAAAAGCATGTAAATTTGGTAGTACTAGTCTTACTTTGGGATAAGCAACACAAGTTGTCAGACACTAGATAACTAGCAAAAGATATGCTTAATTGCTTATTGATGCTTGATGCCTAGGATGTGTAAATTTGCTCATTTGAGAGAAGAAATTGAATATTAGGTAGCGTGATGCATAAATGAAACAAGGCATTCAATAGTTTGCTAATAGAGGTCGATATCAAGTGCGTTTTCACATCATGAAACTCAATCGTAAACCTGTCTCCAGTGGATTGGCAATGGGTTTATAGTCTTCAAGACCAAAGCATTACAATGAAGTGTCATGTATTTTGTTTGACAGAGAGCAAACCCTAGATAACTTGCAAACGTTGAATGCCCTAATAATGATGTCAATGCTTCAAATATGAAATTCCAAAAGGGGCAAGCAAATTATTCTTAAACTAAAAAATATGCATCTCATTAGGACTATTAAGTAGCATATCATCCACATCAACAACAACGATAAGAAGTATATTTGTATGCTTCACATATAAGGTGCTTTTGGTTGGACTATTTAGAAAACCATGTGCTTTCATACTGAGCATGCAATGGTTGCTTCAATCCATACAATGGTTTCTATACCCTACAGATTTTGTTTTTATACCCTTTTTGCACAAAACCATGGGGTTGAAAAGATACACTTCTTCATGCATCCCCATTGCAAAAATGCATCTTTGCTGTCCAATTGGTGTAAATTCCAATCATTGTGAGTTGAAAGTGCATATGTGCTATGTTGTCATATGTCATGGAGCATAGGTCTCATCAAAATCAATGCTTTTTTATTGAGCATAAGCTTTTTAGGCATAGCCTTATAGCGACCAACTTACCATTGGGGTTGCATTTCAACTTATAGATAAGAAAGTATATCATTTGCACACTTCACATATAAGATGCTTTCAATCTGATTGTTTTGAAAACCATGTGCTAATAAGTAGACATGTATCTTCTCATACCAAGCATGGTGTTTAATTTAATCCATTCAATGTCTTCTTTAAGCTGTATAATTTATTTTTCATACCAAAGCAAACACTTCTTCATGCAATTCTTTATTCAAAAATGCAATTTTGATATCTAATTGATGTGCATTCTAACCACTTTGCATTGAAAGTGCACATATGCCATGTCATATGGCACATATAGTGTAGGTGTCATAGAAACAATGCCTTTTTCTTGAGCATAACCTTTAGTTACAAGCCTAGCCTTACAGTGATTAGCTTACCATTAGGCTCCTATTTCAACTTATGGACCCATTAAGTGCCAATGCCTTCTTGTCATGAGGTGAGTCAAAGTAACATTCTTCATAATAGCATAAAATTTTGATTACATAGTAGCCATCCAATTTGTCGAGCCATCGAATTTGTCGAATTTTGTGCTTAATCAAAAGGAACAATTCATTCTCATCACAAAGACAAGAAACAACCATTTCATAGTCATTTGATATAGGAGAAGCACCATGGAAGCCTAAGCGAGTACAATAAGGCAAAGGTGCATCTCACTTAACTATTTATGAAAGTTTGCATCAACCATTTTTGCATGGATCTTGCCTCATCAATATTTTCTTTCTCATTATTGAGTGCATCATGAACATCTCCATCATAAAATGGAATGATATGTATTCTCATTGAAAACCTTGTTAGACTACTAAATTGCCTCACTAGGTGATACATTTGGTTGTCCACCAATGAAAAGAGGCAACAAGGTTTCATATACATCCTAAAAGAATGTAGAAAACTCCTTGATATATGAAAGTAAATGTTGCATTACATCCTCCACAAAAATATTAGAACAAGAGGAGAAACTTGGTGGAATGTCTAATTATCCTATCTTATTGAGGATTAACCCTAATTTCCATCAAAGCCAAATTCTATACGTAAGCATTTCTAAGAAATGGAAATGATCAAAGCTGATCAAAGATGGTAAAAAATTATTATGGCATATTCTTAAAATACTCATTGAGAGCTATCCACTCATATTACTTGACCATTTGACATTAAAAACCCCTCAAACTTAAAATCCTAAGTTTCAGATTTTCATGTGTCACATGTCATTAATCTTTTTTAAAGTAGGGAAAGCACAAGTCAATGACAAAGGTTACATGGAATTAATGTAAAATGCTGCTTTACTTGTACATACATATGTTGTATAGTCATTTTGTCTAATGAAGTTATTTTTAGAGTAACACTTGCTACTTGTTTACATCTCTTGTCTCTTTCTCTATTCTCTATTCTCTATCTTCTCTCATCTATTTTATTTGATTGGAGTTGTATATATGTGCATGGCATTCTAGTGTGTGGAAGATTCATGTGACTTGTGTATTAGATCTAGGTCACTTCCAATGAAAAAAAAATACCTTAGCCATTGGTGTTTTATCCCTTACTGAATTAGAAATGCATTGAATTTAGAAGACAGACTCCTCTTGATCAGAGTAGAGGGTGTTCATTGTACATGATAGATTTTCAAGCATGATGAGGATTTGTTTGAAGTTCATAAATACTTCGAACTTTGATTTTATTGGATGTACACATGCATGCCTAGAAAATTCATCAATGAAAGTCACAAAGCATAGGTAATTCTTGTTGGAGGTTGAGGTCTGCAGAAGCACACGAAGATCACAAGGAAAAAGAAGAAGCTTGGAGCACATAACAATACATAATATATTAACCATTGAATATACAAAGATAAGTAAGTCATTAGGGTTATATGCATATATACAAGATCAGAGAAAATAACCTCCTAAAGAGGGAAAAAACTACCCCCATGGTCCTAAGAGTGTTCACACACATCACTATCAAAATATGTCAACAAACCCCCCTTGGGAGTGATGTGATGAGCAAGGAGTTGGCACTCATGTATAAGGAAGTGCTAAGCTATGTAGAAAGAGATCAATCCACAAAAGGAAGTAAGCACAAAGCTTTGTGAAAAGATTCAAACTTCTCCCGAGGAGGAGCCTTTGTGAAAAGGTTTGTAACATTATTGTTTTTGGGCACATAAGCCAAATTGATCTCTCTAGTAGAGGACCTCTCCATGACATAATGAAAGTGACCTCAATGTGCTTTGTGCGAGCATAGAACTGTAGGGTTCCTCACAACTTCCAATGTGGTCCAATCGTGAATAGAGATGGTGGTGGCAGAAGACTAACCAACACCCAAATCAGCCAAAAGGAGTATGATCCACACACACTCAACATTTGCTGTGAAAACTATTGTATACTCAGCCTCACAACTAGAAGTGGCCATAGTAGGTTGCTTCTTGGTGAATTTCTGTATGTGTATGTGTATGATTTTAAAAATACTATGATTATCTAACTCGATTAATTCTTACTTCATGATAATACGTGTATATGTGTGTATGATAATGATTTAATAACTAATGTGATTGTCAGACTAGGCATTGACTTTTACTTAAAAATAGACTATATGTATGTGTGTGATTGTTATTTAAAAAGTATTTTGTTTGACTCAACATTCCTTGTATGTGTGTGATTGTTATTTAAAAAGTGTTGTTTTCGAATAAACATTTCTTGTATGTGTGTGTGTGTATGTGCACATATGTTTGTATATGATTTTGATTTAAAAACTATTATTATTGTCTGAATCAACATTGATTTTTTTTAATATTATTGTTTATGTGTGTATATGTATGTGTATGATTGTGATTTCAAAACTATTGTGATTGTATAATCGAGCATTGAGTCTTACTTCACAATAGTATGGGTATCTATGTGTATGATTGTGATTTAAAACTATTGTGATTGTGTGACTCAACATTGATTCTTACTTCACAATAGTATATGTATGTGTGAATGTGTGTATGTATGTGCATGATTGTGATTTATAAACTATTGTGATTGTCTCACTCAGCATTGATTCTTACTTCACAATAGAATGTGTGTGTGAATATATATATATATATATATGTGTGTGTGTGTGTATGTATATGTGTGTATATATATATATATATATATATATATATATATATATATATATATATATATATATATATATATATATAAACATGTGTGTGTGTTTGTATGTATGTGTATGATTGTGATATAAAAACTATTATGATTGTCTGACTCATACCATGAAGTATTTGTAGGTTTTTGTGTATGAATGTGACTCATAACTTATTATGATTGTTTGAAAAGTAGCATTGATTGTTAGCTCAAGATTTATTGTGTAGGATGTTGGTTTGTGTGTATGATTGTGATTTAAAAACTACTATAAATTTTTGATTCATAGCATTGATTGTAATTACAAATACTATATGTAGGTTTATCTCTTTGATTATGATTACAAAACTATTCGAATTGCTTGACTCATAGCATTAATTTTTATTTTATTAATCAAAATAGTATGTGTGGTCAATGTTTATGTTGTTAATTAAAAAAACTATTGTGATTCTCTTACTCATAGTTGATTCTTACTTCACAATAGTATGTGTAGGTTTGTGTGTATGATTGTGATTATAAAACTAATGTCATTGTTTGATTCATAACATTGATCCATTGTGATTGTCTAACTTATAACATTGATTTTTACTTTTTCAATAGTACGTGTGTATATATAAGTAGATCAATAGATATATGAATTTAAGAAATAGATACATAGAGAAACTTTAAAAGATAAATTCAAAATATTTTTTATATTTTTTAAAATTTACATTTTATCGAAATTATATCTTATTTGATATGGATTTATGTTTTTGTTTTGTAGATATAAAATTATACATTAAAACAAGCATTATGGAAAAGGGAAAAGAATGTTTGTTGAGGGTTCTACAGTTCAACACAACATCGAATAACTAGCAAAATCAGATTTACTAATCTTTCCCATTGTGCACTGGTCTTTTCTTCCCCAGATATTCCACCGGAAACGTCTCAAAAAATCACCGAAATATCACCAGAATGTCACCGGAATATCACCGGAATGTTACCAGAATTTTACCGGAAAATGTTCATTCAGTTATTTTTTTTCTGCTAATTCAGAAGTTACACAGTCTTGCTACACATTACACTTGTAAAAGATTCACAAGTTTCTTTTTGCACTCACATATAATTCAAGTCATTGCACTCTGACACAGTACATTCTGAGTCACTCAAATAGACTTAACCGAAAATAGAAGATTTTTGACACTATAACCTTGCTGCGCAGGCATTAGTTGATCATTCATTGGTAAACGTAACACCACAAGTACAGATTGTTTCTTTTGTAAAGATTAGAACTTCATTATGAGAGTTTGATTGCGCCGCAAAGGTTTTTTCATTCAATTATTATCTGCATACTGGTTTCTCTGCAGAACCTGGTCTTTTCCGGTCCTGACAAGGGATCTCCTTCTTCATTTTACTTCTTCTCACAGTTGACGCATCTTCACTTCTTGCACCCTCGTCTCTCTTCTCATCATTGCACCTTTACTTCTCGTACCTCTTCTCTTCTTCTCGTTGTTGCGTCTTCGCTCCTCGTCCACTTTTTTCCCTTCCTCCCGATTATTGCCAACTCCTTTCTTCTTAACTTCCCCTTCTCTTGCGACATGTCCTTTTAAATCTCCACATAGCCGTCTTTTTCTTTTTATTCTTATTTTATTTCTCTAGATTTCCTTGCCTTCAACACCTGGCACAGCCCGATGGGTAATTTTGTCAAAAATTAAACTCGAATTTCACAATCCCTTGATCATATATCTCCCGTGACTGTTTGGAAATCTGCTTTCTTGTACTTTTAATTCTTCAACTGATCAATATCTTCCTCTGCACCATCCTGCTTTTCTTGAACATTTGCATCTAATATCTCCTCCTTTTTGTCCAGTTTCTTTTTCAACAACTGTTCCCGCATTTATGCAATTATCTGTTTCTGTTCTTCAATATGCTTTTGTTGTTTTGAAATTATACATACTAAATCTCTTTCATGTTTTGAAACAAAACTTGTCTGCACCTGTGCATATTGCATCTTAATCATACCTAACCAACGACTTTGAAAAACACTCCAGATGTCCTGAACATATTTATTCAGATGCTGCTTCACTGCTCCTATGTCCATCTTCGTCATTAACACAGCATCTAACTGCACACCTTCCTCTTTGAATATTTGCTCTTGTAATTCCTGCAAAGCTTTTATTCTCGACTCAAGAACTACCTGGTCCACCTGCAATGTAGCATTGTCCGCTAAAAAATTCATCATTTCTTTTTGAATCTACTTTTGTACAGTCATCTGCCATTCTTCGAATTCCGGAATAGACTTCTTTGTACTAGCCAATTCTACCACCAATTGCTTCTTATCCTGCTGCAACTTTTCCAACATACATTCCTTCTGATCCAATGCATCTTGAAGTTCTTTAGTCCTCTCCTGCAAAGACTGATAATCAGTCTTATTAATAAATACTTTATTCTGTTCATGCCGAAACAATCTTTCCTCCTGAAAAACTAAAAAATCCGACACTTCCTGCAACTTCTTCTTCATCCCTGACATATCATAATCTAAAATATTATCATCTTTCAACATTTTTTCGCCTTCAACCTGTAATTGCTCTTCCACTCTTCTTTTCCTAGACAACCTAAAAGCAGTTCCGAATGCTTTCGGATCCTCAATACTATCTGGCACCATCAGCAAAATATCTTCCTGTATCTTTGCTTTATATATATCAGGCTCAATAATTTGACTATCCTGTTTCCTTGCTTGTGCCATATCACCAACGCAAAGAAAATCATCAGAAGTCTGGGAAGGTCTATTCATTACCGATCTCACTTCTAACTGTTCCTGCTCTTTACTCATCGCTTGATGACCACAAGATTTGATATGCTTTGGCCACATTATCTTCTGATCTTCAACGAACTGCACAAATTCGAATAAAGCAGCTAAATATACTGATAATCGACTATTTGTTTGCGTCTTACGCCTATCCCCAACGAAGATCTCACTCTGTAGGTGATCATACATCCAATGAGCCCAACTCACCTTTTCTCCTGCCTCTGCATAGGCCAAAGGTGCAAAATTCTCCCTAGACATAGAATCATATTTAATGATAAAACATAATCTTTCCAAATACCATTTTAGTTGTTCCCTTCGAACATAGCTTACGTTCCTCATCATATAGTACTGCCGTCTTCCTTCTCGGGGTCCAAAGTCTTTCTTCAAAACCTCCTCCAAACATTTGGGGACTACAACATCATCGTATATAGGCAATTGAAATACTTCTGCAACTAATTCTGGTGAAAATTTTACCTGAAAGGAGAGCTGACCCTTCATTTTTCGCATAATCTCCAGCTGACTCTTTACCTCATAATTGCATCTCCAACGTTCCCATGGCAACATAGCAAACTGTAATAAACCAATTCTTTTGAGCCACTTGTTGTGCAGATCAGATTGTGTGTCTACTTCTACTTTAAAATCTGTGAATGACCCCATAAACGTATGCACACCCTTAGTCTTTGTAGATGGTGTTGAAAGTGCATCTTCATCGTCCCCTTGTAATGAACTATCACTCTCCTTCGATGTGGTTTCCTTCCTTCTCACTGACAGTTCTCTCTTTCTCATACACCCTCTCATGACTCTTGCTTCAAGCACTAATACAGAAAACGCTGAAAAAAATATTATCCTGGAAGCCTTTATGTAGAACCAAAAATATTCGTTCCACAAGTGCGAATGCTTGAACTGCCACTTTCTGTAATGATAAACGTACTTACGCACACAACACTTCATGCGACTCAATAATATTGTAGTGTGGGTTATCATAAAAATCCTCCACAATTGATTGCCCCACTTATCAATAACCCGCTGAATGAAACTTCCACGCGTGCCAGAAGAATCATGAAATAGAACACTCATTCGTACCTCAAGAAGATGAAATGGATATTTTATCTTTTCAATACTGCATTGTATAATGCAAAAACTTTTAACCATACAGTTCTGACAGATTGTACTTTGCAAGATAATCATTGGTCGACTACTAACTTCATTTTCATATTCTCTTCGATGCCTCTGCCTCTGATGGATTTGCTGACGTGGAATACAAAGCATACTTATTTCGAACATATCTTTTATTTGCAGACCCAACATATTTCTTAGCTTGTCTACCCTGATTCGACAATACTTCATTATCCATCATTGACCCTGGGCTAACCCATAACGCACTGTTGAACTGCAACTGTAAACCATGTGTCCATTGTAATCGTAGAAATTTACTAATGTAGTTTTAGACCAACACGAGGTCAAAAACACTGTACCACCGATAAAAATGTAGAAAAATACACTCTATTACTGCGATGATCACAAACATTGCTGACGTGTTGTTCTCGGCGACGTACAACTTGCACCACATTAGCAGATAACCAGTCCAAATGTGGCGGCTTCCCTTGAAATAATTTCAACCGAAATCCATTTATTGGCTTGTCTAGCCATGTGCCAAACACATCTGCCACACGAAAAGTGCCTTGACCCAAATCTTGGACAATATGATATGGGCCCCTGTATCTCAATGTGAGCTTTCCGGGATGGGGTCCTAGCTTAGAATTATACACCATCACCCAATCGCCTTCTTTGAATATCTTAAACTTCACATGCTTATTTACCCAGGCTTGTCTCCGCCTTTGAATCACTTCCGTAATATATGCACTTATCAAACGATCCTCCTCCATCTGTAAAAGGTATTTACTCCTGTGTTTAACTGAGACTTCAGGTGACATCTTTTCTGCCGTAACCCTCAAACTTGGAACTACAAACTCCATAGGTACTACTGCCTCCAATCCATATACCAACCGAAAAGGTGTCATACCTGTTGTCACTTTGAATGCTGTTCTGAATGACCACAAGGTTGAGTCAAGAAACAAATCCCACTTTTTCTGATTGTCATGTACCAACTTTTTTAGAATACGCATTAAAGTTTTATTCGTACTTTCAGCCTGCCCATTCGCTTGAGGATGATATGCTGTAGTCTTTTTATGCACTATTTGATGAATTCTTGTTAATTCTGAAATCACCTCATTCAGGAAATGAGTACCTCGGTCGCTCACTATCTCAATCGGACACCCAAATCTTGTCATAATATTACGATAAAGAAATTTGGCCACACTTGCTGCCTTGTTATCTTTCAGTGCTACTGCTTCCACCCATTTTGTACAATAATCTGTCGCCACCAATATATAGCTATTACCCTGCTGAGTAGTAGGTTTAATAGGTCCCACAAAATCGATGCCCCATTTTTGAAAAGGATCCAGCGGTAATACCGGATGGTCAGTCATACGATCAGAATTATTAGGTTGGCCTAACTTTTGGCAAATCACACATCCTTTAGCATACTCATGCATGTCTTTTAACACCGTCGGCCACCATAACCCCGCCTGTAATACTTTCTTTCCGGTAATATCGCCTGACAAATGTCCTCCTGCTGAACCGTAATGTGCTTCATGTAAAACAGCTGGTTGTTCATAGTCTGGTACACATCTCCTGATAACCTGATCCACACCCTTCTTGTATAATGCCCCTGCTATGACCAAATACGGCCTACTTTTAAGAGCAAACTTCCTTCTCTGATCAGGTGTAAAATGCTATGGTAATACCCCTTCTGTTAGGAAAATTAGTAACTGATCATACCACGAATCTGTCTCTACTGCTTGCGCCGTAAACAATTCAGCATCCGGAAATACATCAAGTACACTAGTGGGTGTTTCTCCTGATTCCAATCGACTAAAATAATTTGCCATCTCATGCTCTTTCCCTAGGGTATGCACAATTACAAAATCGAATTCCTGTAACAAAAGCATCCATGTGGCTAATCGGCCTGTTAATAAGGGCTTCTTGATTAAATAAACTAGAGCCTGATGATCCACATGAAAAATCACTTTGTTACCCAACAAATAATGCCTAAACTTGTTAAGGGCATACACCATCGCCAAAGCTTCTCTTTCGGTCACCGGATAATTTCTTTCAGCCGCAGCCAATACCCTGCTGGCATAATAAACAGATCTATACCATCTTTTATCTTTCTGCTGCATCAAAACTGCTCCTACAGCCACATCCGATGCATCAACGAATATGTGAAATGGCATTGACCAATCGAGTGGTTGCAAAATAGGTGCTACCGACACCATCTTTTTTAATAACTGAAATGCCTTCTCTTGAGCTTCTGCCCATATAAACGGAACATCCTTCTTGGTCAAATGCGTCAGTGGTGAGGAAATGTTTGCTAAATATCTTAAGTATCGAGAATGCCACTTAATTTGGCCGACAAACCGCATTACTTCTTTAACATTAGTCGGTGCTTTAGCTGTACTTATAGCTTCAATTTTCTTAACATCAATAGCCATTCCTGCTTGTGAGATAACATGGCCCAATAAAATCCCACTTCTTACCGCAATCACACTTTTAAATGGATTCAATACCATCCTAAACTGCCGACATCTTTCAAAACATGCGTTCAGGTGTAGTAAGTGCTTAATCATTTCACCGAAGACTGAAAAGTCGTCGACAAATACCTGCATGAAGTCCTGAAGATAAGGCTCAAACACTTTATGCGCCACATAATTGAATGATGGTGGTCCATTCTTCAAACCAAAACTCATTATGGTAAACACATAAGCACCAAATTCGGTAATAAATGCTGTTTTATGCTGATCCTCCTCAGCCACACTGATCTGATTATAACCGGAAAATCCATCCAAGAAACTATACATTTCATGGCCTGCAACTGTATCCAATACTGCATCACAAAACGGCATAGGAAACGGGTCTGTAACCGTTGTCGCATTTAGCTTTCTGTAATCAACACAAATTCTGAGCTTCCCGTTCTTTTTAGGGACCACTATAATAGGAGATAGCCAAGTCACCTGATTCACTGGTTTGATAAATCCGACTGCCAACAACTTATCAATCTCTTCCTTCACTTGTTTAGCAAAATTAGGATTCATTCTATATCGTTGCTGTGCCACAGGTACTGCATCCGCCTTCAGATTAATCCTATGTTGATGCAACTGCGGATCTATACCTTTTACTTGAGTATAATCCCAAGCAAACACATCCACATACTCTTTAAGCAAGCAAATAAGAGCCTCCTTAAATGTTCCTTCCAATTTTTTACCAATCCGCACCATCTTGGGGTCAACTTCGGTTCCTAAATTAACCTCTTGAAGCTCTTCCTCCTTCACTCGCACAGAACTTGCATACTTCTGATCATAAATCCTTTTCGTCGCATAATTATCTCTTCCTCCTATGGGTCCATCTGCTGCTGCACCGGAACCTTCATACATTGATCGAATATTTTTTGTAACTGGGCACCTGCCACCTGCTCCCCTGGAAGTGACTCTGCTACGTGTGGCCCACCACTATAATCCTTACTTAATACTCCTTCCACATCAACTTCTAATACCAGCACCACCATTGGGTTTGCCTGCAAAAACTTTTCCTCTTCGTCATCTTCAATCTCATCCGCTAAATTGATAGTCTGAGCCATCAATGGTTTTTCCTGTACCGACATATTTTTCCGCCCACGCATGGGAATCGTCACTTGCTTTTTACCCTTGGTAATCATTACTACATTCAAGCCCCAATCCTGCTTAATTTTAGCAAGCCGAAACCAAGGTCTTCCTAACAACATTTCATACGGGTACGCTGACTCCGACATTCGGATGACTACAAAATTGACCATGAATGTCATGCCGGAAATAATAATTTGTTGTTGCTTCAGAATGCCAACAGGCTGTACTCATGTTTGATCTGCCATCTTGACCTGAAAAGGTGCTGGAGCCAATTCCCCTCTTCCCATTTCAATAAAAATATGTTCAGGTAATATGTTTACCCCTGATCCTCCATCGAGCAATACTTCGGCAAATCTCCGCTGATTGTACTGCACCTGAATTACTGGTACGACAAAATCCACATCTGCTGGATCAATACTGTTGGCCGAAATTGAAGGGATCGTCCTACTCTCGGGCTCGGCCTGATATCCAAGTAGCTTTCTCAACAATTTTTCACGAAAGATAGGTACTAAGGATAACAGCTGATCCAAACACAACTGTAACGGTGCACTAATGATTTCATCAAACCATTCATGTGCCAAGTCTTGTTGACATGGAGCCTTATCCTGCTCCATCATGGGCGGTACCAACTTCACACCCTGTTGTCTCTCGATCCGGTCGTCACCCTTCACCAGATTAGCAGGCTCATCTCGCACCTGCTTCAAAACCTTATCTCGAATTTGCCTTTGTTCTTGCCAATCAAGAGGGCTTTTATTTTTTGATCTAGTGACCGCCAACACTTCAACCTCTTTATTTTTCCCACATTGCTTACCATCACCCTGCCCTTGGTTGTTACCATGCATTCGAGCAGATATACCGGGTGCATCATGGGTCCTATCCGCTTGTTCTGGCCATTCAATCAGCATGGCATTTGCTTGAGCTGCCTACTGCCCCTGTTGTGGATGTTGTCCCTGTTGATTATGCTGGTTATACCGAATGACAGGTATACCCCTTTCTTCACGATGCTTTACCCACAAAGGGCAATTCGGCCCTATCCAATGATCAGGAGCTGAACAATACCCACAAGGCATTACCCTTGGTGGTCGACCTCGGTGATTGCCTTGTTGGTTATTTCCTTGCTGATTTCCTTGATCTCTCCATGGGGGTCTTACCTGTTGCTGTCTCTGGAAGTTACCTCACCCTTGGATAGGAATAGCCTGATTGGTTGCCACGTCATTTAGATTTCGATTGTCTTGCCGAGAATTTTGCCCTCTATGCTTAGGGTTATACCAACACTGAGTTGTTGTATGTCCCTCTTTGTCACAGATATCACAAAATCGTTTTTCCTTTGGATCCAGTATAGAATATCCATGTTTCTTTAACTTACTAATCCATTCCTCCTCTTTACCATGTTTAGCTTTATGCTTACGATGCTTTGGCTTCACTATTTCATCATCAGAAGCATCAGTGTCAGAATCATCTGAACTCTTGCCCGACTCCATTTCTGACTCCGATTCAACCTCTGAACCAGAATCAGACTGCTTCTTTTTTGCTCGTCCAAACCTTCTTTCAACACGCGCTGCTTCTAATACTAAGACATCAAAACCATTCGCAATGTCCACACTGGCCACCGCATGTCTTATGGTGCTCCTTAATCCTTAAAAAAAAAATCCTGCCAACATCTCATCAGTAGGTCGTTCATTACCTTGCAGCCTGTCCATTAAAGTCCTAAACTTCTGAGCATAGTCTTCCACTAGCATGGTCTTTTGTCTGATAGCCCGCAACTTCCTTAATACATCGGAAGGCGTCTTTTCTTTTCTAAACCGTTGCAAGAATGCAATTTTTAAATCATCATACGTAGCAAAATGGGTAAGGCCATATTGACTGAACCAGCTCATAGCTCGTCCTTCCAATGTGGCTGCAAACTGTTGAAGTTTAATATCTGTTAGCCCACAATTTGGTTGGTTTTGATGCACTAATGTGGTTCTATTTGGCAGGAAAATACGCTTGATTTCAGGTACTTGAGGCATGAATTTGATAATTGATGAGAAGCATGTGGAGATATTGATTGCAGGGATGTGGAGAAAAGGGATTGAGCATGGACAAGCCTCCTAAGAGCATAGGAGATACTGACGTGCAGAGGAAATTAGAAGCGGCTTTGTTTCAGGGGGGAAAGCTCACTGCTCGCAGTCCCAGCAGAGAGCTGTTGCATATCCGCTAACGGGAGCTTTCTATTGTTCCTCTCTTTGATCTTTGACCTTACTATCATGATATTTATGTATGAAAAAAAGACAATGAGAAATGAAGGCTTTTGATTAACCAGATGCCGAAAGCAAAAGTTAAAATCCACTTTGGTTACTTATAGTGCACTTATCATTGTCTGTGCTGCTCAGTCAAACAATGGGCAAGGTGTTCTGGAATGGATGCCGAGCTTGGTTCACAATGGCCCTTAATACTAGACGACGAAGAAGGGGCTGAAAAAGGAAAATGCCATAGGGAACATCTCTTCCTGATTGGCTCACCAGATGGGCTTATCAACAAAAATTCACGGCGGCTGCTATCGAATGGGGATGGCTAAATCTTTCTGTGGCAAGTGAAGTTCTCCTCCTGAATTTGTAGGGATCTTGATTGGGATTACTATAGAACTGCAGCAATTCAAGAAAAGTACATTGATGGGGATAGTGATGATGAGGATGCTGGATATTTTGGCTCTTACAAGGCATAGAAGGGGATCCTTTTAGTAAAATAAGGCGAAGACAAATCCTCATGGCAATGGCTAAGGAGAACTACGCTGCTGTTGCTGATGGAAACAATGACGTGATTGATGGCAATAGAAGAGAGCTTGTGAAAATGCGGAATTACTTTTTGATGGTTGCAAAGAAAAGCAACATGGAAGTGTGCTTGTGCTTTTAATGACTCCTTTCTGATAAATGGGGGATGAACCAGGAGTGCACACATTTTGGGGGGGGGCGCCTCTTCTTATCTGATCCACGAAGGGGAGAACTTGATTGGACGGAGGCATAGGTTAGAGAAGGGGGGGATGAAAATATGATGGGAGTTATCAGAACTGGGTGGGGGGGGTTGCTTTCAGAATCATCGACTCTTTCACGGGATGTTGCTGCTGTGGTGCTGCATTCAGATTCTCCCTCGATTCGTCGCCTCTAATGGCGGAAGTCTGCAATATCCTCATTGCTCAATGAGTAGAAGAGCGTCAGCCGGTGTTCTCGCAGAGCGTGGAAGAGGAAGGCGGAGAACGTTTCAAGGAAGGGGCCATCCATAGGCGGCGGTGGTTGGGAAATTCTTTCAATGAAGAAGCCGGAACATGCTCCACCTGAGCTGTGAGCCCCAACACGAGTAATCTATATGGCTGATGGTACTACAGTGATAATAGGTAAATGACAAGACCTCCAAACCCTTTATTTCTTTCATACAACAACTGTAGTCGCTGAAGAGGGGGCATTGTTCGAGTAGTAGCTTGGTGCTTTTCTCTCAATCCGTCTGTGGCTCTCATGAGGCCTCCTGTCGGTCTCTTCTGTTGTGTGGACTGAGCTAAGTTATTCCTCCCCATCATGTTCTATCCCTTGAGGTGAGGGACGTGCATGTTTTACTCTATTGTAGGGCTACAAAGGATGAAGCTCATCTGAGTGCAATCTCTCGCTTATCCTCAGTTCCTCCGGCCAAGCCTTGTGGGCTCCCTTGCTTGGTTGTCTGCCCTAGTATGGACCTTCTCTTTTGACACCCAGCTAGTGGTCACGCTCTAACGTTCCCCATCTTGCTTCCTTTATAACATCCATGCCATAGTTCTTCAATGGTCAGAACCTACTGGGAGTGTTGGGGATGGATGTTCAAGTGCATGATCGGGGGGCGTTTCGGCCCTCATGTTCATGGAAAAAGTTGCAGAGGTACATTCTCTATCAGCTTGTAGAGGCCATTGATCCGATGTTGACGTTGGGAGCACTAACTTTATTAGGCTTCGGGGCACCCGATGTTACATCGAGGAAAGAAACAAAATTCTGCACATTCCTAGGGTCAGTGGTTGTGCATGTGCTTTATATTTCCCAAAGTAATGGATGAAGGAGCTCATTCTGCCTCATGCAGAACTATTTTACCATCCTGGAGGTGCTCCAACTTCTATGAAAAAAGGGGGTTGCACCATGTTTCACAACTCCTCTAGAGTACTTGACTGCAAGAGTTTGGATGTAGATGACTGCGAGTATGGAGTTGAGATGGGCCTGTGTGTGACTATTCAAGAAGGTTGAGGGAGATCTTGTCTCTGTCAGAAGGAAATGTGGTCTTGTAAGTTTTTGTAACTTCATGGCTATTTTATTTCTACATTTTCATGCATAAAGCAACCTTCGATGCATGACTCCAACCCTTGTTACTACAGCTCTATGCTTTATCTTCGGCTTTAGAAATATCTGTGTTTAAAATTCAAGGTATGCTTGTAAAATGATAGCCCTCGTAGACAATCAATGATATGGAACTTGGATCTTTATGGTTTTCTACTTCATTGTATACTGAATGCCACCCACGCAGAGTTGTAGGAACACGCGTACTGCATCTCCAAAATCAAGAAGGCATCTATACACTTGGATGCTATGCAACAAAGAACTAATGTGAGAAAGTGTCCATCTATTTCTCTGCACTATGTCTAGCATATGATTGGCACTTGCCCCAATTCTAAAAGTACGTTCTTGAGGACAACCGAGGATAAACACATATATGTAACCTCAGACGATTCTGGTCAGAACACGGCTTCCTCATATACCTTGATGATGGGATGTTGAGTACAACTGTGATGCTTATAATGAATGTTTTTACTTGAAAAAAAAAAAAGAAAAAAGAAAAAAGAAAAAGTGTGTGAGAAATTGAGAAAGAACAAGAGGGTGAGGAGGAAAAGAGATCGAGAGTGTGTGCGAGGTAGTGGGATACGAGTGCGGAACTATCAGTCGAGAGATAATTATGGGCCTCAAAGTAACCCAAGTGGATCGATTCCGAAGGATTTGAACAAAATAAAGTCTTGTATAATCACTTTTTCCCTTGGGCTCAAGATCCTATCATTTTGGTGCGTTTGCCGGGAATTTATGAGCTAGTGCTTGGACATAGGAAGAATCCATTGCAAGATAATTGTGGGTTCTAGGTAATCCAAGCAAACCGATTGCGAGAGGTTTGAGCAAAATAAAGTCTCGTATAATCACCTTTTCCTTGGGCATTAGAACTATATCATTTTGGTGCGTTTGCCGGGAACATATGAGCTAGTGCATAGACATAGGAAGAATCCATTGTGAGACAATTGTGGGCTCTAGGTGATCCAAGTAAACCGTTTGCGAGGGGTTAAGCAAAATAAAGGCTTCCACAATCATCTTTTCCTTGGGCATAGGAACTTAACATTTTGGTGCGTTTGCCGGGAATTTATGAGCTAGTGCATAGACATAGGAAGAATCCATTGCAAGATAATTGTGGGTTCTAGGTAATCCAAGTAGACCGATTGCGAGAGGTTTGAGCAAAATAAAGTCTCGTATAATCACCTTTTCCTTGGGCATTAGAACTATATCATTTTGGTGCGTTTGCCGGGAAAAGCTTGGTACGTCCCTATAAGAGAGTGCCATAGGTTCGCCTAGCGCCACAGGTTGGCCGAGCTTGCGGACCCCAAGATCTAGTACATGAGCGAGGGGAGCTCATCGTCAGGAGCAACACAAACTCAAAGAGAGGAACGCGCTCAAAGAAGAGCCCTTGAAAGAGAAAGGAGAAGGTGGGAACCGCCAGGTGAGTGGACCTCGATTGGTTCGAAGAAATCGGCCAAAAACGTGTACTCCCGTAGGAGAGTCGCAAATCAAGTGCGACAGTTTGAAGGAGGGATCCTGAAGCCACGTGCATTAAATTTCTGGGATCAGAGTGATATCGACATCACACCTCTGTTCGAAATGGCTCAGCGGATTTCAGTTCACTTGGGGGACTTCACCAAGTTCTCAGGTACTTGGGACGAAGATCCAGATAGTTTTATCCAGTTGTTTGAGGTTACCTGTGAGGCCAATGATGTAGTTGACCCGGATCAAAGGTTGAGGATTTTTCCGGCTATTCTCCGTGATGAGGCAGCCAGTTGGTATGGGAATTTGACGCCACAAGAGCGTGGAACTTATCAAATGCTCAAGGAAGCCTTCTTGGCAAAGTTTCGACGACAAGGCTTCCAAGACAGATTGGCCCAACAGATGGATTACTTGCGACAAGGAGTCAATGAGAGCATCGACAACTACATTCAAAGAATGGAAACGTTGGTAAGAAAGATGGGCGTGAATGCCCCGAACGATGAGACATTGAAACGAAGGTTCATTTCGGGATTGAGAGATCCTACGGCACAACAGCATATCAGTCTGACAAGACCTGCAACTTTAATGGATGCTAAGGAACAAGCGAGACTTTGGGAGGAAGTACAATTATGCCAACAAAGGAAGATGGAACTCTTATATGAGCCAATGGGAGGCCCAAGAAATATACCAATAAAAGATCCGGGTCAAGGAAGTTCCGCATTGACGACTCCAGCTTTTGTAGCTGCCACTAGCACGCCAGGCGAGGTAAAGCCTGCGCTAACCGAAGAACGAATATTAGAGTTGGTCACACAAGCTATAAAAGCTGCCACAATGACCCAGGAGACATACACAGTAAAACCAGAGGTAACTACAAACCTGAATCAAGTGTTTCGATCAAATACATGGTGTGGAAAGTGTCATGGTTACGGCCATTTGGCTTCAGAATGCCCTACAGTCTCAAGAGTATTCACAGATAGATCGCCACCTAGAATGCGTTGTACTTTTTGTGGAAGAACCAATCACACAGAGGACCGATGTTACAACAAGAGAGCCTATGAAGAGAGGACCATGAAATCAGGATATACAAGAGAAAGGCCTTATACGAGATTGCCTGCTCAAAGTGTCCCACCTACATCTCGTTGGGAAAATAGACCGACATATGGATACGGTGCTCAAGGTCAAGGAGGAGACTATCAAAGAGGAGTCTCACGGGATCAAAGAAGAGATGGTCCAATCCAATGCTGGAGATGCCATGGTTTTGGCCATACTCAATCTAGATGTCCAAATGAAAAGAAGCCAATTGATTATACCCCACTATGTAGGTACTGCAGTGGAGAGGGCCACTTTGACGAAGATTGTCCAAAACGAAGAGCTGCCGCCGGCAAGGAGAAAGGACCAGTAGGGTCCTCGAATTATGTTGATACTCAGGTTCATTCCACATCGAGAGCTCAAGAGCACGTTCCTACGATCGGAGTAGTGTTCAAGACACCGAACCCTCAAGAAGGCTCTAGCTCGTCAATGCACTTTGTGGATGCTTACGAGGCCAAGAACCCGCATAAAGATCCAACTGTGGCAGTAGTCACAAGGACTCAAGAGTATTCGAAGAAGAATCCAGGAGGCGAAGGTGAAGAGGGGAGTCAAGAGAAGAGCGTTGAGCGTGAAGAGGTAGAAAACCAAGTTGGAGGATTTGCTGAGCAACAAGAGTTTGAGGATGGGGAAGAGATTGAGATTCTTCCACCAGTGACCAAGGAGTTTGTGCCGGGCATAGCACCATTCCCTGAAAGATTGAAAGCTCCTAAGATTAGAAAGGAAAGACAAAGTTCGGAAGAAGTAGATATTGTAAAGTTGCTCGCTGACACGGAAGTCACGCTGGACATTGGTACATTGCTGAGATGTTCACCTGTTTATAGGAAACAATTCTACAACGAATATATTAAGAAGCCGAGGAACGCTCGAGATAAAAATAGACAAGATAAAGATGTCCAAGGGATCATTCAAAGCATTACGACGCAAATTGATTCGAACGCTCCAGCTGTGACGGTCGAAATTAAAGGATACGCAGTCCCTGGTGCTCAGTTAGATAGTGGAGCCACTGTCAACCTGATGACTGAGTTCATGATGAAAGCTTTGGGCCTCAACCACATGGAAGAGACGCCGATGTCTTTGAGAATGGCGGATCAAACACAAGTGAAGCCTACGGGTCTTTTGAAGAATGTAAGCACAGTTGTGGGCGGTTTAGAGTTCAAAGTTGATTATCTGATAGTAAGACCAAGGACTTCAGAGGCGACCTTCTCGATCCTACTTGGACGGCCATGGCTGGTGCAAGCCGAATGTGTGCATGACTGGCGCACGGGTTTTATTTCAATAGGGCCAAAGTCTGATCGGATTCAAATACAAGTATCCACACCCTCGAGCAACAAAAAGAAGACAATAATAGTCGATGAGATGGAAAAGAAAGAAAAGGAGAAAGCAAAGCACGAGATTGCACGAGCTAGGTTTTCCTTGAACACGGACACCTACAAGAATCTGCTTCAAGACGGGTTCAACTTGCAACTCTTTAAGAATCAAGACACGAAGATGGGAGAGTATCAAAATCCATTGCTCTATAACGATGATTCCGATCAGGAGTTGCTAGGATGGTTGACACACACAAGAGAATTTGAGTGCTACATGTTGAGTATAGACGCAAGTAAAAACAAAGCTACTCAATCCCTGGAGAAGGAAACTTCAAGAGAAGAGTTGAAACTAGAGTTAGCTCCGACGATGGAAGTGCAACAGTTGAGAGAAAGAGTTAGAATGCTAGAAGCAGAGATTCTTAAGAGAAATCGAGAGTTGGAAAAAGAAGCGAAGAGTAAGTCTAAAGTGTCGGAAGCCGTTGCAAAAGCTGAATTAAAGAAATTAGGTTCAATCGAAACAGAACGAAACAATGATTTATTGGCCAACCATGCACGCGTGATCGGAGAGCACATTCCAATCACGGTGTCATCGAGAAATAAGGAATACTCGCGAGAAGCTCAGTTGGAAAAATGGGAAGTTTTTCCAGAAAAGTTCTTGAGTATAGGGGCAGAGCTACCCGATGGAGTACGAGATTGCATTAAGTTGACACTCAAAAATTTCGGCAAGGCCTTTGCATGGTCATACAGTGATTTGAGAGGAATTGATCCCCGAATCTGCCAACATTATATAGACTTGGAAGAAGGCACACGACCAATATGTCAACGACTCAGGCGAACGAATCCAGTCTACTCGGAATTGATCAAGTTGGAATTGACTAAGTTATTGGAAGCAGGATTCATATATCCCATCGCATCCAGCGAATGGGTATCACCAATTGTAGTGGTTCCGAAGAAAAATAAGAAAATCCGTATTTGCATAGATTATCGAAAGTTGAACGAGCGCACAAAGAAGGATCATTTCCCCTTGCCGTTTACTGATCAAATCTTGGACAGAGTGGCTGGCTATAAATTGTACTCATTCTTGGATGGTTTCAGTGGATACAATCAGATCCAAATCCACGAAGAGGATCAATCAAAAACTACTTTCACGACAGAATGGGGTACGTACGCATATCGTGTGATGCCATTTGGATTATGCAATGCACCGGCCACATTCCAGAGAGCAATGATAGCTGCATATCAAGACTATTTGCAGGATTGGATGGAGATATTTCTCGATGACTTTGCGATCAGAGGCGACGATGAAAACATGATGGAGAGGATCGAAGCTATTTTAAGAAGAAGCATTGAAAAAGGCATCGCATTAAATCCTGAAAAGTGCACATTTGGAGTACGAAGAGGATTGCTTTTGGGACATGTTATTTCCGAAAAAGGGATCGCGGTTGATGAGGATAAAGTGGAAAAGATCGGACAACTTCCACCTCCTCAAAACTTGCGGCAACTCAGAGGATTCTTGGGCCATGCGAATTATTATCGACGTTTTATATTAAATTTTGCATCCATAGCGGCACCACTGACGAATCTTTTGAGGAAGGACCAACAATACCAATGGACTGGAGAGTGTCAAGTTGCATTCGACTCGATCAAAGAAAGATTGATAAATGCACCGATTTTGGTAGCACCCGACTGGACGAGAGAATTTCATGTGCATACCGACGCTTCTCATACTGCGGTTGGAGCAGTACTATGCCAAGCCGATGAAAAGAAGTTGGACCATCCTATTTATTACGCAAGTCGCAATTTGAATAGCACTGAGAGAAACTACACGACTACAGAAAAGGAATGCCTCTCGATGATCTTTGCGGTGAACAAGTATCGGCATTACTTGATGGGAAAGCATTTCACTTTTTATGTGGATCATGAAGCCCTTAAGTATATCATTAATAAACCCGAGCTATCAGGGCGACTGATGAGGTGGATGCTACTTCTCCAACAATTTCAATTCACAGTGGTAACCAGACCAGGCAAAGCGCATATATTGGCTGACCATTTATCTCGAATTGTTAATGAGGAGCCAATCTCTGGTGTGCCCGATGATGCTCCTGATGGGCATCTATTCCAGGTTGAAGCTAAAGTACCTTGGTATGCCGACTTGGTGAACTTCTTATGCACCACCAAATATCCGCCAGGAGCAAGCAAGAGAGAGAAGCAAAAACTGTTAGCATTGGCGAAGCACCATAGCATCATTGGGGGGCAACTCTATCGATATTTTGTTCATGAGAGCATTTATCGGAGGTGTCTCGAGGAAGAAGAAGCAAACCTAGTGTTGAGGGCTTTGCATGACGAACCTTGCGGTGGGCATTTTGCTGGTGAACTGACGGCAAGAAAGATTTTATTGGCTGGGTATTGGTGGCCAACGCTGTTCAAAGACTCGCACACATACTGTAAGAAATGTGAAAGATGCCAACGAATGGGCAAACCCACATTAGCACATGCTGCTCCTCTTACGCCGGTGCTTGCTCTTAAGCTGTTTGAGAAATGGGGAATCGATTTTGTGGGGCCTATTGATCCTCCCTCACGACGAAGATCCAATAGGTATATCTTGGTCTGTACTGACTATGTTACCAAGTGGGTGGAAGCCAAAGCTTTGAAGACTGACCGAGCTGTTGATGTAGCTAAATTTTTGTATGAACAAATTATCACTCGATTCGGATGCCCGTTGGAGATAGTGAGTGATAGAGGAACACATTTTGTCAACGAATTGATCGAGGAGTTAATGGAATTATATAAAATAAAACATAGGAAAAGCACTCCATATTACCCGAGAGCGAATGGACAAGTGGAGGTCACCAACAAAGTTCTTGAACAGATTCTAACAAAGACAGTAGCTGTGCATAGGAGAGACTGGGATGAGAGACTTTTGGAAGCCTTGTGGGCATATCGGACATCCTACCGAGTGACGACTAAGAGCACTCCGTTCTCCCTAGTATATGGCGAGGAAGCCATCTTTCCCATCGAAAAAGAAGTGCCGACATTAAGAGTGGCCATCGAGGCCAGGTTGGGCGAGGAAGAGTCATTGAAGGAAAGGTACATACAAGTGGTCAAGCTGGAAGAAAAGAGACTCATCGCACAACAAGGTTTGGAAGCTATTCAGAGGAGACGTAAGGAGAGGCATGACAAGAATCTTAAAACCTATGTGATTCAAGAAGGGGATTTGGTGCTAGTTTACGATAGTAAATATTATAAATTCCCGGGGAAGTTACAGACAAGATGGGTAGGACCGTTTAAGGTGGTGGAACTCAATTCCAATGGTTCCCTGCAAATTCAAGATTTAGGAGAAGAATATGCTCCCATGAAGGTTAACGTGCTTCGAGTTAAACCATATTTCAAGTGATATTAGGACGGGAGAAGCCAGATGAGATCCAAACGAAATGACGAAGTAGACTCCTTGTACATATATGTATAGTTATATATATCTATATATGCGCATATGTTAGTTATGATTTTTGTGTGTCATAAATATTATCCTGTGCTAGCTCAAGAATTTTGGACTTCTAATATTTTTTGTGTTATGCAGAGACTGTTAGAAGCTAAGTAACAAAATGGCAGACCAAATAACGCAACTCTATTTGTACGAGCTAAGGGTATATTTCTCGGACCAAACATTCGCCTGCATGGAGATAGATGTCGACGACTTTGAGACGGAATACGATGTTGAGGAAGCGCATTGGCTGGTATGCTTTATAAACCAGGGTTTGGGTGTTGCATTTTACATTGAGTGTTTTGAGGAATACCTGACTCGACATGTAGGATGGGCGGGAGATCGATATTACTATTTCGATCCTTCGAGGGAAATGCCTAACGAGGAAAACGATATCACATGGGCTTGGGCAGATGTGCTAACGCTAGGAAGTGATGACGGAGCTCCTGAAGTTGAGCCTGACTCGCCCTAGGGAAGTTGTCGAGATGCGAGTATAATGTGAGACTGCATGAGACATCCCAGAGACTCACATTCTAGGACACCTAAGGATAGGTATACGAGGGACTAAGGTATAGCCGGCTGTAGTTACCAAGTGAAAAGTCAAATCAATGAATACATATGTAGTGTCTGTAATTGAGAGAATGGAGTGAAAAGGTGGTTGATCTGTCAAAGGCTAGAGTGTATATGTTTGTATGTATGTGTGGGAACAGTGGGAAAAGTCCCTTTCTTCCTCTCCCTAATTCTCAGGACTTGGGTGAACTAATTAACTATGAAAAAAAAAAACGAAGAAAAGAAAAGAAAAGAAAAAAATATTGTGTTGTTGTGATCGTACCAATGCGCTATGGTGGGCTAGTAGGTGGGTGGATTTATCCTCGCCGGGTGGTTAGGACCACGAGCCGCAGCTAGTTTCGCCATAGGCTTGGGATATATATGTTTGTGTCTTAGCTACGCGCCATAACGGGTTGGTAGGTAGGTGGAGCCATCGTGGCCGGGTAGTCACGACCATGAGCCGCATCCAGCTTCGTTATGGGCTAGCTGATATATGTTATGTGTTATCATTGTGTGTTTGTGTGTTGTGTGCTGCATTGCATTGGTAGATGGGTGGAATCAACCTGATCGGGTGGTCAGGTCCACGAATCGCATCCAGTGTCAATGTAGGCCAACGTGTGATTAAAATAAAATTGACCTATGAAATTATTCCCCACTCCTGAGGGGGAGAGAGAGAGAGGAGAGGGCGATGATCGCCTGGAAGGGAATGTTATTTGCTTATGTGATTGGTATGTGTTGGCTTGCGACAGATCAGCTCACTTTGAATCAACATTCTTGAAGGCACGGATATTCTATATGTATTTATGGATGAGGCTTTCGCGAGGTAATGCAACGGTCTTGCTTTATAACTTGTGTGCTCTATCTAAGGGTTTTTCTAGTATGTGTGACACTCCAAGGTGTTTATACCGGTTTCGACTTGTACTCGAATTTCGATGGCTTCTGTAGGACGACGATGGGGATTCTTTGGGAACGTCTAGTCATGGAATGATTGTACATAGCGAATAGTAGAGGCAATAATGGGGTATGCATTTTGGGTATTTTTGCATCTCCGATTGGATTCATTTCAGTTGTTGTGGTTTATTTCGGTATTTTCTTTTCTGTTTTCCGCAATGGTATTTGCATGTGTAAAACATGAAAGGTATGCATGTGTTATTTTGGTTGAGACCATTTTCCATAATGGGATGTATGAGCAAATTGATGCATGGCTGAAATGGAATTGCATATATGTGCATGTTTTTGGATCATTTTGGAAATGACTGATTTGTATGTATTCATGAGTGATTTTTTTAGCACTAATAGCTTCAATGAGTGCAGGTTCAGTGGAAGTGGCGGCTCGATGAAAAGGTATGTGAACTAATTAAAAATTGACATGTTCATGGTTGTTTGATTTTATTGCAGCAATAGTGGCTCATCGAGGACGACTTCGCAATTAAGAAGAGGGGAGTATGTTAGCCCACAATTTGGTTGGTTTTGATGCACTAATGTGGTTCTATTTGGCAGGAAAATACGCTTGATTTCAGGTACTTGAGGCATGAATTTGATAATTGATGAGAAGCATGTGGAGATATTGATTGCAGGGATGTGGAGAAAAGGGATTGAGCATGGACAAGCCTCCTAAGAGCATAGGAGATACTGACGTGTAGAGGAAATTAGAAGCGGCTTTGTTTCAGGGGGGAAAGCTCATTACTTATAGTGCACTTATCATTGTCTGTGCTGCTCAGTCAAACAATGGGCAAGGTGTTCTGGAATGGATGCCGAGCTTGGTTCACAATGGCCCTTAATACTAGACGACGAAGAAGGGGCTGAAAAAGGAAAATGCCATAGGGAACATCTCTTCCTGATTGGCTCACCAGATGGGCTTATCAACAAAAAATTCATGGCGGCTGCTATCGAATGGGGATGGCTAAATCTTTTTGTGGCAAGTGAAGTTCTCCTCCTGAATTTGTAGGGATCTTGATTGGGATTACTACAGAACTGCAGCAATTCAAGAAAAGTACATTGATGGGGATAGTGATGATGAGGATGCTGGATATTTTGGCTCTTACAAGGCATAGAAGGGGATCCTTTTAGTAAAATAAGGCGAAGACAAATCCTCATGGCAATGGCTAAGGAGAACTACGCTGCTGTTGCTGATGGAAACAATGACATGATTGATGGCAATAGAAGAGAGCTTGTGAAAATGCGGAATTACTTTTTGATGGTTGCAAAGAAAAGCAACATGGAAGTGTGCTTGTGCTTTTAATGACTCCTTTCTGATAAATGGGGGATGAACCAGGAGTGCACACATTTTTGGGGGGGGCGCCTCTTCTTATCTGATCCACGAAGGGGAGAACTTGATTGGACGGAGGCATAGGTTAGAGAAGGGGGGGATGAAAATATGATGGGAGTTATCAGAACTGGGTGGGGGGGGGGGTTGCTTTCAGAATCATCGACTCTTTCACAGGATGTTGCTGCTGTGGTGCTGCATTCAGTATTCTCCCTCGATTCGTCGCCTCTAATGGCGGAAGTCTGCAATATCCTCATTGCTCAATGAGTAGAAGAGCGTCAGCCGGTGTGAAGAAGCCGGAACATGCTCCACTTGAGCTGTGAGCCCCAACACGAGTACTTGACTGCAAGAGTTTGGATGTAGATGACTGCGAGTATGGAGTTGAGATGGGCCTGTGTGTGACTATTCAAGAAGGTTGAGGGAGATCTTGTCTCTGTCAGAAGGAAATGTGGTCTTGTAAGTTTTTGTAACTTCATGGCTATTTTATTTCTACATTTTCATGCATAAAGCAACCTTCGATGCATGACTCCAACCCTTGTTACTACAGCTCTATGCTTTATCTTCGGCTTTAGAAATATCTGTGTTTAAAATTCAAGGTATGCTTGTAAAATGACAGCCCTCGTAGACAATCAATGATATGGAACTTGGATCTTTATGGTTTTCTACTTCATTGTATACTGAATGCCACCCACGCAGAGTTGTAGGAACACACGTACTGCATCTCCAAAATCAAGAAGGCATCTATACACTTGGATGCTATGCAACAAAGAACTAATGTGAGAAAGTGTCCATCTATTTCTCTGCACTATGTCTAGCATATGATTGGCACTTGCCCCAATTCTAAAAGTACGTTCTTGAGGACAACCGAGGATAAACACATATATGTAACCTCAGACGATTCTGGTCAGAACACGACTTCCTCATACACCTTGATGATGGGATGTTGAGTACAACTGTGATGCTTATAATGAATGTTTTTACTTGAAAAAGAAAAAAGAAAAAAAAAGAAAAAAGAAAAAGTGTGTGAGAAATTGAGAAAGAACAAGAGGGTGAGGAGGAAAAGAGATCGAGAGTGTGTGCGAGGTAGTGGGATACGAGTGCGGAACTATCAGTCGAGAGATAATTATGGGCCTCAAAGTAACCCAAGTGGATCGATTCCGAAGGATTTGAACAAAATAAAGTCTTGTATAATCACTTTTTCCCTTGGGCTCAAGATCCTATCATTTTGGTGCGTTTGCCGGGAATTTATGAGCTAGTGCATAGACATAGGAAGAATCCATTGCAAGATAATTGTGGGTTCTAGGTAATCCAAGTAGACCGATTGCGAGAGGTTTGAGCAAAATAAAGTCTCGTATAATCACCTTTTCCTTGGGCATTAGAACTATATCATTTTGGTGCGTTTGCCGGGAACATATGAGCTAGTGCATAGACATAGGAAGAATCCATTGTGAGACAATTGTGGGCTCTAGGTAATCCAAGTAAACCGTTTGCGAGGGGTTAAGCAAAATAAAGGCTTCCACAATCATCTTTTCCTTGGGCATAGGAACTTAACATTTTGGTGCGTTTGCCGGGAATTTATGAGCTAGTGCATAGACATAGGAAGAATCCATTGCAAGATAATTGTGGGTTCTGGGTAATCCAAGTAGACCGATTGCGAGAGGTTTGAGCAAAATAAAGTCTCGTATAATCACCTTTTCCTTGGGCATTAGAACTATATCAATATCATCACCATAGATAGCTGGATATCCATTCGCTGTCCATTTTATTTCGAATTGAGCTACATGGCAATCAGCATCCTCCTTAGAGGTTCCACTGAAATGAGCGGCCTTGACTTTGGGATTTGGAGGTGGTTGAGCCATTGGCTGTGGTTGAGGTGTGCGCCTAGTTCTGTAACCGGTCGCCCCTGCAAGTGGGTCAAACTGGAGTCGTCTTCTTACCCCTACAGCTGCTTCGGTGAGGAATAACGCTCCAAGTATGCCACCCACTAACCTTGCCTCTACTGCACCTGTTTCCCCCTGTTCATCGTCAGTGCCCAGTGCTTCCTGCTCTTGGGCCTCGTACCACTCGTAAAAATCTGAGGATGTCTCCATGTTCGCTGCTCTTGCCTGTGCTCGCGTAAAATATACTTTACTAAAGCGATTTCGCCTGCCCCTCATTCATTTCTTGAGGCTGCTTCAACCGTACAGTAGGATCGCCAATTGTGTTGAGGGTTCTACGGTTCAACACAACATCGAATAACTAGCAAAATCAGATTTACTAATCTTTCCCATTGTGCACTGATCTTTTTTTCCCCAGATATTCCACCGGAAACGTCTCAAAAAATCACCGAAATATCACCGGAATATCATCGGAATGTTACCGGAATGTTACTGGAAAACGTTCATTCAGTTATTTTTTTTCTGCTAATTCAGAAGTTACACAGTCTTGCTACACATGACACTTGTAAAAGATTCACAGGTTTCTTTTTGCACTCACATATAATTCAAGTCATTGCACTCTGACACAGTACATTTTGAGTCACTCAAACAAACTTAACCGAAAATAGAAGATTTTCGACACTATAACCTTGCTGCACAGGCATTGGTTGATCATTCATTGGTAAATGTAACACCACAAGTACAGATTGTTTCTTTTGTAAAGATTAGAACTTCATTATGAGAGTTTGATTGCGCTGCAAAGGTTTTTTCATTCAATTATTATCTGCATACTGGTTTCTCTGCAGAACCTGGTCTTTTCCGGTCCTGACAAGGGATCTCCTTCTTCGTTTTACTTCTTCTCACAGTTGACGCATCTTCACTTCTTGCACCCTCTTCTCTCTTCTCATAATTGCGCCTTTACTTCTCGTACCTCTTCTCTTCTTCCCGTTGTTGCGTCTTCGCTCCTCGTCCACTTTTTTCCCTTCCTCCCGATTATTGCCAACTCCTTTCTTCTTAACTTCCCCTTCTCTTGCGACATGTCCTTTTAAATCTCCACATAGCCGTCTTTTTCTTTTTATTCTTATTTTATTTCTCTAGATTTCCTTGCCTTCAACAATGACCATATGTGGTGATTCATCAAGATGAAGAAATGGTATCCACAATACAATGCAAATGTTGTGGACAACTCTATTGAGGAAATGAAACCAGGATAAAAGAACATCTTTTTAATATAGGCAATAATATTGCAAGTTGCTCTAATTTGGATGGTGATATATGGGTACCTTTTTTAAATTATTCAAACAAGTGTAAAACCCAAAGTGTCACATCGACAACATTCAAAACCATGAACAGTTCATAGTTCTTCCCAAGAGGTAACCAAAATATAGAACAAGAACCAATAGAAACATCAATCGCAATGAAAGAAGTTCATGATATGCGTACACAAATATCGTAGACTCATTTGGAGAGTAATCAAGATGAGTGTACTCTGATTTCTCGCCATATGTCAAGAAAGAAACAGTGGACCAAGTGAATCTAATATAGCAAACATATCTAATAATGTATTGCCCATCATTTCCCATGTTAAAACACAAAACACAATACGTAGAGCTTTTAAAAAGAGAAATTGTGTTGAGTTTTATTTTAAATTGACTCAAGCATTTTTGGCATGTGGAATTTATTTCAATGTTATTTGTAACTCGATATTCAAATATTTTTTTATGTCAAGTGCAAGACAAAGACTCAAAATGCAATATTACAATAAAATTCAGACAAAATATGTAGATAAAATGAAGAACACTACAAAATTTATTCTAATATGAATATTTCTTGATTATATACCCATATATAGATGCACAATAGCATGGACTACATATCAAAAGAAGCCATTGATTAATGTCATGGTGATATGTCCAAAGGGAATCATATGTTTCAAGGCAATTGATACTTCTCTTAAAGAGAAAAGTTTAGCTTCTTTTGTAAAGATATACGAACATGCTAAAGCTTGCATCAGTGGTCCGAAGAATATCATTGCTATAGTGATTGATAATGCATCTAATTTTCAAAGTGTTAGATTTTTTATACGAAAAAAGTATGAATGTATTACTTTGGTTCCATGTGCTACTCGCACACTAATTTCTTTTTGAAAGACATAGATAAATCATCTTTCATTAAACAGAGTTTATTATATTTAAACCATGTGTTGAAGTTTATTAGAGAACATCAATTTTCATATTTGCTCTTTTGTTCAAAGCCTCCCAATAAAGAACTTCAAACATTTTATTTTGAATAATTTGAAACAACCTCTATTGTGCTCAATGGTTTTGAAGTTAGGACAACACTTGTAGAAATGATTAAACATCAAAGATGAAAGGCATGGCTAAAGAAGTATCCATCTTAATGAGTTGCAGATTTGAAGTGTATCTCTCTAATACAATCACAATTTATTTGGTATAATCTAGAAAAAATTATCAATATTACTAAACCCAATAATTTTATGAGGGAAAAAAATTGGATTATGTAAGAAGCTATACAAAAAGTGAAAGAATTTAATAATTTTTCAATAAAAGAAAAATATAGATTGTATCATTAGCAAAGAAACACTAAATAAGATGCATACTCATATACATGGAACAACATTTGTATTGGATCCACTATTTCACATTGGCCGGAGGTGCAGGTTGTTGAACTAACATGGGTTGAGGCCTTTGTTGAGCTCGATAGGGTGGCTAGTAGGGTTGCTGGGGCCTAACATATTGTTGTAGTGGATACTAGTTCTGATATCTCCCTTGTTGTGGATAAGGCCGTGGATAATTTTTCCTAACCACTTGCTTATTGTATGGGAAATCTTGTGCAATGTGGTTAGTATACCTCCTTTTTATGGTGCAATATGGGTGGTTAGGGCTCAAGTGGGGTTGAGTCATGATTGGGCACACATTAGCCATATGGTCTCCTCCACATGTATAGCATCGTTTCACTGATGCATATCTCTGTTTGCTAGAGGATCCTAATTTCTAAGCTACCTTCTCTGCAAGTTCCTTTATAGATGTAGTTGGTTTGGAAGTGAGGCTAGTAGAGCTATCTGAATCTTTATAGATTTTTGAAAGCTCTAATTCCTCCCCTAGATTATCCTCAATATCTATGTACATGCATACACACTCTTCTATGGATCTAGGGTCCTTCAAGTACACAAACGATCTCAATTTGGTACTTAAAAAACCATCTAGGAATAAAACCACCTTTTTGGCCAGTGTGGGTAACTCTGACACAGGGCATCTCTTTAGGTATTGTCTAAATCGTCTTCCTGTAAGTTGAACAGTTTCATGGGGTGTCTGCTTGAAGGTATGTATAAGGGGGGAAGTATTGTGTCTGATGCCACTTTTGGAGAACTTGGTAATGAATGCTTCTAACAACTGGTCTATATTCTTGAAGTAACCTTGATGTAGTGGTTGAAACCACGTCAAGGTAGTCTTTTTGAGAGTTAGTCCAAAGGCATTGTATTGAGTGAACATGTCCTCAACTTGTTTAGCTCTCAACACTTGTCTAAACTCTGCTACATGATCATATGGATCTTCAGTGCCATGGAAGCATTTCTTCATGGATTTGACTAGTTGGGTCGGCCTCAAGATTTTAGGATTTTCTCTAGGCCTTGGCAAGGGAACTCATCCATGCCTCTTTGATGTCTCAGATTTTTGTGCCTCTCTTGATCTGTTCTTTCTGCATCTATTCCTAACCACTCTCTCCCTAAGGGGTTTGCAAAGCTCACTTCATGTCTCTCCCTAACTCTTTCTCTTTGGGATTCATGAGTCTTGGAGGATCCTGCTCCCTGATGCCCATGGGAAACATTAGAGCTTGGTGGAGGGAAAATCAATTCGTCCTTCCAAGTGTATGCATGCTTGCCATGCTCTGTTACCAAGTACATTCTCTCATATGTGTTATCTTGGTAGACAACTTTGCTTGGTATCTCAAGATCATTGAACTCATAGATGGTGACTCTGCCTATCTTCCTCAGTTGATTTGTCTTCAATCTCCAAAAAAGCTTCCTCCATTTCTCTATTTAGGAATAGTTCTATGTTTTTGTTGTCTTGGGGAACCCATCGTAGTGTAATCACTCTTGTCAGGGCAGATTTTCCTTGAGGAGTCTCTTGTCCTAGGTCTCCTTGTTTTAGGTCTCCTATCTCATTCTCAAGAATGACATTTTCAAACTCATATGTCCTATCTGGTAAGCTGGTAACCACATACATGGTTCCTTGCTTATCAAGATATGAACCCTTTTCGAATTTAACAACAAGGTGTTCAAGTCCGAAGGGTTGATCTGGATTTTTGAGTTGGACAACTAATCATCGTAATCAATCTCATTTGTCCTATCTGGTAATCTGGTAACCACATACATGGTTCCTTGCTTATCAATATATGAACCCTTTTCGAATTTAAACACTGGGTGTTCAAGTCCGAAGGGTTGATCTGGATTTTTGAGTTCCTATCGTGCCCCTAATCAATCACCACTAATCGCACTTAGCCTATGCTAAGAATTGACTGAGGGGTTTAAGAGGACTTCCAACCTCAGGTTGCTTCTCCTTGCTTCACTTGTATGCTCAGGACACACGTTCCCAAGCCTGCACTCACTCACACCTTGCATTGGTCTCTCCAAGTGCTCTTAATGATCCTGTAAAATTTCAAAGTTTAGTTCAAGCTTTTGACTTCAATTGACAAACAATTTGATTCAGAAACTTTTAAAAACAATTTTTTTCCTTTTGTATTGCACCAAATTTTCTAGAGCCCCTTGGGTTTCCTAATCTCACTTAGGATCAACTTCAAATTAATCTATTTAAAAATCAACACCTTATTCTTAAGAGAAATACTTGAGGCCCTATAGGATTCACCACGAGCTTTCTAACGAGCTCTAGAGCTCAAAAAATGGATTTTGTATGAAAAATTTATGTCAATTCAAGATTCAGGGGGCTAAAATAGGCAGACAGGGTCTCTCAGGATATATTGGTGTATTTTTCTAAGGCCTCCGTAATTGTATAGGTAAAAGAGGTTGTAATTATGCCCAAAATTAGCGTTAATTTTCACAAAATTCCACTT